>ML786769.1:461313-484418 GCA_009831015.1 Picea engelmannii | reverse complement strand
GTAGAAGTTCCCTTTTTGGGTGGCATGTTGGCCAAGTATCACTTTTGAACCTTGATTTTGAGGTGGTTCTGCTAGACAATATTTCTTCTGTTGTATCTCTCAATTTTTGGCCCTTCTGGGTATGAAACTTTCTCTTATGTATTCCTATGATACTTCTTCTCTGCAATGCCACAGGTCTGATCAAAATTTGATGTGCCAAGTGGAATTTACGGTAACTTCCCCACAACTTGCCGATTTTTGGCCTTTCCAGGAGATGTCACTTGTATAGTGTGCCCCGCACAAAATAATTGATATAAAATTCTGAAACTCACACCCAAACTACTACAGACTGTCCACGATCCAATGCAACTAGTCCCATGCAATTTGGATTCTCTAGGAAGAAGTTATGATTGTTTTACCTGGAACAAATTCTTGAGACTAGTCAATAGGACTAGTCAGATACCCTATCTTACACAAGGTGTATCTACAAATTTAAGATGACCCAGAAGCTGAAATTTTACCACAGATACACTACTAATTTCTGTAAATGGCCTCTGGAGTTCAGGGTCTGAAACGTTACAAAAAAGTTTTTATAGGGAAAATTCCGCAATGACTCATTTCCGGATGATTCCAGAACCCTATCTTGTAAAGGCTGTATCTATGAAAGTATAATGCCTCTGGAGTTGAATTTTGAATCCAAAGTAACTTGATCCATCTCCTAAATATCCTCCAAGCCGTTCCTTCTAAAACATTGTAGAAAACAAGTTATAGCGAAAATTCCACGGTGTCTTAGATGTAGCAGCGAAACCCCAAGACCTTGAGCTCTGATACCATATGTTAAGAACCAAACATCAATATAGCATAGAAAAACCTCAGGAAAAGTACTCAAAACCTTAAAAAAGAGATAATTTCAGATAATAAGCCTCTTCAAGGGGGCAACCTCCTTTTACCCCACTTAAATGTTCAAGTACAAGATGATTCAAAATGAAAATGTCTCCTTGGTATATATAGGAGACTAGGAGGTATAATTACAACTAATGGCCTAAATCCTACATAAATAAAATAACATTACTAATCTAATATTCCCCAATTAAGGGGTAATAAATAACAATAATAATCTAATATGCCCCAATTAAGGGGTAATGAGACAATATTAGGGCTTAACACTACCCCATTACAAGTAAACACTATAGTTGAGGTAGAAGTCCTTGAAGAGTATTATACTTGGTAGCATGTGGGAATATTGAGATAAATGCTTAATTTAATCATTTACCAGATAAAACTAACATCTCCTCTAGGAGAAACTTCTTGTGTTGATTCTAGGTTACCTTGGATGAATGTTTGATAACAACACTAGAAGAGTGTTGATCTCATTTCGTATTATATCTCTTTCTTTTGATCTTTTCTCCAGATAGGTCACAAGTGAAATCTCCAAAGGAGCTACTGTGATGATTATTCATGCTATTGTTTTATTTACTATTATCAAAAGAGTATTATTCTTTCTTGTTGTTTTGTTGACCTTGTTTCAGGTCACAGGTAATAACCTTGAGGAAGCTATAGTGAAGGTTGCAGAAGGCAACAGATTAGATGAGAAATAGAGGAGACATGTACATGGCCATATACGTTCATGTACCAAATAAGATGAAGAAGAAGCTATCTTTTGAGATTCAAAGTATCTCATATGAAGATTGGCTGTAAGGAGAAGAAGGCTCCAAAGATGACCGAACATTAGAACAAAAACTCACAACATAATTGTTCAAAGGTTAATGAAGCCACCTTGATGGGAAGCATAACTCATTTGAAGCATGAATCAATCTTTCATATTTAGAATTGGTATTCAACACCAAGTATAACCTGTAAGAGATCATGAAGTCCTTGTAGACTCAGAAGAAATTGAGAGTAAGCCTAATCTCAGAAAGGATTAGTTGAAGATAAAAATTTCAGGATTGGGAGACAGATGCCATGAGAATACTAGATCGTAACTTCAAAGACTCCTAGGAGATATGGAATCTCTTGGAAGATTCCCTTGTTTCAGTAACAGAGAAGGAAGCCATTCAGAAAGACTAGGATATGGATTCTTTCATGAGACTAGAAGAGAAATCAGTATTGACTTCCAAGATTGATCTATACAGATCAAGAATGTTGCAGATGTACAAATCCTGATGTGTGTCTAGAGGATTATCCTAGCTAGAAGGAGAAGAATATGACGAGACACTTACTACAGTAATTGAAGAAATAGTTCCAATATTTATGAAGACAACCAAAACAACCATGATTCATATATAGTATGAGATGCAGTGGGAGAAATCCCCATATTAAAAATTGAGTGGCAGTTGGTGCATTACATTAGTTGGGTCATGGAGACACGAATAAAATAAAATGCAGAGTTACCTCCATGAAAGAAGAAGAGATACCTCCAGTATCAGTTATTGAGCCACTCTCAGTTTCAGATGAAGTTGTTGTCATGATAGAATAAGAGGAGTTACTCACAAATTTTAGTAGTCACAGTGAGAATGGAGAAACCATTCTCAGCTTCAGAGCAGTTGTAGGTGCAGAGTCCCAGTTCCAGAAGGAACATTTGTAGAGAGAGTAGAGGACATACTCCTAGACAATGAGACATATAGTTCTTTGCAGAAAGCACATGATTGTGCAGATTGAGTTGCAGCTGAGCAAGTGTACCAGATTGGTACAAAGTGATGTGAAAAAAATGATTTGAAGTTGAAGACAGAAAGACTTAAGTCCGAAAGTTGAAGAAGGCTCTGTACGTGTTGAAGAAAGCTCCTAGAGCTTGGTATGGAAGAATTGACAGTTTTCTGACAGGCTTGGGATTTACCAAGAGTAAAGTTGATTCTAACCTTTATCTCAAGGTTATGAATGATGATCCAATGATGTTAGTACTATATGTAGATGATGTATTATTGAAAAGATGAAGAAAAGATCATCACAAATTGCATAAGAAGCTTGCTACAGAGTTTGATGGAAGGCTTAAATGCATTATCTCTTAGGTCTTGAAGTTTGGCAGAGCACAAAGAAGATCTTCCTCAACCAAGGGAAGTATGTAGTTAAAATGAAGAGGTTTGACATGTTGAAATGTAAATCCATGTACACACCCATGGAAACAAAGTTAAATATCATGTAGATACCTCGTCAGAATTGATGGATGCTACTCTGTACAGATAGATTATTGGTTAAGTTATGCATTTGACGAATACCATGCTAGATATATGTTTTGCCTTGAATTAGTATCTGGTAGAACCCATAAGTGTTCACATTGTTGCTGAAAAACATACGATGAGATACCTTAAGGGTACATTGGATTTTTGTCTCTATTATACTAGAGATCATGACCTCAGACTAAGTGGTTACACCGATTCATATTGAGATGGAAGTGTTTCTTATAGAAAGAGAACTTTAGGATGTTGTTTCCGTTTGAGGTCAACCATGACTTCATGGAAGAATAGGGAGAAATTCAACATTGTTGAATTTTCCTCCAGAAGCGGAATACATTGTTGCATGTTCTTCCAGATGTGAAGTCGTATGGCTTCGGATGTTGTTGACAGATCTATTTTATCTGGAGATGGAAGCCACTGTGATCCTATGTGATAACCAAAGTTGTATGGAGATGATGTGTTCTATGATGAGTCGTAGCACATAGAGATCCGGTATCACTTCATTCGTGATATGTTGCAGAGAGGGGCCATAAAGATCCAGTATGTTAGCACGGATGAACATGTCGCTGATGTGTTGACCAAGCCTCTATCTCATGTAAAGTTTGAGAACTTTCAAGATAATCTTGGTGTAGTTTGAAAGGACCACCCTCGAAAGGGGGAGTAGTGATGTGTTGCCAGCATTGTGCTGTGATGCCAACTTCATGCTGCTGATGATGTGTCAACATTGTGCTATTATGCCAACTTTATGTTGCTGATGATGTGACAACATTGTGTTGTGATGCCAGCTTCATGTTGATGATGATGTGCCAGCCTCGTGCTGTGATGCCATCTTTGTGTTGTGATGATGTGTTTCCAACCTCATGTTGTGATGATGTGTTTCCAGCCTCGTTCTATGATGATGTGTTTCCAGCCTCGTGTTGTGATGATGTGTTTCCAACCTCGTGCTGCGATGATGTGTTTCCAGCCTTGTGCTGTGATGCCAGCTTCATGTTGATGATGTTGTGTTGTCAGTCTCGTACTGTGATGCCAACTTCTTGCTGATGATATTGTGTATCCATCTTCGTGCTGTGATGCCAACTTCATGATGAAGACTCTCAGCCTAGTGCTGATGTTGATGATGCTCCAACCTTTGTGCTATGTTGTTGATGATATTGATGGTGAGAAAAACTTTCGATGATTTATAGATATGCCATTCAATGTTCCAAATGTTGTTGATGATGTTTCCCTCTCTCTCTCACCTGATGTTGTTGTAGAATACCCTTCTTGTTAAGTGGGAGTGCTGAAATATTGTAACTGCAAAGAATATTCTATTTATTATTGATGTATTATTCATTATATCAATCCCCTTTTGTGGATTTATCATGCCGAGCATTGTAAATGACCAAATCCCCTTTTGCGGATTGGTCAAACCCTAATTGTAATATGCAAATTGAGAAGTCTGCCCCCAGGAAAATTAAAGTGGTTCTAACCACCCAGAAAGAGAAGTCGGTCCTGCTAGTGAAGAGACACCTTCTTTTAGCACTTTCCAATTTGTATAAATAAAGGAAGCTAACGCCTCATTTGTTCACTCACTCATTTGATCATCTAGAGCGCAAGTTTGGAGATGCAGTTGGAGAATAAGGAAGAGAGAGAGGCACATTACTTGGGAGAGGATATTCTCTAGTGTTTGGTTGATTGTCTTGGAATTGTATTGGCTATCTATATTAAGGAATTTTTTTCTGGGTTTTCTCCCCCATGAGGGTTTCCCAGGATAAATGTTGTGTATCTTGTGATTGTTTTTTTCTCAGTGATCCTATCTATGCTATGGTTATCTAGTAAATTGAAAAGAAACCTAATAATAGCTTAAACTTTAACAGTATGTGAAACATCACATAACTCCTTACAGTTAGAGAGTTATGGCCATGTGAGGTTGGAGGACCCTCATGAGTCATCTAGAAGCCCCAAAAAGTCAAAGTGTTTGCAAAAGAAATTATTTAAATATTAAAGTTAATGGATAACTCCCTAAAATAAGGAAAGTGGGATGCTACATGAAAGTATAAATAAGAGGCAAGGCTCTCTAATTTAGTTACACTTGAACACATTGAATATATTTTGTTGTGTAAGTCTTATTGCAAGTACTCATTGATACATCTGAAGTTGCGAAAGTATGAGGTAGTATGAAGGGTTGACGATGAAAGTTTCAGAATTACAGTGAATACTAAAAAAACCCTAATTTCTGAAGCATACATGGGATGACAGTGTATTAGGGTGCGTACATACTGAGGCATACACGGGCTGACAGTGTATTAGGGTGCGTACATACATGAGATGGTAGTGTATTAGGGTGCGTATATGTTGGTAAATCCATGGAAACTTGAGAAGATGAATATGCAGAGGTTTTAGATTCTGAGATCAAGTTCCTAGGAAGGTCTACAGTGCTCAGATACATCAGATCTATCCATTGGTTCAAAAGGTATGTATTATTAATATGAATAGTTGGATTTTGATGTATGCATGAGAAATGGTTATGGACATTTGAGGATTCTCCCTAGAGAGACTAGTGGTTGCATGGGATATTCTGCATAAGTCAGATCTACATAAATATAGTGTTGGTATATTTATCATTGATACTTCTTGTTGAGGCACATCTTGTATTTATTGGCATATGGATAAGGGTTTTTGTGGTACATGGTTGAAAGCTTGTATTTGTGAAGTGGTTGATGTATTGAGAGGTTGAATATCATAAAGGGTTTGATGACTAGATCATGTGAGGGTTATTATAATTGTTCATGATTACACACACCTATATGGCACATGACTAGATATATATATATATATATATATGCTTTAGGTAAAGGTTATGTATGAGGATGCATTTACAGGGTAAAATTACAATCTGGATATATTGACAAGTTACAGATCTATGTGAAAACGTTACAGAGGGTCAAAAGATTTCAAGAAAAAGAAAACCCTAGTTTTCATAAGGCATATGCAGGCTGCATAACAATTTGATTGCGTACATACGTGGTCTGCATAAAATATAGGGTGCATACATATGCGTGTTGTAGAACTACATGTCACATACCTGTTGTATTTTGTTGATACATGTTTAGTTCAGGTACATATTGATTACAGGGAAGTTGTACAGGTTGGATGCAGGTCAGTGGTACAGATTGATACAATTGTATAGTGGTATATATCACAACGATAGTGTGACAATCATTCCATCATTCTACTTATACTTCAGGGCGGTTGTATGGGGCAAGGAAAGGTGGTTGTAGCCACCTTAAAGTTGTAGCTGGAGAACATAGGGGGTTGTAGCCTCCTTCTGGTTGTAGCCAGATAATTGGGGAGTTGGAGCTTCCCTCAGGTTGTATCCTGAGAAACTAGGGGGTTGGAGCCTCCTTCCAGTTGCAACTGGAAAACAAAGGAAGTTGGTGCTTCCAATGAATGTAATTCTTCAAGACATATAAGAAAAATAATTATGTTTTTTTCTCCTGCTTTGGGTTTCCACATAAAAACACTGGCGTACTGTGTATGTGTGTGATTTCTCATTTGTTCATTGTTTATTTACTCTGTAACTATTGGATGATAATGATACATTGATATAACACTTTCATTTTATGGTGAAAAAGGATTCAATTGCTCTATCATTGATTCACCCCCCCTCTTAGTAATCCAACAGTTTTGTCTGCTCATGAAAGACGCGATTTTTTCCATCTTCAAAAAACTTTAATGTCTCATCAAACTGTAATAGGATTGAATTTTTCAACTTGCAAATCAACAAGTATTCTCAACCAAACCACCTCCCAAGATGAAATACCTTATACTCTGATTTGGAAGATGAAAGTGTTGTTCCATGTTTTTTACTCAACCAAGAACTTTCACTTGCACCAAGAGTGAAAACATTGTTAAAAATTTTCAGCACATGGTAACAATTCTAGTTCGAGTTCTAAGGTACCTACTAAGGAAACAAAAACTGAAATCTATGTTAAAATTGAGTTGATTTTCACTAGGAGTTGAAACACATCAAACTGGAGAAAGTAGAAGCAAGTACACAAATATGAAACTCAAATAACAACATTGTTTACTATTCTTGAAAACAAGAAATTCATAGCTACACTTCACCCATTACTTCCTATTATGAAAAACTGAATGAATAAAACCTATACCCATGCCTTCTTATATAACCCAATGTATTTTCAGGTTTAAAACATTACCTTGGATCCTAATTTGGATTGATCCCAAAAACATACCCAACCTTAGATTTGTTTCAATATTGGTATTTGTGCCCTTATCTCTACATGATGGACAGTCTTTGAACTTCATGATAGCATTTTACAAAGGACACCTTCTCTGAGCCAAGAACATGGCCACATATTTTGATTTGCTGCCTTTTTCTAATTGCAACTAAATACTACTTGACACGTGCGACTCAGTAAGAACATATGCAATGCCTTGAGCCTATTGTCCCACTTGGTCAATTGTATCAATGAGTAGACTATATAACAGTCCACAATCTAGTTTCAAAAGTTATTTTGGCATTTAGACATTCTTTTAAATGGAGATTAGTTTGCCTTTGGTTGGTAGGGATTTTTGTGTTTTGTGATATTGATGATTGGGTACTTGGGATTCTTTCCATAATATTTGATTTCAAAATGCAAACAATACATATCTAGCAACTTAAAAATCCCAAGAAATAAAACTTTGAGTTTAAAGACAACCTTGTGAAAACATGTCCAAAATATTGTAGGGTTTGATGTAGGTAAAAATCCTCAAGCAAAGCAATCCTCTAGAGTCCATGGCTCCAATTGTGTGACATTCTTTGATCCAACCTCCAAGTTCCAAGTGTAGGGTTTCTCCTTGCATTTACAACTTTGTTTTGCAGTAAAAGAATGACACAAATGATGTGGTTTTAGTTTTTTAAAGGGAACTTTAATGTTTTTTTCTTTTCCTAATGAGAAATTAACTTTTCATGATCCTTCTTAAGAATTCCTTTTTTCTTTTTTGCTTTTTGTTTATTTTGGGGCCTTTTCTGTTAGTCATTTCTCACAGGCTAGAAACCTACAAGAAATGACCAGTAGAAATGTTGATCGTTTCTTAGAAATAGGTTCCTGTCTGGAAATGGAAATCAGAACAATTTGCTGGTGTAGTTTCTATTTTGGGATGGTTTTCTTCTAGAAATATCCCCCTCAAATACAATTGATGGTAAGTAACATAGATTAGAAGGGTCTAACGTACCAAAACACAATTAGGCTTGACATTTGGGGATTGTCTATGAAATTGATGCATTTATTGCATGAGGAGCAATAGATTTGTACACTAAACGATTTGAGGACATTTGCATTGTTGGATGTAGCCTAATAAAGAGGAGGATGGTAAATTAGAGCCTATTGGAGTTTTTCTTCAAAAATATGATGGGCCTCAAACCTACTTGTCCCAAGATTTTTGATGTAGATATGAAAGAGACCAGAATGGAAAGAAGATTTGACATTGCTTATGTCCGTCATGTGTGTGCAAGCATAAATTATAGTGTAATAGGTATTCAATATTGTCAAATATAGAAATTAGAAAATCACATCATCACATTGTACACAATGAGTTGTATATTGTAGAAACCCACTCAGGGAATCAATCTCCAAGGATGTATTAGTAAATATGCAAATAACAGAGTATGCATAAAATATGTGAGCTCTGGTCTTCCAAGAATTACTTTCTAACAAATTTTTGTTACACAGTTTGGCATACCTATGCTTACAAATAAACTTAAATTCATACAGTTTCTATATTTCTATAGTCAAGGACAAGGAACCTTCCTGCATTCTTAATAACTAGGATATATTCTATGCTCAATCTAGCTTACAGACTCCTTGTTTGAGGTTGTTCTTTTCTATTCTCAAATTTGGCTCTTCCTCTGCTGGCTTATGAATATATCTCTTAGATGTCAACTATCCAATATTGATTTTGAATAAATAATTCTCACACTCTGCTACAATTTAATGCGATGCTCCCAAGTTTTCTACAGTTTTGTCTTTCTTTGATAATTTTTGTTAGGCTAGTACTCACTCCCTTCCCCCCTATTCTTAGTACTTACTATAATTCCTATTCTTATTTTTGGAATGTTATGATGGCTTTCCCTCGCCTCTATCCATTGTCTCTGGTGGCAGTATTTGTCCTTCATCGGGCTTTGATTGTTACCACACAATCAAGGATCCTCAAAAATACTCCATTACCAATGAAAGTCAATGCCCATCCATGACAATAAAATAGATGGAGGATGTTACTCTTGCTATTTGTTTCCCATTAGATAGATTATTTGAATGGAGAATTACACAGTCCATCGATGCCATCATCAGAGTATTTGACTGAGGATAGTTACTTATGTAGGGGATTCGAATGAGGCGGTGACACATGTGATTCACTACTAAGAAAAATAGAGATGTGACTCCATTAAGTGCATTTAAAACCTATTTGGCGGCTCACTCTTGCTATCATGAAAAAAAATAGAGAACTATCCTGGCCTCCTCTCCCTCTCTATTTCCATGCACTTATATGATACAAACATTAGTCTCAATGAGGAATATCTCATCTTTCATCCCAACCACTCTTCATAAATTTTTTGAAGATGGTCTGGATTCTATCAATGCCTAGTTCTAAGGTTGTTAGAGGGAGATATAAGGTGGATTAATTATCTATGGTAGCCCATTGATGATGCCAAAGTTTTTGGGAATGTTCCAAAACTTCCACACAGTTTCTATCTAGAAATTCTCCCATAAATAAGATGAACTGTGAAAATACACATACTCAGATGACAAAGTTCTTTGTATCATATTAATATATTACCACAAATATTCATGAACATAGGCTACCAAACGGTTGGAAACAAATCCTACAACCCTTTCCATTGAAAGTGAAAAGTATAATGACTTCCTCTAATGCACCATTGTTCCATAACATTTTAGAATATGGCCAGATATGAATAGGATATAGTACATGAACATAGTCTACAAGAGTGATCATGGATGTTTTGAAACCATAAGAAAGAGCCTGCATAGTGGGGATTTCATTCTCAAATTATGAAGATGAAAAAAAAAATCATTTATTTTTGTTCTACCCAAGAGGACTGCCCAAACTTAGGCAACTTTTCCATTTTCAAGTCTTAATAAAAAAAAATTCCATTTGAATATATACTTAATTCAGCTTTAATCTTCTTCATGGATTTATTTTTCCTTTTTGCCCTTAAATTTCCTTCTACCTTAGAAATTCTATGGATCTGATTCTAGGTCAATCCAATTCCAACCATCATCCAATTTGAATTCGAATAAAACAATTGAGATGTAAAATGATAGAAAAAGTATTTTGGGAACTACCATTAGAAAAATCATGCTTTAATTCTTTAGTGCAAATCATGATCTATAATAATTGCAAAACATTGATTTACTATGTGAAAATTGTATCATAGCCTCAAGTCTTCTTGTAATGAAGTTTCAAGTTATATCTTATTAATCTCTTTTTGCTATTTACAATGTAAAATATGTCTAGTGCCATGTGGTGTTCACAATTTAATACTTTCCTACAAGTAAGAGTTTTTATAATTGCAAGATATTGATGTACAATATGAAAATTGCACCATAGCCTTGGATCTTCTGGAATTGAAGTCTTTAGTTCTGGCTTGGTTGGGATTTTTTCTGTTTACAGTGTTAAATATGTCTAATACCATATAGTTGTTCATGTTTTTAGCTGTAGTTTTTGTTTTATATTTCAAAAGGAAAAGTAAAATCAGAAATTCTATTTGTTTGAATGCTACAATATCCAAAGTAGTGGAATTGTTCTTGTTGTTTAATGTATGGATGAAGACCCTATATAGGATCAAGTGGTTGGACCTCTCCAAGGTTATATAAGGAGGCCTTCTCATGGTGAAAGGTACATGAAGAAGAGACTAGAGATTGATACAAAACTTATGATCATATAAGTGGTATGAATAGAAGATATTGGAGATGTGACACTTATGATCTCATAAGTGAGATGTCATCATAGAAATCAGTGTAGATTACTTTAGAAAAGGGAATGGACAAGGAGAACTGGAAGAAGCTGTTGCACCCTCATCAAAGGATTGTAAGTACTTTTACTTGTTCTTATTAATAATCAATGCTTGGCCTGTTTCTTTCAAACTTATTTTTCTTTTTGCTTCTTCCATATGAGTTTGTCTGCAGTAGATGGATATATATTTGAGATAATCTCAGTAGAGTAGGAAGTCCATTGTATCTTTGTTTGTCCTACAGGACCTATTAGGAAGCTCAGGATCGAAGCTCAACTAGGAATTTGCAAGGACAAATGTCGCTAATAAGGTACATATCTTTCTCCTTCTCTTTCATTTATTAGCTCGATTAGATATAAAAGGAAGTTAGTGTCCATGTTAATAACTTTTCTGTCTTGGCCTTAGGTGTCTAGAGACCAAGAGGGAATCCACTTGTCCACAGGGGGATTCAACTACAACAGAAATTGGCAACTCCACTAGGGAGGAGATCTGATTTTTGTTTCCATTCCCAGATCTTGTTTTGGCCCTTTTACCACTCATTTGACCTTCTCCATACTATCTTTTTTATTCTTAAATTTGTTTGATTGCCTCTTTATTTCATCATGATCACCCTGATTGATTGAATTTCTTGGATTTTTTGAGTTTCTGGGAATTTTTCTGAGCTTTTGCAGCAGAGCGCTCCCATGCCCTTGCTATTAGAGCACAAACACTCCCTGGTGATCTTACACAGAGTGTTGGATCACTCTGGTACCCCTTACACCTAAGCACTACCCCATTTTCAATGAAAACCCCTCTAGTTTTTCAATTTCTGGGTTCAGTTTTTGCCTTTTGCATTTGCTCAGGGTCTCATACTCTCAGTCCATCTTGGTATTGGCCATCAACACCCTATTTTCTAAGGATTCATCCTCTTTTGTTTGGATTTTTTGACATTTGTCCTTACTTTGCAATAACTCTTTGTCCTTGACGATTTGGACTCAATTTGTCATTTTCTTCTCATTTATCTGAGTGAGTGAAAACTTTGTAAGGAGTTTCAAAGGTATTTTCTACTTTTCTTTCTGATCTTTGAGTCATCTTGTCCAAGCTCTTTTTCCTTCCTTTCGAGTTTTTGGTTTTTTGTTTCTTGTTTGATCACAACAAGGGTGTCTTTTGGTTTATGTGAAGTTTGCTTCCAGATTGCTTAAATATCACAACTCTTGAAGTCCAATTAGCATAGGAAGCTTTACATCTATTGGTTATCAGTCACATATAAAAATTTTAGCATTGCATTGGATTCCTTATTCAGGACTATTGCATGAGGTCATTTCATCTTAGTGTTTGACAGTGAAAGGAAAATCCTTCTCCTTCCCTTAATTAGACATTCATTGAAAGAAAAGATTGCTTATCATTTCTTATGCATGTTTTGGGAACTGAGTCATAATATCATTAGTTTTCACTCTCATACACCTCTGAGTAAACAACAACCACTAAAATCAACACTTAACTAAAAATTTATCAGACTTTTTACATCTTTGTTAGCAAACCTACATTAGTTTAAGGTGTAGGGATTTGGAATAGGTTGAAAGGATAACTTTCCAAAGCTATCAAACAAACTTAGCATATTGAGATAGGGACAAAAAATCCAATTGTTGTATAGGAATTCTGGGATCCCCCTCTCACACAGGGGTTACGCACGAGGTCACATTCGGGTGAGTTACGAAGATTATCCCACCGTGGTTCAACTGTTTGTAGTGGTCGGATCGTATATTGGAGGTCACTTGAGGGTATACCCATGATTATGTGTGGGAGCCTCTCGAGTTGATTTCAGACTTGTTATCCTACCCATACGTTTGGACCAGACTATCAACTGTACCCTCCTAGGGGATGACTGCGAGTTGGTGTCCTTAGTAGCCATAATATTTAGGGTCTCACACAAGGTGATGGTTAAGGGAA
This sequence comes from Picea engelmannii, assembly GCA_009831015.1. Classification (NCBI taxonomy): domain Eukaryota; kingdom Viridiplantae; phylum Streptophyta; class Pinopsida; order Pinales; family Pinaceae; genus Picea; species Picea engelmannii. Next base: position 471,323 of record ML786769.1, on the reverse strand, counting down.
GTCTCACTATACCTGGAACAGACGTTGGTCAAACTCACTCGGGCTCCTTGGAGGGTAAATCCACAATTACTGCATGGAAGCTTGCACCAAGGCATAAGTCCATTAAGCAGGTTGCCAACATAACTGATCCACCCGCTCTATCCCTGCCTCTTCCTATTTTGATCTCGCGACATTGGATTTCATCACCAACTAGTGGTTTCATTGTGGGAAGGTTTTGTTTGATTGTTTTCTTCTCAGATTCATAGTATGTGTTGTTTGTATTACTTAGTGGAACTTAGTTTGAGTCAGTGTTAATGGCATAAAATCCTGAGAGTACCAATGGAGGGACCCCTTGTCCTGAGGAACCTTATACCTTTCCTTCATTTGGAAACTTTGGTCCTTCGTACATTGCCACACTGAGTCTTCTGGGACTCACCATCGGATTACCAGTTTGGTTGTTCCCCACTCCGGTGATCTAGAATCCTCCCAATTCTTCAACTTCACATAATACTTTAGATGTCAGTACACCACCCCACACATCAACCTCATGTTGACTTTTCTCCTTCTTTACCAATTAAGTCTCCTTCCCTTTCTCCTTCTTCACCTAGTGAAATCTCTAAAGCAAGTAGCCAGGTTGATCAGAAGAAGAAGAAACATAAAGAGAAGAAGAATAAGAGCCCGAAAAGGACCAAGGCTCCAACAAAATCAAATGTTGGATCCAAGCAAACAACTACTGTTAATAGTGTTGGGAGTGTTGACGAGGTCAACAAGATTAAAATAAAGAATCTGAAACCAAAATTCCCTTGCAGTCTTTGTAACGGTGACCACTTTCTGAGGGATTTCCCTGGTATTCCCAAGGTCTTAGAAATGTGGTCCTCTGTGTCATCGACCTCTGCTAGACATGCTAGTGATGCCCCATCAACTAGTGACGTTCATGTTGGTAAGAAGAAGACAACTGTCAAATTCCCTTGTATGTTATGCAAATGTGATCATTATTCTCACCTTTGTCCTCGCATGGATGAGGCTTATTCTCTTTTGGAAAAACTTAAACTTCCAAAAGGTTATCATAAGCTTTCCCCCAACCCATCGTTAGTTGATGGACTTGTCAATCTGGTTCCATGCACGGTCAATCCGATTGATCTGGTGGTCAGTCTAGTTTCATCCTCAATTGAACCACTAAGCAAAGTAGCTGATCTAGTTCCATCATTGGTCAGCCCCACTCTTCATCTACAGAGTGAACCCAAAGTGACTGATCCAGTTCCTTCCTCGGTTAGTCCCACCCTTCATTTGAAGAGTGTCAAAGTGGTTGATCCGATTCCACCATCGATCGATCCCACTCCTCCTATGACGAGTGCCGAAGTGGTCAATCTAGATCTACCATCAGTCGATCCCACTCCTCCCTTGAGGAGTGCCAAAGTGGTCGATATGGTTCCACCATCGATTGATCCCACTCCTCCATTGAAGAGTGCCAAAGTGACTGATCCAGACCCTTCCTTGATCATCCCCACCCTTCATTTGAAGAGTGCCAAAGTGGTTGTTCCAGTTACATCATCGGTCAATCCCACTCTTCCTCTGAAGAGTGCCAGCGTGGTCGATTCGATCCCATCATCGGTCGATCCTACTCTCCCTCTAGAGAGTAAACCCGATATTTCCCACATTTTTCTCGTTGATACAAGATCTACCATGCTGGGGGGCATTCCTCCTTCTCCTGCAAAACCCCCTCCAAGCAATGAGGCCATCCTTTTTGATTGGGGTGTGCTAACCAGACCTTGTATTCCTTCTCACATTCCTTTCCAGATTACATTACAGATTTGTGGTCGGGATGTTCCTCAAAAGCTGATAGATGAATGTGCATCTGTTAGTATATTGTCTTATGTTTCTTGGCACAATTTGGGTTGTCCTCAGCTTGCTTCGGTTACACATAATCTGTTATCTTTTAACAGAAGAACTAGTCAACCTTTAGGGACCCTTCCTCAGTTTCCCATAACTTTGGGAGGGTAAACTGTCTTTATTGATGTCATGGTAGTCTCAAACCCCTTGGATTTTTCTTTACTCCTTGGGCGGGATTATGTCTATGTCATGAAAGCTATTGTGTACACTCTTTTTTGTGTGACATATTTACCTCACGATGGAAGAATTGTGACTATTAATCAACTTTCCTTCATCGGTTCTGACTGGATTACCTCCCTGACTGGTTCTTATATGATGACAGTATCACCCTCGCCGCATGTCAATTATGTGGTGTTATTTCCCATGACTTCAACTTCAAATGACTTGGATCCGGTAGTTGACATGGTGATCTCTTCGGTAGGGATATTAGAGTATGATTTCCTTACCCCTGTCGTGGCCCTCGACATGTGTTCCTTTTAGAGTGATTTTCTTCTATCCAGTGAAGATCTCTTGGACGCCATGACCAAGTTTTTCCCCTTGACATGGTGTCCTTCCAGAGCGTTATTCTCTTGGTAGCCATGATCAAGGAGATTTCATGAGCACAGTTTCTCTTCTCTATAGCAAGCTCGTTAAAAAATGAAACAAAGGTCATGAGCATAGTTTTCTCTTCTCTGTGGCAAGCTCGTTAAAAAATGAAACAAAAGCTTTGAGCATAGTTTTCCTCTCTGTAGCAAGCTCGTTAAAAAATGAAACAACAATCTGGGGCTTGAACCCAGAGCCCTAATCATAGTTCTTTTCCTGTGTCAATAGTCTCCTCTCTCGAACCTTCTTTTCATTCACTCTTATCCTTTTTCTTCATCTAGTAGAGAAATTGGTGAAAACCTCAAAGTCGGTGAATGAATTGAACCTTGGAGGGCATGTCTCCAGCCTTTGATGATCATTCTGGAGTTAAGCCACTAGATTTCAAGCTGGGGGCATACCGAGATTAGTCTTTGTTCTTTCTCGTGCTTGAAAAAACATGAGAATGTAACTGAGTATACTTTTATCACTTTTTCGGACTCACATGGATATACGAAAAAGGAACCCATTGGAGTCGTCTTTGAGCTCTTTTCAGACTCTCTAAACATGAAAATATTTCCGAGTGATCTTGCGTTCTTTCCTACTCATTAAAAGGTTTGAAAGGGCGTCTTTCGAGTGATAATTTATCTCTTTTTCGGCCTCGCGAGACTAACATTACGAAAAATGACAACATTGGAGTCGTCTTTAAGTTGTTTTCAGACTCTCTAAATATGAAAAACCACTGAGTTTACCTTCTCTGGACTTGTTAAAAAATCATACATTGAAGGTCCCATACGGGATCGAACCCCTACTTCTTCCAGTTCGTTAAACAAAGGAATAGGGACTTACCTTCTCGAGCTCGTTAAATTAAAAAGAGGTACTCGTCTATCTGGATGGGGGAAAAATTTAAAGAAGCAAGCCAAGCATTTTTTTGAGAACATTACCAATAACCCTTACGGTCACCCTTGAACACGACACTTTGTCTTTGCACACATTTTAATCCACTGAAACTCTGCACTGAGCCAATCCTCTGAGTTTCTTTTACTCCTTTGGGTCACCTGAAGAAAGTCACAACATCCATTGCATCATCAAGTTTTGGTCCATGTCACATTTGTGCTGTTGTGCCTCATTGTTCAAGGGAAGTATCTGCCTTGAGAGTCAGCCATCACAAATATCTTGTTTCAATAGCCATGTCAGTCCATGTTCATTTGATCTACCAATTACATCTCTGTTTCAGTTTTGTGTCATTGATGGGGGATACATCAAGGCCCTCCTTCAACAAGTCTATTCTTGTCGACTTCAACACATTATCCAAGAGCTAGACTTAGAAACCAGTTAGTACCTTGGGACCTACATGCATCAATGGCAGGCCTCCTCATGTCTGACAATGGGTTTACATCATTGACCTCTGATCGGATGATTCCACGGATGTTCGACTTCAGCTCATATATTCACATTCGTCGGAATGTACTAGAGTACCTTGGGAATCATTGACATTAATGGTGATTTCCCTCGCGCTTGTTAACAGTTTACCTCATTGACTGGTAATCAAGTGGTTTCTACCATGTTCGACATCAGGACATCTATTCACATGGTTAGATTCGTACTACATCGGGATCGGTAAGAAGACCCTGGGTTGAGTTTTTCACTCTTATGTATACTTTTCCCAGGTTGCAAAGGAGTTCTTTTGAACTATGACACATATACTGTTACATATATCCACTTTGTATTGGTCATGGCTATGTCTCTTCATCTCATAGTTCCACATTGTATCTTCAGTGGCTATACCTTTTGTCAATATGATTATGGATACGCAGTGTATTTTATGGCGGCCATACCTAAAAAGTCTTTATCACTCAAGCATAGGTATGCCTGCCTTGGGTTTGAAACATGTCATAATATTTGTTTGATGGTTGTGTGTAACTTTTTTCGGTTTCTCTGCATCCATACCCTTTCTAAAAAAAGTATAAAAAGTACTTTAGTCATCATCATCTTCTAACTTCGTACCTTGGGGGGCAATCTATTACACCTCAAAATTACTCACTTTGATAGTGTCACAAGTGTCGTCATTAAAAGTGTTGTAAGTGTCGCATCTTGTCCGCAAGTGTCGCATCTTGAACACAAGTTTTGCAAGTGTCACAAACATCATATTTACATATTTCCTATGTCATGCCTCTAACGAAATCATAAAGACACTTAAGACACCTCAAAGACTAGTTTTGAAGAAGAGAAATCAGTTGACAGGGAATACAAACCTTTTGCCACTGAAAGAACCACTAAAAAATGGATTTTGGAGAGGAGCACTCCCTTACCCACTGTCAGGGAGTGCTGACACTCCTTGAGCCTCTTTGGGGGAGTGTTTGAGTTCCCTATGTACCCTTTTGGGGGAGCACTACCCTTTTCTGAGCAAGTTTTGGGTTTGTTGAGACAAATTAGGGAAGAATCCCTCAATTCTTGAAGGTGGTTGGATTCGAATAGATGGTCAAGGCATGATCTTAGGGAAGATCCTCAACTGAAGGAGAGGAATCCTCAAATTATCCCAAATATCTCTCAAGTGGTTGGACCTCTCCAAGGTTATATAAAGAGGCCTTCTCATGGTGAAAGGTACATGAGGAAGAGACTAGAGATTGATACCAAACTTATGATCCTGTAAGTGGTATGAATAGGAGAGATTGGAGATGTGACACTTATGATCTCATAAGTGAGATGTCATCAGAGCGATCAGTGTAGATTACTTGAGAAAAGGGGTTGGACAAGGAGAACTGGAAGAAGTTGTTGCACCCTCATCAAAGGATTGTAAGTACTTTTACTTGTTCTCATTAATAATCAATGCTTGGCTTGTTTCTTTCAAACTTATTTTTCTTTTGGCTTGTTCCATATGAGTTTGTCTGCAATAGATGGATCTATATTTGAGCTAATCTTGGTAGAGTAGGAATTTCATTTTATCTTTGTTTGTCCTACATGACCTATCAGGGAGCTTAGGATTGAATCTCAGCCAGGACTTTGCAAGGGAAAACGTCGCTAATAAGGTACATATCTTTTTCCTTCTCTTTCATTTATTAGCTTGATTAGATCTAAAAGGAAGTCAGTGTCCATGTTAAGCACTTTTCTTTCTTGGCATTAGGAGTCTAGAGACCAAGAGGGAATCCACTTGTCCGTAGGGGGATTCACCTACAACACATGGGCACTCGGTATTGGATGAAGAATGAAGTTAATTGATGAGGGCATCTTAGATATAAATGGTTCTTTACATAAATGAGTAAAACACTACTATTATAAATAGCTTCCAGTATGTCTAAGTCAGTAATTGATTTTCACCAACCTGATTCTGCATGAAAAGACAATGCTAGCAAAGAAACTTTTTGAAGTCCAATGAATGTTGTTGTCATGTTGTTACTCATTTTCTTGGTTAAAACTTTACAACTGAGTACATAAATTCAAGATACAAGATGCTAACACAAGAGTACAAAAATAGGTCAATGCAAGATTCATACCAAGTAGGTCAATGCAAGATGAAAGATAAGAAAACTACAAACAATGTTTTTAAAAAAAAATGCAAGATGCCAATACAAGAAAAGTAGATCAATGGGACTACTAAGTACAAAAGTGCCAATAAATTGTGGGAGTGACAAAAAAGTCTTCTAATAAAGAAAGATGCAAAAACTAAAAGAAAGTAATTCATTTCTCCATGCTAAGACAAACTGATCACAAGATCTAAGCTAAGACAAACCAAGCACTAATAGAAAAAAAATAGATTCAAGAGAAATGGCCCAAGAATCTAGAGTAAAAATAATGAAAGAATATCATAATCTACTAGAACTCACTCCCCTAGCATCCACAACCAAATGGAGGAATATTTCGATAGAGCGTTATCTAGAGCTGAAAGATAATATGGACTGTGCATTGTGTTGTTGCTAGGAAAAGGTTTCCCACCACTGAGCCTTGTGTGGCCTTGTCTAATTACTAGTATGGGATTTTGAATGGAAATGACTTTGGGGTCTCTAGAAGAACCATAAAAATCCCCCTCAGTAGAAAAATTATGGAGAACCAAAGAATAAAACTAAACAAAATAATATTCCCTTCACAATATCTTAGGTTGGCATGCAAGGGAGCAACATGGACTTGTACAAAAAGAAATTGTAAAAGATAAATTGGAAATCCTAGAAAACCCTTAACAAAACATAAGCGAGTAAATCCATTGAACCACAATGAATTGACAAGAAAACTCCATTTGAATGTTGCTTAGACATATTGAGGAATACACACCTTGTAGGGTTAAACTATTGAAAAACAATGAAAAAAATGTCCAACTGTGTGCCTTCAATGGTCCATATGGCCCTTCAAATAGTGTCATATCATGTTGCTAAATTTCTAGCGATATTATTACAAAATCAACAAAACAAAAAAGAAACATATTGTCAAGTGCAACATGCATGACTAGTGAAAGAAGGTAGCTAATATAGTCCTAAATAGGTTTCAAGTCCTTCCAATGACATGTTGATGCTTGTGCTCACACTCAGGCCTTGATTTTATGAGAATCCCCATCCTTGCATGAGCTACGAACCATATTTCCTATAGAATATGCCCTCACAAGAGAGAAATAAGACGATAAAAACAATGTTGGGAACCAAAGTTGAAAGTACCAGGGAGAGAGCCAAATGGAGGTAGATGATTCCCTAGAGTGATCCTTGACCTCACCAACATAGTCATACTCGAGTCTAGAGGTAGATCAACCCTTCTCCTCCAAACCAAGAAAACACCCCAAAAAAAATTCACAAGAACAAAAGATAGAGTAATAGAGTACTTGTAGCCATTAATGAGTAGGAAACCCAAAACAACTAGCTCCTCACCCATAACCAGCTCCTCCATTTGTGCTCAAGGAGACTAGGCCAAACACGATCTCATTTAAGAAAACATATGAAATAATTCTCAACCCATTTGATATCATCATCATACTTGAAACTGCTTAGATCCTCCTCTTCAAATTATCATCATAGTGTTTCTCCCTTATACTTCGCTACCTCAAGAAGCACAAGTCGATCACAAACCCATCATTCACCTCATTGTACCAGCCCCAGAAATTCCATCAAAAACCATCATTTCATTAGTTGGTAGGGAGGAGTTCATACTCCTCCCTGCTACCTCTCTCCACCTCCTTCCTAGTTTCATTAACATCAGCATACTCACCCCTTGATAGGATTTCAATGCATGGTGAAGTGGTAGTCGAACAACCCGTTCAAGCCCCACTTGTTGACATGCAATCCGGTTGCACCAAAAAATAATTTTTGAAAAACTCAACAAGTCCAATATATGTGCAAGTCCTAGTTAGACTTGTGAGTCAAACTTTCTAAGTCCAAGTTTGACACGAAGACCTTTTATTTCTCCCATTTGACTTAGCCTGATTCTCTTATTGGGTTGGGTATGAATCACAAGTCTAAGGTGAGTCCTGCTACTATTTTAGGATTCCTGAGCCAAAATATGGCTTGAGGGGGGGGTGACTACCATCAAAGGTGCCAAAACATTTTGTTGAAAATCTTAGCAAGTCCAACATACATGAAAGTCTGAGTTAGGCTTGTGAGTCAAACTTGTTAATTCCAAAGTTGACACAATGACCTCTGTTTTTTCCCATTTGACTTGACTTGATTTTCTCATTGGGTTGGGTACAATTTGCAAGTCCAAGGTGAGCCCTGCTACTATACTAGGATGTGCAATCAAAATGTGGCTTGAGTGGGGGAATTGAAGGTATCAATTTATAACTTCATATCAAACTCTTAAGGATGACTATCATAAAAGGTGCATATGCTCAATAGTAGAGTAGTCTGTCAGCCGGAGGCAGGTGTTGGGTCTTGTTCCTCACCTGGTATTAGATCAGGTAAGCATGAGGGAGACTAGTAATTCAAGATTCCTTTTGTATATTTGGAGTTTTACTGTATACAATTTCCTCTTCTATCCTTGCATTCTGTTAAATTGGATAGTTGTAGATAACATTATAATTGCAGACAACCTAATGAGTTGGATAGATTCAACATAGATTTATTTTTTCTATCTTTACTTTAGGACATTGTTTCTTATTACATATTTTCTAAGATAGATTAAAATATTTGTTATTTTGACATGCATATGTAGATATGACATTTTTTGGACAATCTAATCTTATTTAATTAAAAAAATTGTCACTCTCTCCTCCTGATTGGTTTATTTTCTAGGGTTGTTGGTACCAATGAAAAGAAGAAGTAAACTTCTAGTTTTGTTGTTGGACATTTATATGGCCTGGTTTTGTTTCTCCTTAGAGAGAAAAGTGTATGAGTAAAACACCATAGGTTGTTGTAGTGAAATTAGTTCTTATGTATTTTCATGAACTAATGGGGATGTTAAAGATTTTTAAATTGAACTTACAATTGTAACAAGTTCTCATTCTGATTTTACTATTAATTTATTGATATTGGCATGACACGCTTTGTTTAAACTGAACTTATACTAAAATAACTTTGGCTGGCTGGAAAAGTAGCTTATTTAATTTTGAAGTGTTGTATCTTTTATATTTTGGTTCCCTCTTTAGGAAAGCTGACTTACTTAGAAAGAAACTCTTAGTAACAGTCCAATACATTGCTTTGTACTTAATCTCTCCACATCATTTTCTACTTTTACTGACATTATTTCAAGAGGACTTGAAGACTGATAGAAATGGATTGTGATTAACATTGTTGGAGTTACTTCACACACACCTAGGATTTATTTTTCCTAAGGTTATTCCATGTTTATTAGTCATAATTAGTCATTATCCAGACTCCTATATTTTAGGGGAGAATATTCCACCTAGAGAATATTCTCTTTCAATTGACACTTCAGTTTGACTAGTTGAGTTGAGTTTAGATGTTGCATTCGTTTTGTCACCATGCAACATTTGGATCATCACCAACTCACTACTCTTTGTTCAGTCAATTAACTGGAGACTAGTTGACTAGTTAAATTAGCTAGGTGGCAGTTCACTCCCGTAACTACCTGAGAGACTAGACTAGGTGACAATTTACTCTTGTAATTGTTGGTGTGTGTCCAGATCAATCTAGAACACCACTATGGCTCATTAGTTACTCATTTATCCTATATATATTGTAAATTATTCACTCTTTGAGTGTGGAATATGGTTAATGAGAATTCTTCCATTCTTTCTATCTTGCTTCTTCTTTCTCAATTTCTCTCTGCAAATGTGTGTAGTATTTTCTAGCTAGATCTATTATGTGCAGGTTCAACACATTTACATGGTATCAGAGTTGACAGACTTCTAAGCAAAATCTACACCAAATTAATTTTTGCAGGTACTAAAGATTGAAGAACACTTAAAGATGGATTATTCGCCGGAAATACTTCTCACGCCTCATAACTATTTGGAATGGAAGCCAAAAATTTTGCTTCATCTTAGATGTAGAGGCCTGTACCAAATTGTTGGAAATACTAGAACAACTGAGAGGGGGGGGTGAATCAGTTGTTTATATGCTTAAACAATTTTATGCCTTTTAAATAATTATTAAGATTTCTTCATGTGTCATCAACCAATCATACAACATATGGACAGTAAGAGTAAA
>ML786769.1:426944-444161 GCA_009831015.1 Picea engelmannii | reverse complement strand
CCTTTTTTAAAATGAAAATTTACCTTATTTAATGAAAATACACATTTTAAAAATGAAAAACACATCTTTTTTTAATGAAAAAACACCATTTTTTTTTTAATGAAAAACACTAATTTTTATTAAAAACGCTGATTTTTTTTAAAGATTTAAAAATCAAGTAAAAACAATTAAAAAAAAAAAAAAAAACCAAAACAATAACATAAAACATTAAAAGAAACGTTTAAATTATTAAAAATAAAACATTAAATAGAAATTTAAAAACAAAAATTTGAAAGCGAAAAAAAAAAATTTAAAAATAAAAGAATTCAAACTTAAAAAAAAAAAAATTAAAAACAAAAATTAGAAAACAATTAAAAAAAAAGTTAGTGTAAAGGGGAGGGGGCGATGCTCCTCCTTACACTATTGTTTTTTAATGTAGTTTTTCCGTTTTTTTTTTAATTTGAAGTTATTTTTTTTAACTTGTTTTTATTAGATGATTTAATTTTATTTTTTTTAACTTGATGAGTTTTTATTTATTTATTTTTTTAAGGTTTGATTTTTACCTTTTCATTTTGTGTGTGTGTTTTATTAGTTTTCTCTTTCAAAATTTTGTTTTTGAATTTTTATTTGATGCTTTTTTTATAAATAATTTAAATGTTTGTTTTTAAAGTTTTATGTTATTGTTTTGTTTTGTTTTTTCAATTTTTTTGTTTTTTATTTGATTTTTAATCATTAAAAAAAAACAATTGCTCTTTTAAAAAAAATAAAAATAAAAAATGAATTTTTTTTTTTTCAAATTAAAATGTTTTTTTTTTTTTTTTGTTTCAAAGAAAAAAAGAAAAAAAACATGTATGTGGAGTTTTTGTTTTCAATCTATTTTTTTTTAATGTAAATTTAAAAAATAAAATAAAATTGATTAATAAATAAAATACTAGTTTTCGATTTACAAGCTAATTTGAACTTCTTTGTTCATGACAATACCAGTGATCGGGGCTACTGTTTCAATTATTTCATGATTTTAACTCCAAAAATAAGAAGGGTGCTTCGGTAGCATCACTTTTCGATTTGAGTGCCAATTTTCTGCAATGCAATTTTAATAGTATTGGTTGTCAAGGTAATGATTTCAAACAAGTCACACTTTTAACCACCCTGCAAAAAAGGGGTGCTACCGGTAGCACCATTTTTTGAAACAGGGGTTGATTTTGTTGTTTTTGACATAAAAATATGGGTCTTTTTTACACCGGAGTTCTCATTTTGAGGTCACAATTTTCATTAAGTCGATAACTTTGTTCCTAGTGATTAGCATCAAGACAAAAATAATAATTCATAGTAAGCAAACTAAAGAGAGAATATTGATCATGATATCACCCTAATATTGAAATGAGAAATTCAAGGAATCTAACAAAATCATGATCCCATAATCCAATTCCTACTCCATCCCTAGGTATTTAATCCACCTATCCTCCTGGAAAGTACTTAAATGCCCAAATACAATTCTTTTTTGGGGGGATACTTTAAAGCCTGTTATATGACCATTATGAGAGGTAGTATTTCATGTATTGACTTGTTTCATGGATTAAAGATATTTATCTATCTATGGCTTGAATTAATTAACTAGGTTATCACAACATGTCAATTGTTTGGACTCCGATACGAGTGGTCTTAGACAACCAATGTCATGCCATTGAGACCGCGAGCCAGGTGGACAGTCTCAACATGCCACAAGGCAGCTCTGAATCTCCTCTCCATGCTCTGCATTAATGAGCAATTAAATCCCTTTACTGGGCTTGATATGTCCGCCATGAATACCCCTCCAAACATTGATTACATCCACTCCCGTGCATATTGAAGCATAAAGAACCAGCCCCATATCAGTGTCATCCCTTTAGTTTGTACTTCTCCAGTGACGCATTTGACAACATTTAGCTTCAATAATCAGATCCTCCCCATGTGTGGTCTAGATTGGAATTCAAAGCGCCATTCAGAAAGGAGTATGATCTCATCATGCCAAAAGACAATGGTGGGTTTAGTTAATATAAAGAGGAACGTGGGATCAACCATTGCCTTTGGTCTCATAAACACCCACAGAGCTAGAATTTCACAATGGTGCTCCACCTACTCCTGTCTTTATCCATGTCTGTGTCTTAAAGCCATGTTTAGTCTTAGATTGTGCTAGATGGAAGGGTCCAGACCCTAGGGATGCGACAATGCTCAATCAACTCTCCCTCTTCCCAGAGCACACCAGGAGGCAATTGTTGTTGTAGAGACTTGTTATGCCAACACCATTCCAGAAGAGCAAGAAGATATGGATATAATCGAGCATGAAGCTTGAAAGGATCGAAGGAAATCCGTAAAAGAAGAAGTTGATGAGACAATTTTGCGTTGGATCCCTGACACTAGTTCAACCCAAGCCAAGGAAACAAAATATTTTCATACCATTGACTTATACTAACACATGAAAACAATCCTTTGCAAAGCCATGATTACAAGGGATGCTACTCACGATGATCTAGCCAGGCAGATTGAATTCATTCAATTGCAGAATCAATTGTTGGACAAGAAGCTCAACATCATCGCAACCAAAGATGGAATCAACTTCAACACCATCGATGAGGAAACTTCCTATGTTCCTCAGGACGACCCCCCTCTTCTGTTTATTTTGTCATGGAAATATATCTCTTTGTTTTTGATATGTATAGGTATAGTTTAAAATACACAAGGTATCAAGCTCATTAGTTGAGGATTAGACATTGTATAAAGTATCACAATGTATTTTTTGATATATACCAGGCCACAAGCTTAAGGAAGCAAATGTTTTGTTGCTCGGATGGTTTCCCAATTGACAACCTAGCAACAGAACAATTGTAAGTTTTGCCTCCTTATTTTAATTTATATTTGATAGCTTACAAAAAAAACATGTCAATTTTTTGGAAAATAATGGATAACCTTTCAAAAGTAGGGTTGCACCTATTGATTGAAAGTAGGGCCACACCTATTGATTGGTAGCTAGGGAAAGGGAGCATATAACCTCAAGTGGGGTGGGGTGGTGTAACATCCCCAACCACCAACAGGTCGGGCAATGCCACTAACACAACCTTAACTTAGCCTTTAAAGCTCTGACTTAGCTGCGATACCAAACTGTAGCATCCATGACGCTCCATAGAGACCGGGTAAGTATACCACTGCAGAACATTCACATATAAATATATATAACATGCATTTTAATAAAAATTAAACACATAACACAGAGTTACTATTACCATTCAGATTCAAACAAGATTAACAGTAAATCCACATGTAACAGAACACATGATAACATTCAAGCATCAATAGCACAAGCATGCATAACGTATAAATTAAGCACAGACTGATACTTATCTTTTAGCTAGATTAAATCCACCAGCTATGTGCAGACCTTCCATGAACCTCCCAACCATAGACCACGCTGCTCATCATGCTAAGCAATGGGTCACCCCTAAGCTGGAACTAAGCTCCACCCAGGGAAAGGGAATCCTAGACTAGGCCGAGGTTACAGGAAACTGCACAGTGCAACTGGAAGGACTCTCTCTAGGAGCCTTCTTACGCCCACTATTCATAGAATCTCATTCCCCACATGCCTGTCCCACCCCAGGAGTATACACCTTCACTGTCACATAGTCCATTGGATGCTTCACCTCCCTTGCCTTGGGCTTCAGCAATAGGTCGGACCGAAATTCTCAGAGCTCTGTAGCTAGTGCTAGAATCTCTCTAGGAGAAAACCACTTCCTAGAAAAATCTCTCACCTGGAGAGAGTTTGCCACAAGCTTGACAACCTGCCTCTTCAACCACAACCACCTCCCTCACCTAGAGAGAGTGTTGCACACAGGCTTGACAACCTGCTTCTTCAACTCCTTTCTCTCACAAGGAGGAGAACAACAAGGCTCAACAAGGAATAGATGATAGAAACAAGCCATACTCAATCCAGGAACCGCGTGGCCACAAAAGCCCACAGTCATGACACACACGACACAGATAATACACAGGATACTCGGGCTTCACATAAGACGCGGATCAGTCCACGGGTTCTCACTGGGTTCACAGGACACACAGGTCGGTTTTTCCACCTTCCCATGAGTGGTTTCTCGGGTGAACATGGATGTATAGAGGTCGGTCATAGACACCAATGAGTTCATATGGAGAATGGGCAAATGGCAGCACAAAAAACCTTAACTGCACATGGTTATGCAGATACAGACACAGAGGCCAAAAATAGGTTCAAACGGGCATCCCTGCGAACTCAGGCGGAGGATCATAGAATGGCAGAATGACCCCCAACACGGCTGACTCATCAGTTTTAACTACATGCACACAAGTCAAGACTTGTCTTCCTGGAGCCACATGAGTTCCACTTAGCACACATTCCCTTTACAGGAACTTAGGACACCACTCAACATGTCCACCTTAGCCTTCAGGAAATAATAATAAATTATTATCCCCTTTAGAGGTAAGCCCCCTAGCTTAGCCCCTAGGCCCACACACTTAGCCTCCTCCCTTAACCAACATTGTGGAAGATTAGTCCCCCATCACTCTTTCTTCGTGGTCGGTCTGCACGTAGCGATGGTTATATTTTATTAATGATCTGCATAGTTACATATACAAAATCAGGGTCTTGGCCTTTAACACTTAGGCTCTCCATCCTAATAAACACATAATCCATCCACCTTATCAACACTCGAATCACCATCCTACAAAACATGTTTATAATACATAATATAACTGGGCTCATCCTTGGGGATATTACAATCCCCTCCCCTTATTTTTTCACTGTCCTCAGTGCAACGTTTACACAACATCAACATGATTTCCAAAATATTCAAAACGATGAGGGTATTCTGCCCACATAGCATCTTCATGCTCCCGTGTCACATCCTTGGGACCGTACCGGGTCCACTGGACCTTTACAAGCCCTATGGTTCGATTCCGGAGCTGTTTTCTCTTTTGGTCCAATATGCACACCGGATGCACTTGCAAGACGCCTTCTTGCTCCACCTGAATCACATTCCAATCATTGACATGATTAGCATTAGGTATATATTTCTTAAGCAATGAAACATGAAACACATTATGTACAATCATGGATGCAGGTAATGAAAGCATATATGAAATGTATATATATGTATATACAGACAATTCTAATAACATTATAACCTGTATACAAGATACACAACATACAATAAATAGAGAATTGTACTTTTCTTTTGATTGAGAATATTTCCATATCAACATGGTCTAGGGCAAGGTACCAAACCTCAGAAACACTCCAACCAACGGTCTCTCATTCCCCACATGCATGTCCCACCTCAGGAGTGTACACCTTCACTGTCACACAGTACATCGGCTGCTACACCTCCCTTTCCTTGGGCTTCAACAACAAGCCGGATTGGAAGTCTTAGAGCATCGTGGCTCGAGAAGTTCCAACTTCCCTTACAGGTCTCCAATCAACATCTTCTCGAGCTACTCTTTGTAGTTAACATTCCACTTTAATCAACATCATCTCATCTGTATTGCCACATGCAGTTATCATGAGGAAACATAAATTAATTCATTTAGGAACTCAAACTTAGTTCAATAGGGAATTCAACTTTTTCCCCAAACATGAAATTCCATTTCATAATTCTTCTTGGTTGTTGCCATATATGAATGTAGTATTCCTTGTGTTTTTTCCATAAGCACCAAACTGCATACCATTTTCCTGCAAGGCTTCATATTGCATACTACCAACAATTGTTAGTATTTCCTGTACATCATAATTCAACTACAATATGTAAAAAATCTTATGTAGTGATCTTAAAATTTCCTGCACTTGGCAATTCAATCACAATTACCAAACAATTTAACCAAATAGAATGACTCATCATTCTATGCATATGCATGTTCATAATTAATAATAGTAAGTTTATTATTTCAAATTTCTGAACATAAATTTTTTGTAGTCTCTATTCCTGTGACTACCTGGCTTGCAACTTTCATGTTGCAATGTTTAACAATTCCTGAAATGTTCTCAACTTCATGAGTTAGCAACATTTCAACCATTAGTATAATTATTTCCATGCCAAAAACATATATACATGCACTCACAAAATGCATTCAACAAAGTGCATTTAAGTATACAATTCCATCATGTATTCGTGCAACTCTGCCCCTTAATAGACATGAGTACAACTCTCAATGCCTATTTATTCAATGCACCTTGCATTGAATTACATAATGCTCTTTATCTCAGTCATGTATCTCACCATCCATAAGTTGGAATTCTAGCCAATGTGTTGACACATTCTCCACACACTTCCTATTGTGTTCCCAATTAATTGGATGCCTTCCTTTTCAACCCAAAAACTACACCAAGAATATAATTCTGTGGTGTTCACTAGTGTTAGCAAAAAGGTTGGAGCCCAAGTTTAATTTAAAGGTAGGAATATTTTAGTACCTATGTGGTTCATAACATTTCCATATCCAACCAGGTCTTGGTCTCATACATGATTAGCTTACTGGCATTCATTCCTATAACAAGTTCTTATCTTTTAATTCTTTGGTTATTACCCCACAACCAAATTAACATGACATTCTACTATGTTAGTATGTGCATTCAGAAGCTAAAAAGCTTTGAATTAATACAAGCCTCCATCCTTTACCACATCCAATGGTATGCACTCAATAATATAATCATGTGATTTTATATAAGAACTCTGGCTGAGGAAATTCTTACCTAAATTTCCTTTCAGCAATTATGCAAAAAGAGTAATAAAAAATCATACCCGCGTGACTGCCATTTATAAATTTTATACTACCTGAAATTCTGATGGCAGTAGAAGCTTTCATGATTCTTTTATCAAACTTATAACCAACACTTCCGCTCTTTGTTGCTTCACTCCTTATGCAACAACATCACCAACAACACTTGCAAACATGTAAGCACTCTTTCCTTTGGCTAACCCAACAAGTTGTAACATACTTGCTGCCACAGAAATTGCAACAAATTCCTCCTCCCTATACAACTTTTCGTTGCTAAACCTATAACATCCCCCAAAATAAATTATTTTTGAATTTGAAATTTCTTAGGAAAATTATTCCATTTTTGATAAATTCGAAATTGGAAAATTTTTGCCATTTATGGAAATTTCGAATTTTGAATCTAGTTAATTGTAATTAATGATTATGACTATTGGGGAGAGATTTGATTTGACCCAACTAACTATTTGACTATGACACTTGTATGAAACAAAATATTTTATAATTATTGCTGATGGACAAATGGAACAACCATGTTAAAAATCAGTTGACCATGACTCCATGAGTGGGGAACATGTTGGAACTACCTCAGGGCTGATTGTTACAAGTGGAAAATATAGAATTTGGCCATTGGCAGCCCCTAAAAATTAGGGATTTGGAAAGCTGTGAAAATTCCCAAGGGGGAAAAAGACCTAGGCAAAAATGACTTTGCATATATAGCATATGAGAGGAGGCAAGACGTTGCTGAGTATGCTGGGAAAAGGAAATTATCTCTTACTGTTATGAACACTCATTTTTAGAGTGTGAGGCAAGGAGAAGTTGTTGAATCGGAAGCTGAGGAGAGTTATGAGTTTTCCCTCATGGATTCATGGTCACGCTAGGGGGTGAATGGAGAAAGTGACTTTGGTTGTTCCGTTCTAAGGTTGGGAGGAACGTGGTTGTTCCATTTATTTTCTCAGTGAACTAGTTCAGATATGTTCATCTACTCTTTTCTGGTTATAGATATATCTCTTGCTTTAATGGCTGTTAGAATACATATATATATTTTTGGGTGAATTATTTTCTGCTGAAGTCCTTTCTAATTCAAGAATTGTTTTTTATTTAAATTGATTGAAAGAGAATATATCTAGTATAACGTTGTGTGAATTCTTTCTTTGAGTTAAAATACAAATGGATGGAACAGGCGTAGGATAAACCCCTGCAAGTTTTAATTGTATGCTTTGAATAAGACTGCATGTATGTATTTATATACATATATTAACGAGTTAAAATACGAGTGGATGGAACATGCATAGGATAAACCCCTACCAATTTTAATTTTATTCTTTGAATAAGACTGCATGTATATAGTTATATACATATATTAATTATGAGTATAATTGGAAATTTGTGAATACACCATCATACTTCTAGTATAAACAAAATCAGACTGATTCCCTTTTCGAATCTTAGAGATCTGGCAATTTCATAAGTATAGAAATAAATTCGAAGGAGTCTTTTACTACTTCCTTGACTTAGGAAATGATGAAGGACATACCAGAACGAAAGAATTTTATACTCGCATATTTCTGTATTAAGTTATACAGAGTGATAACACTGCTATATTACCAATGCGTGGAAAAATATAATGGAAGACGCCAGTATAACTAGTAATAGGAGTTCCAGAAAGATAAACAGAAACTCAAGGAAACAAATCGAACCTTTTAATACAAACAAGATTCTGGAAACAAAATATTAGAAATACAAATGCCCGATGAACTTAGTAAATAGAAGTACGAAAACCCTTTTTCATGAATATTCACAGTTTGATAAGTTCGAAATATGATAACTATATTAACGAGGAATAAATCATTAAGATAATATTGAACAAAGAAAACGATAATTTCTATTGACTACAATGAAGTTTTATGAATACAATAATTACAAAGGTAACAAAACAAAATTTTGGAAAAATGTATTTCTGGAAGTATACAGGTTGATATGCCTTCTTTATAAACAGTATAGGCAATATAAAGAACCATAATACCATTAATATTGGATTTAAATTCACTAGCCCTAGTATTTTCAAATACAAGTATACAAGAGAAAGAATCTTGTGAATTAAAATTTAAAGTGGTTATACAATTCCAAACAGACCAAAAATCCAAGTATGTCCAACCTTACAAAATTACTGCGTTATCTTCCAATAGGGAGATATTGACATAAAAATAGGATTACTCTTCAACCAACCGATACAGGAATCGGAACAGAACTTCACTTATTAATGATAAAACTGGAATGGAACTATGGCCTCCATTCCTAGAACTGTGAAAGCTAAGTCTGAGAGTTACTGGGCACAGAACCTGAATACATTTTGCGTGAAAGATAGGAACCAACATCCGGAATTTTTTCGCAGTCGAAATATCTGCAAAGATTTACCATTTTAGAATATTAGAAAAAATATACGAAAGCAAATTGAACGAAACTTTCAATAGAATGATAACGATAGCAACGGTTTTTTTTCCAGAGTAGCACTCAACTTATGACGTGGAGACCCGACGTCCTTTCCTCATTGCATTATGGTTTGATAAACATCCCAGGCTGAGGGGAGGGTGGTCCAAGGACTTCCTGATGGGTACCCTCGAATCAAAAGGGTCCCATCATTAGTGTTGGTACCAAATCATATAATCAATTGCTTATGAAATGAAATAATCAACAATGCTAACATTTAACATACAAATTGCATAAGACATATTGTGTGAGTAGGCCGAAGGCATAGTATAAACGTTACACATAGAAAAAATGCTATACATAAATATTTAGATTAAACCCTTCCTGAACTGACTATCTATTTGCAAGGGGTTTTTATAAGTCAATGATAAATACAGAGTTAATCTTCTATTGAATTTCAAATGGAGTAAATTACATGCAAACCACGATAATGATAGTAAGAAATATAATTGATCCAAGAAGTTACGCAAACTCAAACATTATATGTCGTAGAGTATTTTTTTTAGTGAAATTTTCAAAACACAGAAGTCACATTCCTTTAACTGTACTAGAGAAGAATGAAAAAACCATTAAGGAGGCATTATATGCGTGAATACCAGCTAAGGGTTTAATGAACATTACAGAAGGGTGGATTCATCCTTTACAAAGAGAAAGACAAAACATGCAATGTATTATGCTATACACAGTAAGAGCATTCCAGTCCAGACCAAAAACCCTGCATAGTCTCATGAAAATTAAACATCAGGCCTCGACATACATCAACAGAGGGAGTATAAAGAACAACGATAATAGGGCCCCTAGGAATTAAAATATATACACAAAAAACTGTATAGATGCAATTTCTCTAAGTCAAGAGGTGGAATGCCGAGACCTTCAGAGAGATTAAGAATGAAACGACTGAATGATACAACTTCTCCAAGACTGGGGATAACCCATAAGGATTCCAAGGAATAACTATAAGGGGAAGATTTAACTTAAAATTCTAACAAGAGTCACAGAACGAATATTGCCTTTCACTGTAACGATTTTCTGAATATCCACTCTATTATTTAAACCACAGTAGAATATTACAACTTATCAGGAAAGACAGATAATGTTGTCCATTCCACCGGGTAACGACCGCCAAGTCGACAGTCTCCCCTGTCGAGGAAAATAATACGCAGAGCCATTTGAAGGGATTCACAATGACAAAAGGAAAACTCACTTAACCCTAAGAGAAGCTCTTACTATGCCGATTTAATGCTGAAGGTACAAAGGTTGGTCTCGCCATGTGATGGGGCCGAGTTGGTGCGATTGGATTGGAGGAAGGGTCGGGTGAAAGCCATCGAAACTCACACACACAGGACCTCCATTAATGGATAGTGAAAAACTTTAACTCCTTTATGACAAGTAAGCCATTATTCCCTTGACAAGAAAAACGTGTAGTTATTTTAGCCCCTTCATGACACGACTAGATGGGGACACGCTCACTCCAACTGTTTCCTTGCAGTTAATATATCATTCAAGTGAAGACTTTGTTGGGACATATTTTAGTTAAGTCGGAGTTAACGAGAATTAGCATGAGATATAGTTACCCGAACTCTTTTAGGTAAATGGACTAGAATATTACTAACCACAAATAATTCATAAAGGAACCCATTTAATGACCTAGACTATTCAATGATGACAAGCGCCTTTTACTAAGCCACATATATTCAGCTGAGGGGTATAGTCTCGACCCCGTGACTATATATATGGTAAGTGAATTTTATCTCAAAGACAAATTAAATAGTCTTGTGTGCAAACATAGAAACCTCATGTTTAAGGAGAGATTAGGACTATAAGTCCTAAGTTTAAACTACTATACATATATATATATATATATATATATGTGTGTGTGTGTGTGTGTGTGTGTGTGTGTGTGTGTGTGTGTGTGTGCGTGTGTGTGTGTGTGTGTGTGTGTGTGTGTATAGGTGAGTAGGTTTGAGACCAAAGGGAATTGCTAGAATCTTTGGTGAATTATCCATATAAGTTTTCTATCCAAAGTAAGTTAGACTGGTGTGGGAATGGCATCATGTGGTAGGCATAACTTAAGTTACCTCACAAAGATTTATAACAGGAATGAAGATTACCTCCTTTTACCAACGAACATATAAAATGAAATTGGAGATTAATGTCCCATAGATTTTTTTATTTTTTTTTATGGAAAATTTGAGGTACATTACATATGGTATAAGAGAAAAGGTTACATCACTTGGACCTTGAACGGGTCCAAATTAATTACTTATCACATATTTTTGTCTATGTAATGCTAACAAACCATTACTGTTACAAACAAAAAACTCTTTTATGTTTTGTGTTAATCATGACAGCCGAGGATGATGCAGAAATCAGACTTGAGGGGAATCCTGAACAAAGACCTCCTAAAGATCCGAGATAGAATAGTGATGGAAGATCACCTACTAAAGTTCTAGAAACG
This sequence comes from Picea engelmannii, assembly GCA_009831015.1. Lineage (NCBI taxonomy): Eukaryota > Viridiplantae > Streptophyta > Pinopsida > Pinales > Pinaceae > Picea > Picea engelmannii. Next base: position 432,466 of record ML786769.1, on the reverse strand, counting down.
ATGAGGAATCTCATTGTTTAGCTACAAGTTTTCAAAGAAGACAATGAGAAATTGAAGAAGGCACAACAGGAACAACAGGAAATAAATGAAGTCCTACTGTGCAGTATAGTGACAAAGAAAAGACCAAAGGATGATAACCATGAAGAAGAGGTCAGTAAAAGGGCCTCCAAGAATTCTGGTCCTGAAGTAGAAAAAGGGGACATATCATCTGAAGGTACACCTTCAGCTGAAGATAAAACAAAAACAGACAAAAAGAAAACAGGTAGAACACCTTGAGGGAGAATTTAAGAAAATCAAACCCGCTACCTTTGATGGGGAATCCAGAACAAGGGAGGGAGCTGAAGCATGGTTATTAGACATCAAGAAGTATTTTCATATCTATAACTATTCCAACAATATGAATGTCATAATGGCCATCTATAATTAGAAAGGAAAAGTCAGCATTTGGTGGCAAGATTTGAAATTGGCCAAGGGCCTAAAGTAGAAATAGATGGAATGGTCATACTTTAAGATATACTTTAAGAAACAATACCTATCTGAAAGTTACTATGAAAGAAAAACCAAAGAATTTTATGAGCTATGACTTGGTCAAATGGCTATGGAGGATCTGATAAACAAATTCCTAGAATTACTAAGGTTCGTACCTTATATCCGGGAGGACAAAGTGAAAATCCTGTGGTTCCTAAGCTATTTACCACAATCCTACAAGGACAAAATCAAATTTGATAATCCCAAGTCCTTGAGTGAAGTATTAAGGAAATCCCGAATGTGTTACGACCAATACAAACAGCGGACAAAATTTCCCAAGGCTTGGAAAGACAAGAAACAAGACCGAATGAACCAGCGAAAGAAGGGATACCAGCGAACTCCTTATCAGAATGCAACAAAAATATTTCCAAGGAAATATTTTCACTCCAACAATCCAAACAGGTAAGGAGGTGGTAAACCAGTAAATCTGGGAACAAAGAAGTTTGGGGATAGCCCCCGTGAACCGTTAAAATGTTGGGAATGTGGAGAACCTCATCTAAGGAGGAACTATCCACGTTTGATTTCAGCAAACATAACTACTGCTCACAATTTAAAGAAAGCCTCTATAGTAGGGGATGTAGGCAGAAGATTACATCGGATCAATGCAGCCATGGATGGACGACATGCTGACCACCAGTCCCCTGTGGTGGAAATTGAAGGTAAAATCAATAACACTCAAATTTATGTTTAAATTGATCCTGGAGCTACATTAAGTTATATCACTCCTGCTATAGTGGAGTCAAATAAAATTAAGAAAACAAGACACACAAAGTCTTGGCTAGTACAACTAGCAACAAGAATGAAAAGAAAAGTTGTCGACTTTATTTCTGATTATGAGTTCAGTTTAGGCAGTCAAAACATAAAGACAAATCTGAACATTCTACTGTTAGGATCTTATGATGTAATTATCAGAATGGATTGGTTAGAAAAGCATAAAGTAGTGCTAGATTGTTATGAAAAATCACTTAAGTATAAAGACGAAAATGACACGGTTAGGATAGTTCAACGCATACAAAAACCAATCTTAGTTAGACATATTTCAACAATGCAATTCAAGAAATGCATGAGAAAGGGTTGTCAAGTTTATGCCATCCAAGTAACAAACCTGCTAGAAAAAGAAAATAAACTCAACTTGGAGGATTTTGCTGTTCTGCATGATTTCAGAGACGTGTTTGTTAATGAAATACCTGAATTACCCCCAATAAGGGAGATAGACTCTTCTATCGACCTACTACCTAGTTCAACCCCTATCTCTAAAGCACCTTACCGAATGAGTTTGTCGGAGTTGACAGAACTAAAAATTCAACTACAACAATTATTGGACAAAGAATATATCAGACCGAGAGTTTCACCATGGGGAGCACTAGTCCTCTTTGTGAAAAAGAAAGACGACACTCTAAGATTATGCATAGATTATATACAATTAAACAAAATGACTATTAAGAACAAGTACCCCTTACCTAGGATAAATGATTTGTTCGATCAAGTAGGTGGGGCAAAGATTTTTTTGAAATTGGCTTTACGATCTGGTTATCACCAGGTTAGGATAAAAGATGAGGACATAAGTAAAACAACTTTTTGAACGAGATATGGACATTACGAATTTGTGGTTATACCTTTCGGACTCACTAACACACCAACCACGTTTATGTGTTTAATGAACATTATTTTCAGTTAGTACTTGGACAAGTTCGTGTTAGTATTTATTGATGACATTCTAGTTTATTCTAAAACAAAGGAAGACCATGAAGAGAACTTAAGGATAGTGCTTAAAACTTTAAGAAAGCATAAACTGTATGCTAAATTCGATAAATGTGACTTTTATCAGAAGAAAATACAATACCTAGGACATGTAATTTATGCAGAAGGCATTGCAGTTGACCCAGAGAAAATAAGAGCCATCATGGAATGGCCGATTCCTAAGGACGTAGAAGACATTTGGTCATTCATGGGAATCATCGGATATTACTGCAGATTTATAGAGGGGTTTTCCAAAATTGCATACCCTATCACATCACTACAAAAGAAGGGAACCAAGTTTAACTGGTCACAAATATATCAAGACGGTTTTAATAAGTTAAAGGAATTGCTAACAACTGCACCCATTTTAAAGGTAGCAGATCCGGACAAAGACTTCATCGTCTATGTAGATGCAAGTAAACAAGGACTAGGTGGATTCCTAACCCAAGAAGGGAATGTTATTTGTTATGAGTCTCGTAAACTAAATGAATATGAACGAAACTACGTCACTCATGACTTAGAGTTGGAAGCTGTAATACACTCCTTAAAGATGTGGCGACTCTACATAATGGGCAAAATTTTGTTGTTATTGACTGACAACAACGATGTGAAATTTTTGTTTAGTTAGCCAGACCTTAATGCAAGGCAAGAAAGATGGCTAGCCTTCTTGAGCGAATTTGACTTTGAGGTAAGACATATCAAGGGTAAGGAAAATAAAGTATCTAATGCTTTAAGCAAAAGAGTTCATGGGTTGTTTGAAATAAACATTAGTAGGGCAAAAAGCGATCTTGAACATAGGATAAAGACTGCAGGTAATAACGGTGAAAATTACACTCAAACAGTGGCAAAATTACAGAACACTACAGGAAATTCAGACAAAACAGATCTGAGTATGGACAAAAATGGTCTACTACCATTCAAAAACAGACTATATATCAGATTCGGAAGAGTTAAAGTTAACAGTCTTGGATGAAGTTCATAAGAAACCATATTCTAGTCATCCAGGATACCAAAAAACGATAACAACACTAAGAAAGTCATTTTATTGGCCCAATATGAAGGGCCAAATAGCAGAATACTTAGCTAAGCGTCAATATTGTCAGCAGGTAAAAGCTGAACACCGACATCCAACTGGCTTGTTGCAGCCCTTACCTGTTCTGGAATGGAAATGGGAGACTATATCGATAGACTTTATTATAGGTTTTCCTAGAACTCATAAACATAATGATTCAATTATGGTGGTAATCGATAAACTTAGTAAGTCTGCACACTTTATTCCTGTAAAGTCTACTTTTAAAACCATTAACATCACTGAAATATTCATGAAATAAATTTTTAGACTGCATGGTATTCCTAAAATGGTGATTTCGGATACAGACGTAAAATTTACATCTACTTTTTGGAAAGAATTGTTTGCAGGGTTAAATACTAACTTGAATTTCAGCACAAGTTATCATCCACAAACGGATGGACAGACTGAACGAACAAACCAAATCATAGAATATATTCTCCACATGTATGTAAGAACAAAACCAAGCAAGTGGGAAGACTACTTGCACTTGGTAGAATTTGCATACAACAATGGGTACCAAACTTAGGATAAAATGAGCCCTTTCGAGGTACTGTACGACAAAAAGTGTATGACTCCAATTAGCTGGGATAACCCAGTTGATAGAATCATGGTTGGACTAGAGATGTTCCAGGAAATGGAGAGAACGTTGTTGGACACACCTACCACACTTAGAGGGGGGGTGAATGAGTGTGGGGCTCTTTTTCCCAAAACTTCCCTCTTGCACAAAAACTCATCAATTAACATTCAACATTTATTCATTACCCATTGTTGTCATTTATAACCAGTTAGATGTGAGCACATATCAACAACATATATCAGCAATATATCATCAACAAGTCATCACCACAATGAACACAAAGAACACAAGATGTATGTACAATTTTCTTTTTATTATGGACTACAATCCTTCGGGTTTATCAACAACAACTGAATAGAGTACAACTCTACAAGAGCACCAACACTATATGTAAGAATCAACTTGCATTCTCATCACCAATTGAGATGAGGAAAAAATCCTCAACAGATATCAATCTGTACCATAAAAAAGAGCATCAACCATGAACCAACCTGTAATCAACGTGTACCATAAACAAGTGCATCCAACCATGTACCAAGTATATACCAATCATGTGTCAACTACTCATCAACAATGACTCATCAATATGTACCAACATCATCAACTATACACCTCATGTATGTTCCAACTCATCAACCGCTTGTCTCAACCATGACTAGTTTTGGATTAGTCAACAACCCTAACTTGAAATAATCATAACTTTGTACTTGTAATGAATAAAGATATGAAACAGACATACAATTTTTTTCATTTTGTTTTATACAATTCCTCCAAGTGGCACTACTTGGAACCTCTCAAAAAGGGAGTTATAGCAAAAATGGCATACCTTGCTGAATTCTGGCTTATTCTAGAGAGAGACCTTGTAGAGCGTGCCCCGCACAAAATATTTGATGAATAAGTTTGAAACTATTACAGAGAATACTAAAGTCTGTAATATAACCAACACAATTGGTCTCACTAAATTTGGATCTGTTATGAAGAAGTTATGACGTTTTTACCCGAAACACCTGACTTTGACTAGTTTCAGGACTAGCCACAAACCCTATTTTCCACGGAGTGTAACTCCCAAACTGAAACGACCCACAAGCAGAATTTTTAACCACATATACTTGGCTGTGTTTTCTCACCTTAATAGCAATTTCAAGGTCTGAATCATTATATAAAAAACGTTATAGTGAAAATGGTGAGACGACCTGTAAATAACATACCTTAGAAAACACCATCAAAATAATTTATCCTTCCTTGCATTTCGGCCTTCTTTTCTTCACTTTCCTCAGAATTTAGGCTTAGATATCCTTGGTTACCTCAGTCACCTATAGATCTTCAATATCCTCAAGTGTTCCACACCAAAAATGCTCAAGAAGTTTTCACAAGAAGCTCTCCATCAATACTCCAAAATATATTCCCACAAGAAGCTCTCCATTGATCCACAAAAATGATGATCTACAAGAGACCATTGCTGTCTTATTTATACTTTCATCCTTTAGGTCACTTAACCCATTTTTAAGTCACTTAACCCATTTCTAGGTCACTTAACCTATTTTCCTTATTTTAGGGTTAACCATTTTCCATAAATAGAAAGTTCTCCAATACTTTAACATTTAA
>ML786769.1:376822-416382 GCA_009831015.1 Picea engelmannii | reverse complement strand
AAGTGGGTTAACCCTAAAATAAGGAAAGTGGGGCCAAGTGACCTAGAAGATGTTTTTAAGGAAGCTACTTGGAGAGTATAAATAAGAGTCAAGGCTCTCTCATTTTAATCACACTTGAGAATATTGAATATCTATAGGTGTCTGAGGTAACCAAGGATATCTAGGCCAAAATTCTTAGGGAAGGTGAAGAAAAGAAGGCCAAAATGCAAGGAAGGATAAATTCTTTTGATGGTGCTTTCTAAGGTATGTTATTTACAGGTCATCTCACCATTTCTTCTATAAAAAAATTTATATAATGATTCAGACCGTGAAATTTCTATTCCATTGAGAAATCATATCCAAGTATCTATGGTAAAAAATTCAGCTTGTGGGTTATTGTATTTTTGGAGTTACACTCCGTGGAAAATAGGGTTTGTGGCTAGTCTTGAAACTAGTTAAAAAAGGTGTTTTGGGTAAAAATGTCATAACTTATTCATAACAGATCCACATTCAATGAAAAAAAATGTTTTGGTTAGGGTATAGTCATTAGTATTTTGTGTCATAGTTTTATATCAATTAAACAAATATTCCGTGTGGGGCACACTCTACAAATCTCTCTAGAATAAGCCATAATTCAGCAAGGTATGCCATTTTTGCTATAAATACTTTTCTGAGAGGTTCCAAGTAGTGACACCTGGAGGAATTGCATAAAACACACTGAAGAAACTTGTGTATCAGTTTCAAATATTTATACATTACAGGTACAAATTTATGATTACTTCAAGTTAGGGTTGTTGACTAATCCAAAACTAGGCATGTGAGACTAAAGAAAAGTTTGATGAAAATGCAAGTCTCTTGTTGTTGAAGTTAAGGAAGGTTTGTAGGAATGTGATCATCTACACTAGGTCTATTACAGAGCTAAAAATCAGATTTGGATGATGAAATTGATGAGGGCTTTTGGTTGAGGTACATGTTGATTGCATGATTGAGACAAGTAGTTGATGAGTTGGCACATACATGAGGTGTATAGTTGATGATGTTGGTACATATTGATGAGTCATAGTTGATGAGTAGTTGAAATATGATTGGTACATACTTGGTACATGGTTGGATGCACTTTTTTATGGTACAGGTTGATTATAGGTTGTTTGGTATAGGTTGGTGCATGGTTGATGCACTTGTTTATGGTACAGGTTGATTACAGGTTGAGGTATAGGTTGATGCATGGTTCAAATTTATTAGTACAGGTTTACAATGGTATATCTCACAGTGATAGGTTGACAGTGATTCCATCATTCTACTTCTACTTCAGGGTGGTAGGATGGGGCAAGGACAGGTGGTTGTAGCCACCTTCCGGTTGTAGCCGTAGAACATAGGGGGTTGTATCCAGAGAATTGGGGAGTTGGAGCTTGCCTTAGGTTGTAGCCTGAGAAACTAGGGGGTTGGAGCCTCCTTCCAGTTGCAGTTGGAAAACAAAGGAAGTTGGTGCTTCCAATGAATGTAATTCTTCAAGACATATAAGAAAAAACATTCTGTGGTTTTATCCCAATTTGGGATTCCACGTAAAACATTGGTGTACTGTGTATGTGTATGTTTTTTCATTTTTTCATTTCTTATTTACTCTGCAGTTATTGGAAGATAATGCTTCATTGATATAACACTTGGATTATATGGTTAAGAATGATTAAATTGCTCTATTACTAATTTACCCCCCCTCTCAGTAATACAATAATTGGTATCAGAGCAGGTTCCTTCAGAAATTAGTTTAACCATTGAAAGGTAGACCATGGAGAGTACCAATTCATATAAAAATGGAATACCACAGTTTGATGGATGAAAGTATGCTTTTTGGAGCATAAGGATGAGGACATATATATAGGCACAGGGATTTCAAGTTTGGAAATCAATTGTAGATGGATACACAGCACCAATAGTTCCACCAACAAATGACAAAGTAGTAAAACTCGGTGAGAATAATTCCAAAGCCACAAATGCACTTTTGAATGGTCTCAGTGATACGGTATTCACCAAAGTTGCACACTGTAAATCTTCTAAAGAGATTTGGGACAAGCTTCAAAATATTTATGAAGGAGATACAAAATTCAAAGTAGCAAATCTTTAGATTTACAGAGGTCGGTTCGAACAACTAAAAATGAAGGAAGATGAAGATATCACAACCTACTTCGTACGAGTCGATGAAACAGTGAATGCAATCATAGGATTGGGAGAAGAAATTGAAGAATCTGTAATTGTTCAAAAGATATTAAGATCTCTTCCTATGAGATTCAACCCTAAGATATCAACACTAGAAGAAACATCGGATCTGGACTCAATAAGCATGGACGAACTGCATGGAATTTTCACAGCATATGAAATGAGAAATGAGCAGGAAAATTAAAATGTAAAAGAAGCAGCCTTCAAGGGATCCAAAATATCAAAGAAAAAGAAAATTGAACATGAAGAATATAGCAACAATAGTGACGCCTCAGAAGATGATGAAGAAGTGGCCAACTTCATCAAAAGACTGAACAAGGGAACCAATGGTAGGTATAGAGGTAGGCTCCCTTTAATTTGTTTTAATTGTGATGGTATTGGTCATTTTGCTAACAAATGTCATCATAATAAAAAGAGAAATGATGAAGGTTACTCAAAAGGAAAACACACATATAAAGGAAAAAGAACTACAAATAAAGTTCTCAAGAAACGCTTATACATCAAAGAAGACATCTCATAATCAGATGAAGATGAAGTCAATGACGATGAGACAGGAAGAGTTCTATTCATGACAGTAAAATACTCTGACAAAGAAGACTTCGAAGAAGAATATGAAGAAGCCGAAGAAGAATGTGAGGAAGTCGAATAAGAAATTGAAGAGACAAAAGTTGACTATCGAGAAGAATTAATGTGTGCCATAGAAGTTATCAGAAGAGAAAATAAGAAAAACAAGAAACTACAAGCAGAACTAGACAAGAAAAATGACACTCGAGAACTAGAACAAATGATCACAAAATTGAAGGTTCAAATAGAAGAAGATAAAAGAATTGAAGAAGCACTCAAAGAACAACTAGAAGAAAAGGACAAGATCATTGGAAACTTGGAAGAAGAGGTTGTCACACTAAGAAAATATATTCAAAAGAAAAATATGCAGAATAGCTCAAAAGTTCTGGATGACATTATCCGCAGTAAAAAATCTCATCTTGACAAGTCTGAACCTGAATACAATCAGACAGAAAAGGGATCAAGCTCCAAAACAAAATAGCAAGAAAAAAATCTAAAGAGCTATGCAGAAACAATCAAAGAGGATAGGAAGATATACAAGGAATATTACAGGGACACTCCTCCACCAAGAAGATTCAGATTTCAGAATCAACAATGGACAAATAGGCCTCAAGAAGAAGAATGATTAATAAGAGCACCTCCTTTCAGAATATCTTCAACTCCCAGGTATCAAACTATATTTTTTGGTTTATGTTATGCATGTAATAATTTTGGACATAAAGCTGTGAATTACAAAGATAACAATAGGAATAGTAACAACTTTGAGAGTTATACACAAAGGGATTATTCAAGGAGACCTAGTGACACACAAAGAAGAAGTTATAACATGTTTGAATCTTTGAGCACTGAAGTGGAATGTTACAAATGTAACAATTTTGGGTACATGGCCAAGGATTGCAGAATGATAGTCCCTCCTAAATAACCTCAACAAAATAACAACAGTCACAGACAAGAACCTCAGAAAATGACATGGATAAGAAAGCAAGATCAGTATAACAGTGAAGAATGCATAGTCGCTCTACAAGCTAAGAAAAAGAAACACAGTTGGTATGTTGGCAGTGGATGTTCAAAACACATGACAGGTGTTAAATACAAATTTCTTACATTACGAAAAGAAAAAAAAGCATCAGTCTCCTTCAGAAATGGCAATTCATCCAAAATCATTGGAGAAGGCACAATCTGAATTGGGAACAAGAATGAAAAGGCACAAAATGTTCTACTAGTATAAGATATGAAACATAATATTCTAAGTGTGAGTCAAATGTGTGACCAAGGTCATAAAATTACTTTCGATTTAGAAAAGTGTGAGATAAGAAAAGAAGGTTAAGGAAAAATGGTCGGTACAGCTACAAGAACTTCAAACAACATATATGTGTTAAGTGAAATTGGAAATGAAAAGTGTTGTCTAGGAAAGGAAGATGAAAGTTGGCTATGGCATAGAAGAATGGGTCACATGCATTTTGATAACCTTGTCAAAGTCAACAAAAGAGAAGTGGTAAGAAAAATGCCCCAGATCACGAAACTAACCAACACTTTATGCAAGCATTGTCAGCAAGGAAAGCAAACAAAGACTAGGTTCAAATCAAAGGAATATTCAACAACAAGATCACTGGAAATTGTGCACACTGATCTAGTTGGACCAACTACAATAAAGGGCTTAAAAGGTGAAAACTATTTTATGTTATTAGTTGATTATACAAAAATGACTGCAATTTTCTTTCTCAAGAACAAGTCAAAAGCTTTTGAAAACTTCAAGATCTACAAGGAAATGGTTGAAAATGAGATGGATTCAAGAATCAAATGTTTGAGATCTGATAATGGAGGAGAGTTCACTTCAAAGGAATTTATGGACTACTTTAGCAGTCATGGAATAAAAAGGCAAGTCTTCGTTTCTAGGACACTTCAACAAAATGGAGTTGTTGAAAGAAAGAACAGGACAATACAAGAAATGGCTCGAACAATGCTAATGGATTCCAAATTGACAGATATATTTTGGAAACGGGAAGTGCATACACCATTTCACATTCAAAACAGAGTAATGCTCATAAAAAACACTGATAAAACTCCCTACGATCTATGGAAAGGAAGACCAACAAATGTGAAGCACTTCAGAGTTTTTGGAAGCAAATGCTACATCAAAAGAGAAGATGGAAGAATGGGAAAGCTTGACTCTCGTGTGGAAAAAGGAATACTTGTTGGTTACTCAAGTACAAGGAAAGAATACAAGTGTTACAATCTAATATTGAACAAAGTTGTGAAAAGCATCAATGTAACAATTGATGAAACAAGAAGACTAGAATCAAAGGAAGAAGAAAACAAATCAATGGAACAACTTTTCGAAGAAGAAGATGAAAAATAAGTAGAAGAGGAAGATGAAGATGAAGATAATCCGACAGAAGAAGAAGAGCAAGTTCAGAAAGTATCTCCAAAGACACCTAGCAAACAAGTACAGAAGAATCATCCTTCAGATCAGATTATTGGAAACAAATATGTAGGAGTTGAGACTAGAAGAAAAATCCGTTCACCAGAACAAACACACCTAGCACTCTTATCTACAATTGAACCAAAATGTTTTGAAGAAGCTAGTAAGGATGAATTTTGGAATAAGGCTATGGATGAAGAATTGGATCAAATAAAGAAAAATGACACTTGGGAATTGGTTCCAAAACCAAAGAATAAGAATGTGATCGACACAAAATGGGTTTTCAGGAATAAATTGAATGAAGATGGACAAGTTACAAGGAACAAACCTATATTGGTATGTAAAGGATATGCATAGATTGAAGGACTCAACTTTGAAGATACATTTTCCCCAATTGCCAGAATGGAAGAAATCTGTTTACTTTTAGCTTATGCATGCTCCAAAAATGTTAAAGTATATCAGATGGACGTAAAATCATATTTTTTGAATGGGGAACTTGAAGAAGAAGTCTACATTGAACAACCAGAAGGATTTATGTTGTTAGAGAACACAGACTATGTATGTAAATTAAAGAAGGCCTTGTATGGTCTAAAACAGACTCCTAGAGCATGGTACTCCAGACTGGATGAGTATCTGCAATAGATAGGGTTCAGAAAAAGAAGTGCAGACAACAACCTCTACATCAAGGTAAGTCAAGGTAATATTTTATTAATTGAAGTTTATGTTGATGATATTATTTTTGGTAGTGATGATGACAGGTTAAGGCATAAATTTGCAAAAGACATGCATAATGAATTTGAAATGTCATTACTTGGAGAACTATCCTTCTTTCGGGGACTTTAGATATGTCAAAGCAACCAAGAAATTTTTATTTCTCAAACCAAGTATATCAGAGAAATTCTAAAGAGGTTCGTAATGGAAGATTGCAAACCAGTTATCACTCCCATGCAAACTAGTTGTAAGTTGAGCAAATATGATGATTCGAATTCTACAGATCAGAGGCAATACAGGTCAATGATTGACAGTCTACAATAAGTGACAACATCCAGACCATATGTAATGCAAGTAGTTAGATAGGTGGCATGATTTCAAGCAACACCAAAGGAATCACATGTATTAGCAGTAAAAAGGATTTTCAGATATCTCAAAGGAACAAAAGAGTTTGGATTATGGTATCCAAAAGGAAAAGATCTATCACTTATTGCCTACACATATGCAGATTGGCCAGGTTGTATTGATGACCGATGAAGCACCAGTGGAGAAGCGTTCTAATTAGGTGAGTGTTTGGTATCATGGCTAAGCAAGAAACAATCATCAGTATCTCTATCTACAGCCGAGGCAGAGTATATTGCAGCATCAACATGTTGTACACAGGTTCTTTGGATGAAATAAACTTTGACAGATATACAAGTTGAGTATGATGAACCCATTCCAATATATTGTGATAATACAAGTGCCATCAATATCTTAAAAAGCCCAGTGATGCACTCCAAGACGAAGCACATTCCAATCAAATATCACTTTCTACGGGAACAGGTTGTAGAAAATAACATCAGAGTTGAGTATGTGGGCACAAAAGAACAAGTGGCATACATCTTTACAAAACCACTTCCACGAGAAGCCTTTGAATATCTTCGCTAAAGACTTGAAGTTATTTCTACTCCAAAATGAATTCTTTTTGAATGTTTTTTGAATTCTTATCTTATATGTCTTAGATGTACACGAGGAAGCACCATAAGAGGACAGTTTAGTCACGAGGATCAGCCCCAGATGGAAAGATACCTTTTCCATTGATGACAAAGGGGGAGAGATTTATCAGATGCAGAGGACAAAGGCATGGTTCCAGGGGGAGCAGATTTATCAGATGTAGATGACAGAGGAAAATTTATCATATGTAGAGGAAAAAGGCATGGTTCCAGGGGGAGAATGAGTGATATGATTTCAATATTGTATCAGAGTGTTGCCATCAATTCCAAAGGGGGAGATTGTTGATTAAGGTTGGTTGTCATTGATGTCAACCCTTGAAGAAAGCCCCACAACACAAAGTTTTGGGTAATGGACCCAATATTGTTTGATGTAAAGATGACTCATTATTTTCTTGTCATGATTTATAAGAAGTAAATATGGATGAACTCCAAAGTGGTCCCCTTATGGTGAAATCCCTCATGGGAAGACGCTTTGCGGAGTAAGAGAACCCATGCTTAATTGTGGAATAATGATATGAAGGAAAATGAATTTGTCAGGTAAACTATCCTAGATGGATAGTTCTTGTTATTCCATTTCTGGTGGTATGTGGAATGTCACATAACTCCTCATGGTTAGAGAGTTATGGCCATGAGAAGTCGGAGACCCCAGGTTTGGGTAATGGACCCAAGTTTGTTTGATGGATAACGGTATGAGTTATGATATATTTTCAAATAATAATATTCTATATGGATAGTACATGTCATTCCATTTTTGGTGGTATGTGGAATGTCACATAACTCGTCGCAGTTTGAGAGTTATGGCCTTACGAAGTTGGAGGACCCGCATATGTCATATAGAAGCCCCAAAAGGTCAAAGTAGTCAAAGTGGTTTAAGAGATTTTAAAAGGTAAATAATAAAGTGAAGTAATGAGTGTATTATAATTCAAAGTGAATAAAAAATAAATTATTTCAATAATAAATTTAATGGAGAAATTAGAAGTGGGTTAACCCTAAAATAAGGAAAGTGGAGCCAAGTGACCTAGAAGATGTTTTTAAGGAAGCTACTTGGAGAGTATAGATAAGAGTCAAGGCTCTCTCATTTTAATCACACTTGAGAATATTGAATATATATAGGTGTATGAGGTAACCAAGGATATATAAGCCTAAATTATGAGGGAAGGTGAAGAAAATAAGGCCGAAATGCAAGGAAGGATAAATTCTTTTGATGGTGCTTTCTAAGGTATGTTATTTACAGGTCATTTCACCATTTTCGCTATAATTTTGTTTCTATAATGATTCAGAGCATGAAATTTATTTTCCATTGAGAAAACATATCTAAGTATCTGTGGTAAAAAATTCAGCTTGTGGGTCATTTTATTTTTGGAGTTACACTCTGTGGAAAATAGGGTTTGTGGCTAGTCTTGAAACTAGTCCAAAAAGGTGTTTCGGGTAAAAACGTCATAACTTCTTCATAAAAGATACAAATTAAGTGAAACAACATATGTTGGTTAGGGTATAGTATTTAGTATCTCGTATCACAGTTTTGGATCAATTAAACAAATATTTTGTGTGGGACACGCTCTAAAAGGTCACTCTCTATAATAAGCCAAAATTCAACAAGGTATGTCATTATTGCTATAAATCCTTTTCTGAGAGGTTCCAAGTAGTGAAACTTGGAATAATAAATAAAACACATTGAAGAACATTGTGTATCAGTTTCAGATCTTTATACATTACAGGTACAAAGTTATGATTACTTCAAGTTAGGGTTGTTGACTAATCCAAAACTAGGCATGTGAGACTAAAGAAACATTTGATGAAAATACTAGTCTCTTGTTGTTGAAGTTAAGGAAGGTTTGCACAAATGTGATCATATACACACGTTCTATTAAAGAGCTAAAAATCAGATTTGGATGATGAGATTGATGAGGTCTTTTGGTTGAGATACATGTTGAGTACATGGTTGAGACAAGTAGTTGATGAGTTGGCACATACATAAGGTGTATAGTTGATGATGTTGGTACATATTGATGAGTAGTTGACACATGATTAGTACATACTTGTTACATGCACTTTTTTATGGTACAGGTTGATTACAGGTTATTTGGTACAAGTTGGTGCATGGTTGATGCACTTGTTTATGGTACAGGTTGATTACAGGTTGAGGTACAGGTTGATGCATGGTTCAGATTTATTGGTATAGGTTTACAGTGGTATATCTCACAGTGATAGGTTGACAGTGGTTCCATCATTCTACTTCTACTTTAGGGTGGTAGGACGGGGCAAGGACAGGTGGTTGTAGCCACCTTCTAGTTGTAGTCGAAGAACATAGGGGGTTGTAGCCTCCTTCTGGTTGTAGCCAGAGAATTAGGGAGTTGGATCTTCCCTTAGGTTGTACCCTAAGAAACTAGGGGGTTGGAGCCTCCTTCCAGTTGCAGTTGAAAAACAAAGGAAGTTGGTGCTTCCAATGAATGTAATTCTTTAAGACATATAAGAAAAAACATTATGTGGTTTTCTCCCAATTTGTGTTTTCACGTAAAACACTGGTGTACTGTGTATGTGTATGTTTGTTCATTTGTTCATTTCTTATTTACTCTACAGTTATTGGATGATAATGCTTCATTGATATAACACTTGGATTATATGGTTAAAAAGGATTAAATTACTCTATTACTAATTCACCCCCCCTCTCAGTAATCCAACAATAACCATTAAGGAGACATTATATGCGTGAATACCAGCTAAGGGTTTAATGAACATTACAGAAGGGTGGATTCATCCTTTACAAAGAGAAAGACAGAACATGCAATGTATTATGTTATACAGAGTAAGAACATTCCACTCCAGACCAAAACCTCCACATAGTCTCACGAAAATTCAACATTAGGCCTCAACATACATCAACAGATGGACTGTAAAGACCAACAATAATAGGGAATAACGAAACCCTAGGAATTGAAATATATACACGAAAAACTATACAGATGAAATTTCTCTAAGTCATGAGGTGGAATGCCGAGACCTTCAGAGAGATTAATAATGAAACGACTGAATGATACAACTTCTTTAGGAGTGGGGATAACCCAAAAGGATTCCAAGGAATAACGATAAGGGGAAGATTTAACTTAAAATTCTAACAAGAGTCACATAATGAATACTGCCTTTCATTGTAAGGATTTTTCGAAGATCCACTCTATTATTTAAACCATAGTAGCATATTACAACTTACCAGGAAAGATGGATAACGTTGTCCATTCCACTGGGTAACGACCTCCAAGTCAACAGTCTCCCCTACCAAGGAAAATAATATGCAGAGCCATCCAGAGGGCTTCACAATGACAAAATGAAAACTTGCTTAACCTTAAGAGAAGCTCTTACTATGACGATTTAATGATGAAGGTACAAAGGTTGGTTTGGCCATGTGATGGGGCCGAGTTGGAGCGATTGGATTGGAGGAAGGGTCAGGTGAAAGCCATCGAAATTCACACACACAGGACCTCCATTAATGAATAGTGAAAAACTTTAACTCCTTTCTAACAAGTAATCCATTCTTGCCTTGACAAGAAAAACATGTAGTTATTTTAGCCCCTTCGTGACACGACTAGATGACGACACGTTCACTCCAACTGTTTCCTTGCAGTTAATATATTGTTCAAGTGAAGACTTCGTTGGGACATATTTTAGTTAAGTCAGAGTTAACGAGGATTATCATGAGATCTCGTTACCCAAACTCTTTTAGGTAAATTGACTGGAATATCACTAACCACAAATAATTCATAAAGGAACGCATCTAATGACCTGGACTATTCAATGATGCCAAGCACCTTTTACTAAGCCACATATATTCAACTGAGGGGTATAGTCCCAACCCCGTGACTATATATATGGTAAGTGAATTTTATTTCAAAGACAAATTAAATAGTCTTGTTCGCAAACATATAAACCTCATGTTTAAGGAGAGATTAGGACTATAAGTCCTAAGTCTAAACTACTATATAGATATATATATATGTATATAGGTGAGTAGGTTTGAGACCAAAAGGAATTGCTAGAATCTTTGGTGAATTATCCATATAAGTTTTCTATCCAAAGTAAGTTAGATTGGTGTGGGAATGACATCATGTGGTAGGAAGAACTTAAGTTACCTTACAAATATTTATAACAGGAATCAAGATTAGCTCCTTTTACCAACGAACATATAAAATGAAATTGGAGATTAATGTCCCATAGATTTTTTTTATGGCAAATTTGAGGTACATTACATATGGTATCAGAGCAAAGGTTACAACACTTGGACCTTGAACTGGGCCAAATTAATTACTTAGCACGTATTTCTGTCTATGTAAAACTAACAAAACTGTTACAAACATAAAACTTTTTTCTGTTTTGTGTTAATCATGGCAGCCCAGGATGACGCATAAATCAGACTTGAGGGGAATCTTGAACAAAGACCTCCTGAAGATCCGAGACAGAATAGTGATGGAAGCTCACCTACTAAATTTCTGGAAACGATGAGGAATCTCATTGTTGAGCTGCAAGTTTTCAAAGAAGACAATGAGAAACTGAAGAAGGCACAACAGGAACAACATGAAATAAATGAAGTCCTGCTGCGTAGTATAGTGAAAAAGAAAATACCAAAGGACGATAAAAATGAAGAAGAGGTCAGTAAAAGGGCCTCCAAAAATTATGTTCCTAAAGAAAAAAAAGGGGACAGCTCATCTGAAGGTACCAGCTGAAGATAAAACAAAAACAGACAGAAAAAGAAAACAGGTAGATCACCTTGAGGGAGAATTTAAGAAAATCAAACCTGCTACCTTTGATCGGGAATCCAGAATAGGGGAGGAAGATAAAGCATGGTTATTAGACATCAAGAAGTATTTTCAGATCTACAACTATTCCAACAATATGAAGGTTAGAATGGCCATCTATAATCTGAAAGGAAAAGCCAACATTTGGTGGCAAGATTTGAAATTGGCCAAGGGCCTAAAGGAGAAACAGATGGAATGGTCAGACTTTAAAAAATAATTTAAGAAAGAGTACCTATCTTGTTAGAAAAATAGGACCATGGAGCAATAAAATAAAACAAATGCGGAAAGAAAACACAGAAGATACACAATACAATAGAGACACAGATTTATGTGGTTCACCCAGTGTGGGCTACGTCCACCAGAGAAATTGCCAGGTCCTTCCTTTATTATTATCCAGCATATGAAGTGATACAACCTACAACAAACCCATTGTAACTTCCTCTTCTTTCTCTCATAGTCTTCTATCTCAGAATACAATATTCGCCATCAATCATAGATGCAATACATTTCCCTCATAAAAGAGGGTTGCCTTCTAGGGAAAAAAACCCTAACATAATCTCTACCGTTAGATATGCGACCTTATAATGAACGGTCCAGATTTAAAATGAAATTACAATATACATTTACAAGGCAAATTTTCCTTTGGGGGATTCCCCCCTGAACCCCCGTTGGGGACTCGCTTGCCCCCAGACCCCCCAGCCGAGGGGATAGCCACCCCAGACCCCGTAGAGGGGGTACCCCCCCTCTACACTCCCTTGTGTGGAAGAGTGTACATACTTTTGGGGTGTAAATACTTCATGGGGTATAAACACGGTTGAAAGTAAAAGACCTCTGAATTAGGAAGATAATCAGGCTCCACAACCAACATATCTGAAATTTACTCTGAAAGAAAAACCAAAGAATTTTATGAGCTACGACTTGGTCAAATTGCTATGGAGGATCCGATAAACAAATTCCTGGAATTACTAAGGTTCGTACCTTATATCTGGGAGGACAAAGTGAAAATCCGGCGGTTCCTAAGCTATTTACCATAGTCCTACAAGGATGTAATCGAATTTGATAATCCCAAGTCCTTGAGTCAGGTATTCATAAAATCTCAAATGTGTTACGACCAATATAAACAATGGACAGAATTTCCCAAGGCTTAGAAAGACAAGAAACAAGACCGAATGAACCAACGGAATAAGGGATATCAACCATCTCCTTATCGTAACGCAGAAAAAATATTTCCAAGGAAATATTTTCACTCCAACAATCCAAACACGCAAGGAGGTGGTAAACCGGTAAATTTGGGAACAAAGAAGTTTGGGGATAGCCCCCGTGAACCGTTAAAATGTTGGGAATGTGGAGAACCTCATCTAAGGAGGAATTTTCCACATTTGATTTAAGAAAACATAACTACTGTTCACAATTTACAGGAAGCCTCTACAGTAGGGGATGTAGGTAGAAGCTTACACTGGATCAATGCAGCCGTGGATGGATGGCAAGCTGACCACCAGTCCCCTATGGTGGAAATTGAAGGTAAAATCAATAACACTCGAATTTCTATTTTAATTGATCCTGGAGATACATTAATTTATATCACTCCCACTATAGTGGAGTCAAATAAACTTAAGAAAACAAGACACGCAAAGTCATAACATAATATGCAACTTACATTTTATCTAAGTGCATTCTAACATCAACAACACTTACACACTCTAGGCGTTTGGCCATTACATATTAATTTAAATACTAAAAATTAATTGAGGAAATCCTTACCTGGATCCCCTTCAACATGTATGCATCAACATAAACTAAACGCATACCTTCCTGGTTTTTACCAACCTACTTGTTGTTGTCTGACCAACTGATATTTGTAGAGGCTCACAGACTCCCCCTTTCATCATTTTGATCACCATTCATGCCATCCTCATTGGTCTACACCTCGATGGAAATTATAAGCAACAACAACATCCACATAATACATAATCCATCCTTTAGTCATACTCAAACATTATTTCATAATAACAAACTATTCTAAGTTCACCATTATGTTATATGCATATCCAAGAATGTATATATGCAAAATTACAGATCCATATTGATGTAGACCCCCCCCCTTCTCTCCTTGGGGTTGCACGACCTCCTGGTCTAGGATATTTCAATATTCTAAGTCGAATTGACTCTTCGGGCTCGTGATTGAACCCAAAAGAATTAATCTTACACAACCCCCCCTTTTTGTCTTTAAGCGCAGTTCCTGATAGACTCGTGGGCTTATTCTTTCGTGCTTCCAAAATTCCAAGTTTCAAGCACTAGCCCTGTTTTCATTATCCCCTTCCTTCATAAGACTCTGGGATATGACCTCATGGAAAACTGTGATTGCGAGCATGGGAAAGAATGGTTTTAGGCCAACCCACTTTTCACCTCGCAATTCACCTCTAGCTACCACGTATCACTTTGTTAAAAACATGGTATAAATTGCGGCCCGCTCTCATATTTTTAACATCCAAGAAAGTTCTGGCCTTGCAATATAGCTCATTCGTCGATCTCCAATCCCTTGGCGATTATCTGTGATCAACGAACACTATCTATCCTCCCTTTTTATACCTTATTTTCTCCTTACACACGCGATCCTAGATCTATGTGATTTGTCGACACGTAGCTCCCTTCCAAATCAAGGACTACGGTCGATTCTAGATCTCCGGCCCTCGGGACTTTCAACTCTCAACTTTCTTCTTTTACCGTATGGAAATTTTCCAGAGTGGAAGATCTATTGACACCTGTCCTCAAAAACCAGACAGTTTTGATGAACTCTGTCTCTTCGGCCTTCAGGATTTCTCATGTCTCCACACACACAAATATCCAGAGTGAATTTCCCAGACATGATAGATCTTTTGCCACATGTCCTCTCCAAATCAACGACCCTGATTCTCTTAGGTACTTCGGCTCTTTCCAACCAAGACCAGATCAACTATTCTTTGAACTCCTCCGTGATCAACGATCGAGATCTCCTTTGGGAATTTAACACTTTCATCCTCTTCTTTCCTTCAAAGTTCCATATCTGGCGCCACGCGTCCACTTTCAGATCAACGACAAATATTTACTTCAACTGTTTCTCCTCCTCCTTGTCCAAAAACTTTTGAAGTTGTGGATCTTACACCACCTGTCCTCCTTGACCATGGATGGTCCCAAATCAATTTGGGACTTCGGGACTTTGACAAGTCCACTTCTCCTACGCATACAAGGGTTAAGTCTCGTGCGCTTACCCCCAGATCCAATGGTCGCTCATCCTTCATGCTTAGACCTAATAGATGGGATCCGTTACTCTCCTCTACACTTCCTTTGTTTAGCTGGATGCTGATATAATGGTCCAGGCTCCTCCCCACAACCGATCTGACGACTATTGTCGCCCCTCCTCCTGATATTTTGATTTCTTCCACCTTGGAAGATTTTTTTAGTGTTCAAAGGCTTCGACCTTTGACCTTTCTCCTACGAGTCCACCTCCTGGATCTCATCTTCGATCTCGTAAGCATTATCTCATTTGAGATTTAGGACTTAGATTGAGTCTGTCTCCCATGCACTTCTTGCATTATTTATTCTGAGCTTTTCGATTTACTCAGTATCCTAAGGGTATCGACCCTTCTATTTCCTTTCAAAGGAAAACTTCGTGCCCTCCTGGCAACCTTCGGCTCAAAGAACACCTTGCTAAGCGTTTTCTATAGAGTGTTCAACAACTCTGTGAGTATATTCCTCTGATACTCTTCTCCCTGAACTCGACAAAGAGTTATCTCTGTGCACACTTGCACCCACTCGATGCTTGCCTGGAAGAGCCCTACAAATTTCTCAGTGACTCTATCTCTCTCTGAACTCAACATAGAGTTCTACCTGTTCACTCCTTACACTTCTACTGATGAAGGTTCAACGGTATCTCTCCTGAGATTCTCTGAGGTTAAATTACCTCTGTCAATGCACTCCTTGCGGACAATGTGCACTCCTTGCACTTGAAAACTCAAAGAAGAGAAACAATTGAAACTTATCCAATACTTCACCAGTTTACACATTCAGACCAATTTGATTTAAGAAAACGTTCAGATTTCATTTTTTTTCTGAGATTTTCTCTACTCTGTAATCATTTTCATGTACTAGCCCCTTTCTCTTTGTCCCCAATCCATGTGATCACGGGCCATGACCAAGCGCTAGATCACTAGGTGCTTACTTGGGCCTTCGACTTCAGAATATTTCAAAGCACCATACAACAATCTCTCAGAGTTCATATTACCAAACTCACGAAGTAGGGTGGATCAACCATCCACGTCTACTCAACATTCGATGGCTGACACTTACTATTGAACCTCAGGTGTCCGAGTTCCAGTTCTTTGGGTCTTCGGGACTTCAGAGCTTCAAAGGATCTCGCATCCACACATCCAAACTGTTAATCTTCGAACATTCCCAAGCACCCTTGGCGATGTCATTACATCACATCACTTACGTTTTCCAATTGCGGGGGCATGTGGTAGCAGTTTGGAGTAACCCGCCTTTCATCTCGCAATTATTTTGACGCTGACTCATAACCCCTCGGTGAAACTGTGGTTTGGATTGTGAGACCGCCTTGTAGAATGAACTCCCGTGCAACTTGGATCCCCACAATGCCTCCTGGTTGTCAATCTTGATGTATCATGATCAATGTCGGTGTGGGTCCTTTGACCTTTAACTACGTTATGTAACCTTGGCCCCACTAGCCATGCTCATATGAAAATCCACATGGTGGAATACTAGCGACTGATACGTGGCCCATTTAGATGGGTGACACACGTCTCGTTCGAAATGCCATTTCAATCTTCCATGGTTCAAAATCCACTTACACTTGGCACACAACCCATGTGTCCATGTCAATCCAAGTGACGTCATCATGAATCACTACTTCGGCTCTTCGAAAGCTTTCTCCCTTCACTACTGCGTTTGACCTTTCAACATTGGCTTGATCCATCAGTCAAGCTCTCCTCTCCAAATCTATGGTGTAGATCCACTTTGGAGCTTTGGGCTTCGACCCTTCTCTTGTTTCTATCATCAGACTTCACTGAAGTCGCGAAGTCTGAATTGCTTATGGTTTAACTCCTCTGCACCTTCCCCAGATATGACGATCGTAAGGGATTTCCCTTCCTTCTGAACATATTCTACGATGAAGAACAAACTCTATTACTCTGCAGATTTCCAAAGGAATTCACGGCTAACTGCCTCACAACATTACTAGATCTGGCGGTCATGAAGGATTCTCCTTCTCCCAAACAGATCATAAGGTCCACATTACTTTGCGGCCCAACACCACTTCTGTCGTGGTTTTACGATACCACTATTCCTCCTGAGCTTTGTAACACGACCAAGGTAACTTCTTGGCACTCGGGAAGGTTCTTGGGTTCAAAATTGGTCCTCCAAACACAATTTCCTCTTGAAACCTTGGGTCTAGTGACCACTTATCCAACCCATCCAGGCTTAACATTGAAACCATGCTCTGAACTCGAATTTTGTCTACTTAGACAACAATTCAATTTCCACTAACATGGCCCATCCAAGCTCACTGTTGAAAACTATGGCTCTGATACCAATTTGTAACATCCCCAGCCACCAAAAGGTCGGGCAATGCCACTAACACAACCTTAACTTAGCCTTTAAAGCTCTGGCTTAGCTGCAATACCAAACTGTAGCATCCCCTACCCTCCACAGACACCGGGGAATGCTACCACTTCTGAACATTCAAATATACATATATACATATANTATATATATATAACATGCATTTTAATTGAAATTAAACACATAACACAGAGTTATTGTTACCATTCAGATTCAAACAAGATTAATAGTAAATCCACATGCAACAGAACACATGATAACATTCAAGCATCAGTAGCACAAATATGCATAATGTATAAATTAAGCACAGGCTGATACTTATCTTTTAGCTAGAGTAAATCCACCAACTACGTGCATAACTTCCATGAACCTCCCAGCCATAGACCACGCTGCTTATCACGCTTAGCAGTGGGTCACCCCTGAGCTGGGACTAAGCTCCACCTAGGGCAAGGGAATCCTAGAATAGGCTGAGGTTACAGGAGTATACACCTTCACTGTCACACAATCCATCAGATGCTTCACCTCCCTTGCCCTGGGCTTCAACAACAGGCCAGACCAGAATTCTTAGAGCTCCGTAGTTGGTGCTCGACTCTCTCTAGGAGAAAACCACTTCCCAACAAACTCTCTCACCTGGAGAAAGTTTCCCACAGGCCTGACAACCTGCCTCTTCAACCACAACCACCTCCCTCACCTAGAGAGAGTGTTGCACACAGGCCTGACAACCTGCTTCTTCAACTTTGTTCCCATACAAGGAGGACAACAAAAAGGCTCAACAAGGAACATACGACGACAACACGCCATACTCAGTCCAGGAACTGCGTGGCCACAATAGCCCATAGTCATGATACACACGACATAGATAATACACAAGATACTCGGGCTTCATAGAATATGCGTATCAGTCCACAAGTTCTCACTGGGTTCAAAAGACACACAGGTCGGTTTTTCCACCTTCCCGTGAGTGGTTTCTCGGGTGACCGCAGATGTACAGAGGTCGGTGAAAGAGACCAACAAGTTCAAACAGAGAATGGGAAAATGGTAGCATAAACAACCTTCACTGCGCACAGTTATGCATATACAGACGCAAAGGCCAAAAACAAATTCAGATGGGCATCCCCGCGAACTCAGGCGGAGGATCACATAATTACAGAACGACCCCCAAGACGACTGACTCATCATTTTTAAATGCATGCGCCCAGGTCAACACTTGTCTTCCTTGAGACGCATGAGTTCCACTTAGCACACGTTCCCTTTACAGGAACTTAGGACAACACTCAACATGTCCACCTTAGCCTTCAGAAAATAATAAAAAATTATTATCCCCTTTAGAGGTTAGCCCCCTAGCTTAGCCCCTAGGCCCACACACTTAGCTTCCTCCCTTACCCAACCTTGTGGAAGCTTAGTCCCCCATCACTCTTTCTTCATGGTTAGTCTGCACGTAGCGATGTTTATATTTTATTAATGATCTACATAGTTACATATGCAAAATCAGGCTCTTGGCCTTTAACACTTAGGCTCTCCGGCCTAATAAACACATAATCCCCCCAGCTTATCAACACTCGGCTCACCAGCCTACAAAACATGATTACAATACATAATATAACTGGGCTCATCCTTGGGAATATTATAGGTGGGTTGGGGCATTATGCACTTTCTTGTTAGGGAGTATCATAATTTGGGGAAAGAGGAAGGAAATAGGACTGTGGAAGGAAAATACATAGTAGTGATGATTCTAATACAAGGGATGGAGCTCCAAGAAATGGATAAGGAAATAATCCCCATGATGGGATCTTGGAGCGAGCTAGCGAGCATTTTGATTTGGTCAACTCATATGGGTAGGAGGGTTCTTGGAAAAAATATCTTTTGGGAGAAAAAGCCATTGGGCTTGAATCTGATGACTGAAATTTACTTGGCCCTAATCCTCAACACCTTAGATTGAAAACCATATATGGGTATTTAGAATTTGATGTGGTTGGAAGGAGGAGGAACTCTAAGGGGGAATGAGAATAACCAAACAATAAATTGAGACGAGTGAAAAGGATGAGATCCCTAATTTTCTCATTGAGATAAAAAAGATGCAGCTCTTAATTTTGTTCAATTTATTTAATATTTTAAATCTCAATAATCTTACATTCTTTCCACATTAAACAACACATTATTCCTCTAACTTTAACCATGTCTTTATTTTTTTTCTTTATAATTAAGTTTAATACTATTCCAACAAAAGTTTCCAACCACCTGTTTTTTAATTCACTTCTCATCTCAAATCTTTATATGTACACTTAAAATTTTATGCTTTAATTCAAAACTATCATTTATTTATTAAATGTTAAAATAATTTGTAAATTTTATGAATTTTTCTTTAAATCAATATTTTTTATTATATCTTCAAATTTGTATATCTCAATAAATTTGTCAAATGTTAAAATTCTAATCAGATATGCTATCATTCTGGTTAGATGTGCTATTATCTATATTCTTCGAAACCCTTTTGTCACTTGTTTCGAAGGCTAGAGCAAAGAAGTAAGCCTGCAAAAAAAATTAGGTTATTATTTTTACCCACAAAAAAAATAGTTCCAGAAACTCAACTTTGATATGATGTAACTGTTTTAGATACGCTTAATTGAAATGTTAAATTGAAGTTAAAATTCTCTTTCATATCATTGGTTTGCTATCAATATTAGAATTTTGTTAAAAGTTATGATTTGCACATATCAAAACTTCTATTTTGATATCATTCGTAATGTTTTTTACTTATAGAATTGGACATTGTTCATATCCAAATTCTGTTATAAGTAAAGAATGAGATATATAATGTAATTATAAAATTTTATAGTAATTTTCTTTCTTTTTATATATAAAATGTTTTTAAAGGTTATTTTAATTAGTAATGTCAATGTTATCAAAACATTATTGATAATTTGATATGTTGTGTAAGTTTGGGTTCAATTTTTTTTTAAGATTATTTGTATTAGTTTATTTTATCTATTTTATAGTAGGTCCTATCCTCGAATTAGGAATTAGGGGGTATATTTATACATATTTTTTCATATTTGTAGATGGTACTAAGTGCTAACTTGTCAACATTGATTATGATGCTTGAATTAGTAGAGAAATTAAGGTACACAACAAATGTTATACTTCTCTGCATTTGCATGTGATACTTAGTGTAAACGAGTTGCAGGCGATACTTAGTGCAAACTAGTTTACGCTAATTATGATGCTTGAAATAGCAAGGGAATCGAGTGAGGTACACAACAAAGGTAGCCAATCCACAAAATTAATCTCAAGACTTCTTGCATGAAGCTCAAAGCACTCAACCATTCGAACTAGCTCACTGGACTAGTAAAATATCTATATCTCTATATATTTCCATGGAAAAATTATCTTTATTTTATAGAAAAATTCATTGGAAAAACCATTGGTGAACTAACCCACATAATATATATATATATATATATATATATATATATATATATATATATATTCCATCAAAACCCTCCAAGACATGGCAAGTCAAACCACTTAAGCTAACTATTGGGGTATACATATATGCATATATAAGGAAAAATTAGTGGGAAATCCCAATAGATGCTTCCCCACATTTATAGATGAAATCCCTAATACACTTATATTAGTCTAATTCACTCAAAATGATTCAAATTGAACACCTATTGGCATGAAACTAGACAAATGCCCAACAACATTACCGATGACAAGTGGTTGAGCTATCCCCTTAAACTACACACACAAACATTACATAGATCCATTTTATCCTGAATATTTTAAACACTTAGAAGTTACACCTTCATTTAGTTAGATTCGTTATGATACTACATAAATCTCAAGTTAAAATTAATTAATCTATTTTGTAATTCTCCAAAATAAGTTTTTATTAATAATCATATGTAAAATTTAATTTAACCATGTGTAAAATTTAACCATTATTTTGATATAATAAGAAACATTTCTTTTTTATATGCAAGTATACATATTCCTTAAGATACTAGAATACATATTAGAATTAACCAATTTTAATAATTATACATTATTATAGTATTAGATAAAGTAAATTTCCTTAACATTTTCCACATAAAAATTGCACCATTATATTAGTTATATAATTTTGTTCTAAACTTCGAGATTACAAAGCAAGGATATCAAATATCCATAGAGAAATGTATGATTGTGCGTAAACCATAACTAATCTGTGGTTTACAAGTTGGATCTATTGCCCAGAGTTACAAAAAACAGTAATAAAACTGGAGATCAGAAATATAGAGAGGGGATACTAATTTGTGAAAAATCATTTGGATAATCCGTCTTATCGGATCATTGATCTGTATAGGCTGTCACGATACTAAAAGAGGTTTAATACCTGTGTATGGCTCTCATGCCCGTTCATCCATATGTTGAACAAGATGGAGCCAATTTTTTTAAGAGCCACCTTGGAGAAAAGATCAGCTTCTTTGTTGTTTTCCTGGTAAATGTGGATGGCTGAGAGTTTGGTAAAGGTAGTTTGGAAATTTCTGATCCTGTCCATTTAACCCTAGAGGCTATAGACCTATAGGTTACCCTTAAAATTCATCCAGTCTATAATGATAAGAGAATCCCCAAACAAGGATAGTGTGGTTAAATGAAATCTGAAAACAAGGAGGAGAGAGGCCCAGGCACCTAATAACTCTGCTCTGGTGTTCGTTTCTTGCCCCCAATTGAATGTCCATTTGCAATGGGTGTTTTGTGTGATGTGTATTACACCTCCTGCGCCACTCTGTGAGTTGTTTGATTGCGAGGCTTCATCAAACCAGGCTGTGGGGGACTCCACCGGAAGGCTAGGTTGGTGTTTAGTCTTAATGGTATTTGTTCTAGGGAAGATGGATGACCAGTGGTTGTGCATACCAAGGGATTTGTAGGCCACTGAGAAGGCAGAGGGGGATTGGTTGGAAAATATATAACTATTTCTGTCGAGCCAAATAAACCAACAAATCATTGGTGGGAGGTTGAGGGAGGGATGAGCGAGAGTAGACCAGCTATCGAAGAAAGATTCTAGGTTGGGTCCGTCCCAGGTAAGTGGTAAATTAAGCGCTACAACAATAATGGACCAGACTTTGCGAGTAAATGAACAGTTTATAAAGATGTGTTGGATAAATTCTGGGTCTTGTTGACAGAGGTGACAAATATTAGGGCCGACCCATCCCTGCACGTCCCATGTTTTAATCTTGTTTTCAAGAGAGAGCCAGATAAAAAATTTGAGTTTGAGAGAAAGATTCCAAGACCAGATACTACGCCTTCATCCGTCAATAGAGAGGGGCCAAGAAGGATTACAGAGTTATGTGTAAATATTATTGGCAGTTAGAGTGTCTGAGCGATCGCCCCCCATCCAAGCCGGTCTATCTGCGGTTGAAAGCAATTGGAATCCCGTAGCCGCTGGAGTCTGACAGTAAACGGTCCACTCATGCACTAGAGAGGGAGGGAGATCAAATTCCAAACTTGATTTCCAAGTATTTAATAGGGGACCAGGTCTGAATGGTGCAGCTGCTTGAAAAATGAAACATATATTTTTTGCATTTAACGCAGAGATCAGTAGAGGTGAAAGGAGAGAAAGATGTTCCATACCAACGATGCGATCAGAGCCTATGATGATGGAAAGCCCCGATCATGGGACCCAACAAATCGAATTTGTAATCCAA
Source organism: Picea engelmannii (assembly GCA_009831015.1). Classification (NCBI taxonomy): domain Eukaryota; kingdom Viridiplantae; phylum Streptophyta; class Pinopsida; order Pinales; family Pinaceae; genus Picea; species Picea engelmannii. The sequence goes on along the minus strand of ML786769.1, from coordinate 393,407 downwards.
CCGAGACCTTTAGTAATATTCTTCAGAGAGGAGGTCGAACTTGTAAAAGGGACTGTGGTTTTGAGCCAGGTGTCCATTAAGGAATAGGGTAAATATTTGTCTTTGATTACTGTGTGCCAGATCCCTGTATGAGTGACAACAGACCAAAGAGTGCTACTTGCAAGTGCTAGTGAGGAGTGAAGAGGACTTTTGATTCCCCAACACCCTTTATTTTTTGGCTTAGCTAGTAATTCCCAGTTGCACAGGTGGTGTCTACTTTGATTCGAGCATCCCGACCAGAGAAAGTTAAAGGACAACTTCCTTAGCTTGTTTAGCACCGAGTTGGGAATTGCAGGTAGCGCCATCTAGAAGATGGGTTGTCCTTCCAATACCGCTTTGATAAGAGTGAGGCAACCTTCTAGGGTAAGCCATCAGTTACACCAGTGTCCGATTCTTTTCTCAACTTTGGCAATGAGCCAGTTCTAGTCTCAAGGCTTGAGGAGATTTTCTTTTAAAAAATATCCCAAATACTTGAATCCTTCGGATAGATGTATGAATATGAGGAAACAAAGTTTTTAAAAGAGAAAGTGAGTGGTCATGGAGATTTGAGAAGTGGAAGGTCAATTTATTCCAGTTAATCATGAGGCCCAAGGCTTTGCAGAAAAGTTTCAAGATGTGATCAATCTCCGTCCATTCCTGTATGGAATCATTAGTCATTATAAGTACATTGTCTGCAAACAGTAGATGCAAAATCCAGACAACTCTGGATACTTTAACACAAGAGATTTTCCCTTCAGATTGACTGTTTTTTAGAAGCAATGACAGGCCTTCCATGGCCAAGATAAAAATAAGAGGAGAGAGGGGGCAGCCCTGCCTCAATCCTCTTCCACTGCGAAAAAAAGGAGAGGTTTCACCATTGACCACTACAGAGAATCTTGCAATTGTCACTCCACTCATGATCTAATTGATTGTAGATGGACTGAAGTCAGATTGTGCCAGGATTAATATGAGGAAATCCCAATCAATACAGTCAAAATCTTTTTTCAGGTCCAGTTTTAAAATGAGAGCTGTAGAATTTTTTTCCTTGATGCTGTGTAGGCACTCTTGGGCTGTACCAATGGCATCTAAAATCTGTTTGCCTTTTAAGAAACCGAGTTTCTCACTCGAAAGTGCTCTAGAGAGCAGGGGCTTGATCCTGTTCATGATGGTTTTGGTGATCAACTTATAGCAAATATTACATAATGCGATCGGGCGGTAATCCCCAAAGGAGGAAGGATGATTTTCTTTTGGAATAAGAGTTATGAAAGTGGAGTTCAGGTCACTAGTTATTTTCCCTCTTAGCCTGGACTCTTCCACAAGATCGAGCAGATCGACACCAACCAAGTCGAAGAAATGTAAGAAAAATTCTACTGTCCAACCATCAGGGCCTGGACTTCTATCTTTTTTGAAAGAATTCAGGGCTCCAAGTACCTCCTGGATAGTGCAAGGGTTGTCAAGAGTTGTTGAGTTTGCTGCTTTGACAAAGGAGGGGAAGAGTATGTCTACAGATACCGAGTCCTATAGTTGAGTATGAAGATTAGCCGCATAGAAGGTCTTGTAATGTTTAGTGGCCACGATCTTGAGAGCATCTAGTCCTCTGTGAGTAGTGCCCAAATCATCTTGTAATTCCCAAAGATGATTTTTATTCTGTCTAGATGTGGCTAAGAGGTGGAAAAATTTTGTATTTAAATCACTCTCTTTAATCCAGGTTGCTCTACTTTGAAGGCACCACCGAGCTTCATCCGCTAGTAGGAGATTATTTCTTTCAATTTCCAATTGTCGCAGGAGGAGTGCCCTATCAGTTAGATCTCCAACTGTCAGGTCTTCATGAATAAGACGATGAATATTAAGTTCAATATCAATCAATCTGGATTTATTTTTAATCCTGTATAATCGATCCCACTTATTGATACGACCTTTTAGAGTCTTGAGTTTCCAGGCAAAGCGGCGTTGTGGCTCCTATTCAGTGAGGAAGATGGGATCGAGCCAGACTTCATTGAAAATGTCATTGAAGCTACTCTCTTGTAACCAGATGGTGTTCATCTTGAATGGATACATGAGCGGATGGGTGGTAGTTTCAAGTTGCAGGAAGATGGGTGTGTGGTCTGAGAAGAACATAAAATCCACCCAAGAGAGAATGAGGCCATTCGAAGCAGCCACAGAGTCAGAAATAAGAAACCTATCTAGCCTTTTTTTTAATTGTTGTTGTACCTGTGCGGCCATTGCGCCATGTGGGGACCAAGACCGATGGCTTTAAATCGAACAACGAGTGTGAAAGAAAAATATTGTTGAAATAAGTGGCCAGAGGATCAACGTTTACATTAGATCCCCAAATTTCCCTCACACTGGTGGTGAGTTTCAGATCTCCTGCTATAATAAGGTTGTCTTGGTCCAGGATACCCCTGTCAGCCATATGATCCCAAAAGGATTTACGATTAGAGAAAGGACCATATATATTGAGAAAGGATATTTGTTGATTATTTCTGAGGTAGGTACCCGTGAGAAGGATACCCCCACAACAGAGAAACAAAACCAGATCAAAGAAAGTGGGATCCAATGATATGGCCAAACCCCTAGATGTGTCAATAGAACTTGCAGAGCTAGTGTGCCAAGTTGGGTGAAACTGGCTTTAAAATGATCTGGCTTTTACTCCATTCGTCATGGTTTCTTGTAAGAAGATTATATTCAACAAAGTCCTGGAAATAAGTCTTCTGAACGAGGCGGTTTTCAGGGACCCCCCGACCCCTATGATGTTGAGGGAGAGGAGGATCATGGTCTGGCCCTGGTAAGGGATTTAACGCCTCTAAGTGTCTTGATGTCAGTATGAGTTGTGGGATCTTCTTTTCTCCGAGCACTCTTGGTTTTAATCAGAGAGTGCACATAGCCTTGGCCCTTTGACCGGGAAAAGTCAGTGTCCAGGGAATAAACTGGTGGATTCAAAGATGGTGAGGCCTCACCAGTTGCCAAAGGACGGAAAATATTGCTTCCACAAAAGGTTGGGAGAGGGGTGGGGGAAAGAAAATCTCTATAGGATGGGATAAGGGAGTGGAGAATCGCTTCAAGTGGATTGTGCTCTGTATCCGAGACACTAGTGTGAGGGTCGATGGTCTTTGTCAAGGAGGCAAGCAGTGGAGAGTTTAAAAAAGTAGTCTCGGATGTAATGCCAAGGGGTGAGTGGTCGGGGAGGGGAGAGCCAGTGTGGGTAGGAAGGGAGTTGTCGGTTGCTTGAGTGAGATCGGTAGTAGTGAAGGGAGTACTACAAGGTGTTAGGGTGGATACCTACTTCATAGGATGGCTAGGATTAGTGTTACATGTAGGAAGGATGGAGGAGGTAGAAGGTGGACTGGAGGGTAAGATGTTCAGGGGAAAGGCCTTGTGGGGAGAAGGAGGAGAAGATGGAGCATGCAAAGAGAGAGTGTTCAACTATACTTTTTTGCATCCAATTAGAGTAGAGAAGAGAGTAGGGAAAATTAGTTTGAGTTTACCTGTAGTAGTGTCTAAGATCGAGGGGTCCTCTATCTCTAGAAAGTCAGGGAAGAAAGCAGTGGTATCCCCCTCCGGAGAATCTGTGCGAGTACTAAGTTCCAACATGGCTTCCTCAGAGAGTTCTTCTTCCAAAAAGCCTGGACATCGGTTTCTCAGGTGTCCAGTAAGTCTACAGAGTGTACACATGAAGGGGACTCCGAGTTAGTCTAGTTTTTGTCGGATGAAATGTCCTCTCCATTCTATATCGATAGTCTCCAGTAATCCTTCATGAACATCAAGTTCCACTAGAACTTTATCAATCATTTTTGTAGGTGCTACAATGGCTACCTTTTCCACACTGATGAAGTTCCCTAGCGAGTTTCCAATGGCCTCAAGGGATTTTGCATTCCAGAGATGTAATGGAAATTTGGGAAGTAGAACCCAGAGATGGCGATGGTAGAAGTATTCATGGGAAGGTGCGAAGCTGACACACCATCATTTCAGCATGAGTCTCGATCTATCTAATACCCACAGGGTTTCAAGAATGAGAGTTTCATCATCAGCCGAGTTGAAGTAGAAGCTAAACCAGCCTCTTGGGAGGTAGGAAATCTCCGGTGCATAGCCTAGCAATGGGCTCCAGGTGGAGCGCACCCAGTCTGTAAGACCAGTTCTACAAAGGTGCCTGTATGATAAGCGACCTATGAGCATGCAAAGTGCCAATGAGACTGAGTCCTCCAGTCCTACATCATCTCCTAAGACCATTTTCTTTTTTGATTTCCTGGGATGCCACAGTCAGGAAGGGAAGTTATTAATAGGAGAGGTGGGAGGATGAGGAACTCGTATTCAAGCAGGAGGAGCAGTGACACGATGGAAAGAGGGAGGAGAGAGACTATGGGTAGTCAACCCGTGAGACTGTGTTGAGTAAAGAGGGGTTGGGATAACAGGTTTTAAGGGTTCGGCTGGAGTTGAGAGGGGTGATGTATCTTGTGGCAGGGAGGGCAGGGGAAAGTAGCTGGGTGGGGGAAAATAGGAGATGCTTGAGGGAGCTGGCTAAAAGGAGGGCATTGTTGTCTAGACTGATNGGGGGGGGGGGGGGTGAGTTTGTTTTGAGTGGAGAGTGCATCCGCTAGTTTGAAAATGCCTGTGTTATTCCAGGCGATTTCGTTAGCTGCGCTCATCAGTGCATTGACTTCAACTTCCATAGAGGTGTGCTTGAGGAGGGAGTAAAATAATGGTTAGTGGATAGTTGGGCCCAGTTGGGATCGAAAAGGACAAGAGAATGCAGAGTTAGCAGGGGAGGAGGAGTTCCACAGTTTGTCGGATGGAATGTCGAAGGGAGAAAGGGTGGGAGAGTCTGGATCCGGGCGAGGAGGTGAGCAACGAGCTACAAGGGAGCAGGTGTGAGCAGGTCCGTCAATGGGAGGAAATGCCCAAGAATAGCAGCTTCAAGAGTTACACAGGTCCTCCATTGTAGAGCCAGCAAAACTACCATGTTGTGGTCTCAACCATCTTTGGATTAGGTTGGAATGCTCGTTGTCAACTAATTCCATTATAACATACTAGAATACATATTATAACTTTACATTTTTTCATTGAATTTTAGGTGTAAGAATTAATCAATTTTAATTGAATGTTGTAAGTTAAGTATACATTATTATAGTATTAGATGAAGTTAATTGAAGTTTACATCTTAATGTAAACGAGATGTGTAATAAATATTTTTTTCTTTCTTTCTTGTTTTTTAATATATATATATATATATTGAAACGGTTATCATTTGTATTAAAAGATGGTTGCTAATATAAAATAAGATATCTAGGTTTCAAAATGACACAAATTTTGTAAATGGATCTCTACTATTTGAGTAGTTCTTACATTTCTAACAATATAAATATATAGGATGCCTAGTGTAAGGTATGATAAATTGAGCTAGTAACGAAACTACCTTACAATACATTTTAAAACTTAGAAGAAAACATACTCACAAATAGCTACTTGTTTGATGTTTTCTTGAAGGAAGGTTGCACTGTAGGTTTGGATTTCATTTGCATGTCTCCTTATGCTTACTGAATTTTTTCTTCATCCTTGATTGATATAACGAAAACAATAGAAATCTAAGGAAGGGAGACTACAGAATGCAAGATCCCAGCAAGACCCAAGATTTCAATTCATAAAGAATATTAAAGTCTATTTCCAATTTCTGTATTTACCTACTTTGACAGACCACAACTTCTGATAACTCTACATTCCTAGTTCTCTAAGATTCAAATTTACTTGTCATTTCGTTGTTGTAATGAGAAAAGACCACCTATAAATACTTAATTTGACATGCACTTCTCCATTAAACTCAACGAAGGTGTGCAATTTTGAAAGGGACATAACGACTAAAGTGCTTGTGACCCTCTATTCTTACCTAAACCTTGTAATTGAACTTTATTCTATATAGTGAAATTTATTTTGCACTTAAAAAGAACAGAACCTAGAGTCAGGTTTTACCTATTAGCTCCTTGACTAGATATGGCCGACACTTTTTAACATAGGGAAAAGAGTTGAGAATGAAAACCCAATTCACTTGCGGATTTGAGATGAAGCCAAAAAATGAGACCTTACCAAATCACTCGAGATCAATATTATGCCTATGTATCTAATTTTTTCAACCGTCCAAAAGCACTTGCAAAGAACAAAATCTAGAGAGAAAAAAAATCCCACCTTTAGTGTTCTAATCCATTCCTTCAAGTTTATTTCAAATTTCTTTGTGCATGTTAGAATGAGGAGCTCTAATCTATTCCTTCCAAGTTGATTACACATCCATTTTCCCATGTTAGAATGGGGAGGAAGTACATAGGTCCCCATGGATTTATTGTCCATCATATCACCTTAAGTTTAACACGTCACTCGTCCACCAATTCTATTGTCATGGATAATTTATGATTTATAAATCTTAATTTCATGAAAGTTAAGAGATATTGATAAATCATAATGACTTAGAATTGAATAATAATTTCAAAAGTAAAAGGAATCTATTATAAAAAAACAAAAAATAGAATAACAAAGAAAAATAGATTAACATATATCGATATTAATTATAATTATTTTATAATAAGATAAAAGAATAATAATAAAAATGTATTAACATAAATCTATGTTAATAAATCTAGATGAAAATGAACTAATAATAATATTGATTTTACAATCAAGTAATTAAAATTAAAATATAATAATAGTTTTATAATTAGAGAAATACATCTTTTCACATATGATGATAAGAAGAAGCTCTAAAATGATAAAGACTAAGTTTCAAAGAAATTTAGGTTTTAATTGCACTAAAATTCCCTTTACAACTCAATATGGGGGAGATGTTCATGTAACATAACACATTTAAATAATAATAATAATAATAATAATATATATTTTTTATGTAGGCTCCATATATATATATATATATATATATATATACTACAATTCAGTATGGGGGAGATGTTTGTCAATGTTTCATGGAAACCTACATAGGAGACCTAGCTAAAGAAAATAAAAACAAAGATTATAAAGAAAAGGATGAGAGATTCAATAAAGAAGAATGAAACAATATATTCACACTACTCCAATGAGATAATCAATGATGAAACAATGAATGAGTGATATGCACTCATATAGGAAAGAACATTCCATAATTAAGAAAAATGAACAAGAAGTGAACTTTTCTTAGGAATGCATGCATAATAGTGATGGTCTAAAATATAACTAGTTTCAATTAACTACCACTGAACTAGCAAGTCAAAAATAGAAATGTTTCCAACACCTTGAACATCACTATGGAGTAATAAAAAATGAGTCTTGATAACTAGGCCATATTAGGTACTCATGTACAATGCAAGTATGAACACTGAACAAAAACGAGGAAAGAGGGAAAACCATGTGGGAACAAAACCCCCCCTCAAATGACAATGCATCAAAATAAGAAAAGACAACTGCTAGGAAACTATGTTCTTCACTCCAAGGCGATCCCACAAAGTCTAAAACTTCATCCCAATGAAGGTCTTGGTGAATATGTCGACAGTCTGTTCAGAGGAAGGATAGAATTGTAGATCAATGATCCCGTCATGTACTAGAGATCTGATGAAATACATGTGGACCTCAATGTGTTTGCTTTGTTTCCGTTGTACTAGATATCTGCAAAATCTCAGTGTACTCTAATTGTCACACCATATGACAGCCAGATAGTGAAACTAGATACCAAGTTTGGTAAGGAAGTGATGAAGCCGAAGTGCCTAAATGACACAGTTGACTACTCCTCTGTACTCAGCCTCCGCGAAAGATAAATCAATGGTTGATTTCTTCTTACTTGACCAACAAATACGACCTGACCCCAAATTGAGAGTGTACCCTGAAGTGGACTTGCGATCTGTGCCATCGCCAACCCAATCTGAATCTATGAAGCTATGAGATCCAATGCACAACCAACTGCATAGTGAATCCCATAACTCATGGTGCCATTAACATATCTGAGGATGTGCTTAGTAGCCTTCCAGTGTAGATCATGGGGATCCTGCATGTATATGGAAATTGCTCCTACTACATATGAGATATTTGGAAGGGTGTGGGTGAGATATAGAATGCTCCCCACCAACTGTCGATACAAAGTGTTGTCCACTAATGGTGTATCCCCTCCATCTTCAAGTTTGATCCTAGATAAGAAGGGTGTAGGTGCATACTTACATCCTGTCATGTGGAATCTATCTAGAAGATCCCTGGCATACTTAGCCTGAGAAAGTTTGATGCCAAAAGCATCCTGACTAATATCAAGACCAATAAATAAGTGAAGTGGACCCATGTCCGTCATAGAGAAACTTCCATGCAAAATATATTTGACCACAACAATGGCTGAAGCAGAGCTACCAATGATCAAAATATCATCAATATAGAGTACTAAAATCATCAAAGCGTCAATAGTCCTCAACATGCAAACATTGCAATCATATTTACATATAAAAAAATCATGTGAAAGAAAATAAGAATCCATCTTTTCATACCATGCTCTAGGTTCCTACTTGAGGCCATAGAGTGAATTCTTCAGTCTACATACAAAATATGAGTTCTGAATGTAGCTTGATGGCTGCTCTATGTAGATCTCCTCTGAAATGTCACTGTGAAGAAAAAAATTCTTCACATCCATTTGGTGAACTTCCCATCCTTTGGCTGCTGCAATGGCTAAAACCAAGCAAATGGAGTCCGTCTTTGCAATAGGAACAAAGGTCTGATCATAATCTATCCCATGAATTTGCTAAAATCCTTTTGCAACTAATCTTTCCTTGTACCTTCTCACCTGACCATCTGCTGCTCTCTTGGTCCTATAGACCCATTTACATCTGACAAGTTTCCTCTCTGATGGAAGTGGAATCATATCCCAAATCTGATTATCTAGGAGTAAGTCATACTCATCCTACATGGCTGCTTCCCATAATGAATTTCCCACAACCTTACTGTAGGTCTACGGATCAAAATATTGAACCATATAGAAATGCATGGGCATCTCTAGTTTAGAAGATGAAAATACATGAGAAGACACCTCATGCTGAGATCGAGTCCTCCTCGAATCTAACGAATCCCCTACAAGATCGCCTACTTCCTGAAGTGTGGACTATGCCCACTTGGGCATCTGCCGAAGCTCTGATGTTTGCTCCTCGTATGGATGTACTACCTTCTCAACTCCATGTACATAATCCTCTGAGTCTAAATATGTAGCATATGACTGTATGGAATCATCATCTCTGATGTCTGGAACTGATAGAAGCACACGAGTATCTGCATGTTGCACTAGTGGTGCATGAAAATGACTCTCCTCAAAATGAACACTGTGCTCAATGATGATCTGGTTTATAGAGGGATCAATCAACCTTTACCCCTTCACATCATATGGATATCCCACAAATATGCAAGGTGTGCTCTATGGATCTAATGCTTTCCTCTTTTCAGAAGGAATATGAGCCCATGCATGAGATCCAAAGATGAGAAAGTGTGTGACATATGGTTTGTCACATGTCCAAGCCTCAAAAGGTGCCATGTCCACAACAAATATATGAAGAGATCTATTTTGTATGTAAGAAACACATTTAAGTGCCTCAACACAAAGCTTGGAAGGAAGAGACCTTGCATGCAACATGCAATTGGTAATCTCTTTGAGATATCTTTTATTCCTTTCAACAAATCCATTCTGCTATGGAGTGTATGGAACTGTATGTTGCAGCTGGATGTCAACCTCACGACAAAGATTCTAAACATCTTTGTTTATATACTCCCCCCCCATTGTCTGTATGGAGGATCTTGATCTTCTTCCCAGTTTGTGTCTCTATTAGAGCTTTGAAGTCTTTGAGGTGTTTAAAAAATTCAAACTTTTTCCTGAGAAATAAACCCAAGTATAGCGTGAGTAATCATCAATAAATGTAAGGACACACCTTGCTTTTCTGATGGAAATATGTGGAAATGGACCCATGAGATCACTATGAACAAGCTCCAAGGAAGAGGAGGCTCTCCTTGCCTTCCTCTTTTCAAACTTCTCTTCAGGATGCTTGCCAAGAATGCATCATTCACAAAACCCTTCATAAAAGTGAATGTCTGGTAAGCCTTTGACCATTCCTTGCTTGGAAAGTCGCTGCATGTACCTAAAGTTTAAATGACCAAATCTCTCATGCCATACTCTACTGCTAACATCATCGTGCGTAAGTAGTAAAGAGGCGTCATGGTCAACAAACTTAGTGAGTTTATACAACCTTGCTTTGTGATCTACCTCACCGATTGAAATAATGGAATTGTCATGCATGTCAAGTACATAAACTGAATCTGTTGTAAATTCAACCTTTTTACTTGTTTGAGTGATATGATACACTGAGAGAATATTTATAGAAATCTTTGGAACATGTAAAACATTCTCAAAACTTCCATTAGGGAGTTCCACTCTTCCCTCTCCTGCTACTACTACTAGAGTTTCATCCCCCATGAGAATAGGGGGTCTTGATCATGAACTCAAATAAGTAAAAACTTCCTTTTTGGCTGCCATATGATGTGATGCACCAAAATCTATAACCCATGAATCAGATGAGGAATTAATTGCAACAAGAGAGCGATGATTACCTTTGTTAGGAGCATGATATTCTTCCTTCTTCTTCTTAGCTCCTTCAGGAATGAAGTTTCCAAGGTTGTTCTGTTGAAGTACCTATTCCATAAGATCGATTTTCTTCTTCATGCATGTGGATTATTCATGATTTGGTTTATTGCAATAAGTGCACTATTTTCCCTTCTTCTTCTTCTTCTCTTTGGAATTTGAAGAGTCTTTGGAACTTGAAGAATCCTTGAAGGGTTTGGAATATCCCTCCTTTTCTTTATGTTTCTCCTTTCATTTCTATTTGGATTTTTGATTGGATGACTCTTTTCCATCTTGCATGGTGAGTTCATGTGCTTTGGGTTCCTTAATTAGAACCATCTAAATGAGTCTCACATGCTCATGTGTGAGAGAATCAATGAACTTCTCCATGGTAGGCATATTCCACTTTGATCCCAAGAGATATCTGCCAGAATGGAAAGTGGAGACATAGACAACATATTATGGTCTTAGCTTAGCCAAGATTGTTAGAATAATTTGGTCCTCTTATTTAGACTTATCAATACCATAAGATTCCAAGCTCAATATCAAAGATTTAAACTTGGTAAAGAAATCATGTATATTATAAAAAAATTTAGGATCCAAGGTATTTAACTCGACCTCAAGCATATGATCTTTCATCTCATCCTTCTTTCCAAAGAGACCTTCCTTGCAAGACCACATTGTGACACTGTCACACCCTGTGTGAAGGCCACACATCGACACTGCCACACCTTGTGTGAAGGCCACAGAGAGAAATTGTCGCACCCTATGTAAGACCTTGTTGGAAGACCACAGTGCGACACTATCACACCCTGTGTGAAGGCCACAGAGAGAAATTGTCGCACCCTATGTAAGACCTCGTTGGAAGACCACAGTGCGACACTGTCACACCCTGTGTGAAGGCCACAGAGAGAAACTGTTGCACCCTATGTAAGCATAAAGTGTGACATTGCTTGTGATACTTGTAATTGCATAAGTTTGTGTTCCACTGTCACACCTTTCGACAGGGAGAGGGTGTGACAATTTCAGATACACATATTACGCCACCAAAAATCCGATTTGCCTCTTCTCTGGCTTGCTTGGTTTTCTCCAAGCAACTTGGCTCTGATACCATGTCAATGTTTCACAGAAACTTGCACATGAGACCTAGTAAAAGAAAACACAAACAAAGATTATCAAGAAAAGGACGAGAGATTCAATATGGAAGAATGAGAAAATATATTCATAGTACTCCAATGAGCTAATTAATGATGACACAATGAATGAGTGATATACACTCATATAGGAAAGAACATTCCATAATTAAGAAAATCGAACAAACAATGATCTTTTCTTAGGAATGCGTGCATAATAGTGATGGTCTAAAATAGAAAGTCTAAAATAGAACTAGATCCAGTTAACTACCACTGAACTAGTGAGTCTAAAATAGAAATATTTCCAGCAATGTTAATGTAACTTAACACATTAAAATAATAACAAAAAATTAAAAATTAAATTTATCTCACCTCCATTATATATATATAACAACCAACCTACTCGGAATCTATCTAGGACTCATAAGGATCAAATCTTTAAAGTTGCAAAACTTGAGGAAAGATTTGATATCTGTGGACACTTGCTTATAGATGATAGTTAAATGGATCTAGGTTGGTGATAAAAGTTTTTAATTTTAGTTAAATGATAATATTAATAAAGGAAATTATTATATATATATATATATATATATATATATATATATAAAACTAGTGGATGATTGAATTTGGTAAAAATAATAATAATAATAAAGTAAATTATTATAGATTTTAATTATAATGATTAAGAACATTTATTTCTATCTTGAAGTTCACATGTTCATCTTAAAAATAAATTAATATTATATACAATGTGTTTTGAACCTAAATTATCATGCCAAACTAAACCCATGGAAACTAATAACATAAAGTAAATTTGACTAAATTAAAATAAACTTATAACAATAAAAACAATTTTACAATTATTTATTAAATAAAATAAAAATAAAATTGTAATGATAATAGTTATAGAGTTGGAGAAAGGCATCTTACCCATGATAACAATTGGAAGAGGCAGCTCAGCCAGATATAAGTTCTTATCGTTCAGTCACTTATATTTTGTGAACATAGGAATAAGTCCCTGAATTGCAATGATACATGTTCACACCGATTTTGTGAACATGTGGATTTCATCTGTTTTGTTTTTGTTACAGGAAAAAACGTCAGTAGCTCACCAAAGCATTGCCTTTGTTATTCGTTGGGTCCCAATAGTATAATAATTCAGATGAGACACCAGGAATAACAAGGTTCGATTTGCTTTATTTTTAGTTGGCAGGGGTACCTGAGGCATCAAAATGAAATGAAATAGGCGGGTTCTACCTCAGATACCTTGCCTTTCTCTTTTCCACCTTGACGAAAAATATTCTTCCACTTCTCATCTAATTCTCAGTGGCGTTCAGTGCAATTCCTCTTTTATTTATACAACTTCATTCAGTTTTAATCTAAATTCAAATGCAATGCTTGTTGAACGAATTGGGGCGAGGTAAAGGAGTCTGCAGCTTGGTTGCTGTCTCAAATCTGCGATCAGATCGATAGTGTAATCGTTCGTTGATGTTTTTAGAGTGCGTTATGGCTTCGTTCCAACTCAGGTTTTGTACGTTGCAGGCGTTTGCATTCTGCATTATTGTTCTTTGCTCTTCGTCTGCAGGTAAAGATAGATATTCGATATATACAATGTATACAATGGATAATCTGATATTGTATAATTTTGTTTTATTATTTTCAGAAAGTGTTATGTTATAGAAATTATCATGTTAATTGAATATAGTTTAGATGGTTGTAAGGAATGATTGTTATTCTCCTATCAAAATTCAATTCATAACGAGATAAAATTCATAACAAATATGTTGTAATGGCTTCCAGCCTATATATAACGCTTAGCAATACAAAAATCAGAACAGATCTACGTAAAATTTTAATGGAGAAGAGTGCTAATTGATGTGATTATTGGGGTTTTGCAGTTGCGGGAACGGTAGGGATTTGCTACGGGCGGGTGGCTGACAATTTGCCTGCACCGGCCGATGTGGTTAGCCTGCTGAAGGCCAACAACATCGGGAAAGTGCGGTTGTTCGACTCAGACCCGGCGGTGCTTCAGGCCTTCGCCGGGTCGGGGATCGGACTAGTAACGGCTGTCCCCAACGAGGACTTGCAGAGCATCGGTAGCAACCCGGAGGCGGCCGCAGAGTGGGTGCAGGGCAACGTTGTGCCCTTCTACCCGGCGACCCGAATCGAATACATCGCGGTGGGCAACGAGGTTCTGCTCAACAATCCCCAGTACGCGCCCTTCCTCGTGCCGGCAATGCAAAACATCTACGGAGCCCTTCAATCGGCGGGTCTCCGGTCCGTCATCAAGGTCTCCTCGCCCCACGCCGCGTCGGTGCTCGGCAACTCCTTCCCGCCCTCGCAGGGCACCTTCGACACCGAAATCGTGGACATCATGAGGCCACTCCTCGACTTCCTCTCGCAGACGGGGGCTCCTTTGATGGCCAATGTATACCCCTTCTTCAGCTACCTCGACAACCCCGTCGATATCTCGCTCCAGTACGCCCTCTTCACCTCGCCGGCGCCTTCCTTCACCGACACCGACGGTCTCGCTTACAGCAATCTGTTCGACGCCACCGTGGATGCCCTCTTCTCCGCTATGGAGGCTCTCGGCCACGCTGACATAGCGGTGGTGGTTACGGAGACCGGGTGGCCGTGGTCAGGCCCGAACACCGATGCCGAGAACCCCGACAATGCCAGGACTTATAATTCGAATCTTGTGGCCCATGTTCTATCGGACGTTGGGACTCCCAGGAGACCCGGCGTGGACATGGAAGTCTATCTGTTTGGTCTGTTTAATGAAGATCTAAAGCCCGGGCAGGAGTTCGAAAGAGATTTCGGCCTCTTCTATCCCACTGGCCAAAAAGTCTACGATTTCAACTTCACCCCTTCTTAAACTATCAGCTGTGGCCAGGCCACGCCATGTCTTTCCTCCTCCTTGTATCAAATAGCTTTCATCCACTATATGTTGTATGTCAGATCCATGGCTTTGATGGATTAAGTGCCGGCTGCCAACTCGGGCATAAGTGTTAGATGCCGATCTAAACACAGACTCTGTATATGACGTCTTTGAATAAAAAAACTTCTTCACATTTGAGTACACAGGGTATTCATTGCAGCACACATATAGTTCAGGAGATGGAATTTTCGATCCTTCCTCATAAAATGCATATAGATAGTACCAACTATAGATCCAAATTCGAGAATAAATTAGAATCCAGAGGAAGTTAAGTTTGATGGAAAAACAACTGGGGGAATGTATGAAGTAAAAATTTCACATGCAGGGAATTACTAAATCAAAGAATACATAATGCGTCTTAAACAAAGCTTTTCAAGTAGAAAGGAAAACTACTCAGACGGTTGTTCTTCAACCCTAACCTAACCTATGTTGTCTCGGAAAGAATTTCATATGCAGATACCAATCACAGTTGAAGAGACTCGATGCGAGGGATGGTGTTGAGCCCAAAAAAACTGATATGTGTCCCATTAACAAATATATATCTATATATTTAATGAAAACCAAAAACTTGAATGCTGGAAAAGTGCACAAGCAATGAGATTTGTCCTTTTGCATCTGCTTTTATCTTCTCCATCAGCTTTCCCAACATTGGAAAAACTGATAGAAGCCCGCCCACACCCCTTTAGAGATTTTTATATGCAGTGGTGGGACAACCCCCAAATAGCTCATCATTTGATAATTTTTGAGAATGTATTCCATTTTTTTTATACTTCTCCTCGTAAATAAAAATAAATAGTTTAAGACTAAATCTTCTGATAGATGAAATTTAAGGAATTGTTACATGTCCTCTCTTACTATGGAGTTAGTGAGAGTTTGTTTTTATTTTAATAATGTTGATTTTTTTCTTTACTCTAGTTAAAACAAAGAGATATTTTTGATCTTCTAGATTAAGGTTGATCACCACCTTGTAGTATCTTAATTTTCTCTTATCCTCTAATTCTTTATGGGCCCACATTTTCTCTTTAAATTTAGATGTAATACTATTTTTAATATTATGTTACTTTGCAAAGTAACCTCTTCTTTGATACTTTAATGATTAAGCCAAGACTTGACATCTTTGTGCTACAGGTGGTTTTGACTAGAGTTTAGCAACCTTCTTTGATAATTTAATGATTAAGCCAAGACTTGGCATCTTTGGTTTTGACTATCTAGTTTAGCAACCTTAGGAATCCTATCCTCTTCCATGTTTTTATCTTGTTCTTGTACATTAAGTACCTAGTTACAACTATCCTCTCAATGGAGGAAAGACTCACTTCTATGAGGAGAACATGATTGAGTGTATTGCCTTTAATTTTAAGATTATAAGTTATAAAAGACTTTTGGATTTGCACTACCTTTCTCCACCATATAAGATAATAGGGGTGACAAGAGTTTCTAAGAAGAGTTTATTTTTATCCCAAAGCTAAAAATATGATGATTTACAACTATTTTAGAGTCCATAATAATATTTTCTTAATGCTATGGTTCCAATTAAGAGTGAATCCATGAACATGGGTGACATTTTTTTGGTGAAATGTGTGACGATTTTATTATTATTATAGGAAATTGTGTTATATTTATAATCAAACAATATTAATGTCATTTAATGTGCAAAATTTGCATTTGATCAAATGCTTGTCATTGAAAATTTCCACACAAATTTAACAAGTGATTTTTGTTCTCGTCAACTAATTCAAAATATACAAGCACCATCTACATAGAAGTTAGTAGATCCCACTTTTTCTTTTTCTTTTTTAATTTTTTGGAAAATTATATTTATTATTATTTTTTGAATCTTGCCAATTAATATTTGAATTATATTTTATACATTTTTATGTTCCCATAAACTTTTCC
>ML786769.1:290353-376722 GCA_009831015.1 Picea engelmannii | reverse complement strand
GGGGGGGGGGGGGGTGAGTTTGTTTTGAGTGGAGAGTGCATCCGCTAGTTTGAAAATGCCTGTGTTATTCCAGGCGATTTCGTTAGCTGCGCTCATCAGTGCATTGACTTCAACTTCCATAGAGGTGTGCTTGAGGAGGGAGTAAAATAATGGTTAGTGGATAGTTGGGCCCAGTTGGGATCGAAAAGGACAAGAGAATGCAGAGTTAGCAGGGGAGGAGGAGTTCCACAGTTTGTCGGATGGAATGTCGAAGGGAGAAAGGGTGGGAGAGTCTGGATCCGGGCGAGGAGGTGAGCAACGAGCTACAAGGGAGCAGGTGTGAGCAGGTCCGTCAATGGGAGGAAATGCCCAAGAATAGCAGCTTCAAGAGTTACACAGGTCCTCCATTGTAGAGCCAGCAAAACTACCATGTTGTGGTCTCAACCATCTTTGGATTAGGTTGGAATGCTCGTTGTCAACTAATTCCATTATAACATACTAGAATACATATTATAACTTTACATTTTTTCATTGAATTTTAGGTGTAAGAATTAATCAATTTTAATTGAATGTTGTAAGTTAAGTATACATTATTATAGTATTAGATGAAGTTAATTGAAGTTTACATCTTAATGTAAACGAGATGTGTAATAAATATTTTTTTCTTTCTTTCTTGTTTTTTAATATATATATATATATATTGAAACGGTTATCATTTGTATTAAAAGATGGTTGCTAATATAAAATAAGATATCTAGGTTTCAAAATGACACAAATTTTGTAAATGGATCTCTACTATTTGAGTAGTTCTTACATTTCTAACAATATAAATATATAGGATGCCTAGTGTAAGGTATGATAAATTGAGCTAGTAACGAAACTACCTTACAATACATTTTAAAACTTAGAAGAAAACATACTCACAAATAGCTACTTGTTTGATGTTTTCTTGAAGGAAGGTTGCACTGTAGGTTTGGATTTCATTTGCATGTCTCCTTATGCTTACTGAATTTTTTCTTCATCCTTGATTGATATAACGAAAACAATAGAAATCTAAGGAAGGGAGACTACAGAATGCAAGATCCCAGCAAGACCCAAGATTTCAATTCATAAAGAATATTAAAGTCTATTTCCAATTTCTGTATTTACCTACTTTGACAGACCACAACTTCTGATAACTCTACATTCCTAGTTCTCTAAGATTCAAATTTACTTGTCATTTCGTTGTTGTAATGAGAAAAGACCACCTATAAATACTTAATTTGACATGCACTTCTCCATTAAACTCAACGAAGGTGTGCAATTTTGAAAGGGACATAACGACTAAAGTGCTTGTGACCCTCTATTCTTACCTAAACCTTGTAATTGAACTTTATTCTATATAGTGAAATTTATTTTGCACTTAAAAAGAACAGAACCTAGAGTCAGGTTTTACCTATTAGCTCCTTGACTAGATATGGCCGACACTTTTTAACATAGGGAAAAGAGTTGAGAATGAAAACCCAATTCACTTGCGGATTTGAGATGAAGCCAAAAAATGAGACCTTACCAAATCACTCGAGATCAATATTATGCCTATGTATCTAATTTTTTCAACCGTCCAAAAGCACTTGCAAAGAACAAAATCTAGAGAGAAAAAAAATCCCACCTTTAGTGTTCTAATCCATTCCTTCAAGTTTATTTCAAATTTCTTTGTGCATGTTAGAATGAGGAGCTCTAATCTATTCCTTCCAAGTTGATTACACATCCATTTTCCCATGTTAGAATGGGGAGGAAGTACATAGGTCCCCATGGATTTATTGTCCATCATATCACCTTAAGTTTAACACGTCACTCGTCCACCAATTCTATTGTCATGGATAATTTATGATTTATAAATCTTAATTTCATGAAAGTTAAGAGATATTGATAAATCATAATGACTTAGAATTGAATAATAATTTCAAAAGTAAAAGGAATCTATTATAAAAAAACAAAAAATAGAATAACAAAGAAAAATAGATTAACATATATCGATATTAATTATAATTATTTTATAATAAGATAAAAGAATAATAATAAAAATGTATTAACATAAATCTATGTTAATAAATCTAGATGAAAATGAACTAATAATAATATTGATTTTACAATCAAGTAATTAAAATTAAAATATAATAATAGTTTTATAATTAGAGAAATACATCTTTTCACATATGATGATAAGAAGAAGCTCTAAAATGATAAAGACTAAGTTTCAAAGAAATTTAGGTTTTAATTGCACTAAAATTCCCTTTACAACTCAATATGGGGGAGATGTTCATGTAACATAACACATTTAAATAATAATAATAATAATAATAATATATATTTTTTATGTAGGCTCCATATATATATATATATATATATATATATACTACAATTCAGTATGGGGGAGATGTTTGTCAATGTTTCATGGAAACCTACATAGGAGACCTAGCTAAAGAAAATAAAAACAAAGATTATAAAGAAAAGGATGAGAGATTCAATAAAGAAGAATGAAACAATATATTCACACTACTCCAATGAGATAATCAATGATGAAACAATGAATGAGTGATATGCACTCATATAGGAAAGAACATTCCATAATTAAGAAAAATGAACAAGAAGTGAACTTTTCTTAGGAATGCATGCATAATAGTGATGGTCTAAAATATAACTAGTTTCAATTAACTACCACTGAACTAGCAAGTCAAAAATAGAAATGTTTCCAACACCTTGAACATCACTATGGAGTAATAAAAAATGAGTCTTGATAACTAGGCCATATTAGGTACTCATGTACAATGCAAGTATGAACACTGAACAAAAACGAGGAAAGAGGGAAAACCATGTGGGAACAAAACCCCCCCTCAAATGACAATGCATCAAAATAAGAAAAGACAACTGCTAGGAAACTATGTTCTTCACTCCAAGGCGATCCCACAAAGTCTAAAACTTCATCCCAATGAAGGTCTTGGTGAATATGTCGACAGTCTGTTCAGAGGAAGGATAGAATTGTAGATCAATGATCCCGTCATGTACTAGAGATCTGATGAAATACATGTGGACCTCAATGTGTTTGCTTTGTTTCCGTTGTACTAGATATCTGCAAAATCTCAGTGTACTCTAATTGTCACACCATATGACAGCCAGATAGTGAAACTAGATACCAAGTTTGGTAAGGAAGTGATGAAGCCGAAGTGCCTAAATGACACAGTTGACTACTCCTCTGTACTCAGCCTCCGCGAAAGATAAATCAATGGTTGATTTCTTCTTACTTGACCAACAAATACGACCTGACCCCAAATTGAGAGTGTACCCTGAAGTGGACTTGCGATCTGTGCCATCGCCAACCCAATCTGAATCTATGAAGCTATGAGATCCAATGCACAACCAACTGCATAGTGAATCCCATAACTCATGGTGCCATTAACATATCTGAGGATGTGCTTAGTAGCCTTCCAGTGTAGATCATGGGGATCCTGCATGTATATGGAAATTGCTCCTACTACATATGAGATATTTGGAAGGGTGTGGGTGAGATATAGAATGCTCCCCACCAACTGTCGATACAAAGTGTTGTCCACTAATGGTGTATCCCCTCCATCTTCAAGTTTGATCCTAGATAAGAAGGGTGTAGGTGCATACTTACATCCTGTCATGTGGAATCTATCTAGAAGATCCCTGGCATACTTAGCCTGAGAAAGTTTGATGCCAAAAGCATCCTGACTAATATCAAGACCAATAAATAAGTGAAGTGGACCCATGTCCGTCATAGAGAAACTTCCATGCAAAATATATTTGACCACAACAATGGCTGAAGCAGAGCTACCAATGATCAAAATATCATCAATATAGAGTACTAAAATCATCAAAGCGTCAATAGTCCTCAACATGCAAACATTGCAATCATATTTACATATAAAAAAATCATGTGAAAGAAAATAAGAATCCATCTTTTCATACCATGCTCTAGGTTCCTACTTGAGGCCATAGAGTGAATTCTTCAGTCTACATACAAAATATGAGTTCTGAATGTAGCTTGATGGCTGCTCTATGTAGATCTCCTCTGAAATGTCACTGTGAAGAAAAAAATTCTTCACATCCATTTGGTGAACTTCCCATCCTTTGGCTGCTGCAATGGCTAAAACCAAGCAAATGGAGTCCGTCTTTGCAATAGGAACAAAGGTCTGATCATAATCTATCCCATGAATTTGCTAAAATCCTTTTGCAACTAATCTTTCCTTGTACCTTCTCACCTGACCATCTGCTGCTCTCTTGGTCCTATAGACCCATTTACATCTGACAAGTTTCCTCTCTGATGGAAGTGGAATCATATCCCAAATCTGATTATCTAGGAGTAAGTCATACTCATCCTACATGGCTGCTTCCCATAATGAATTTCCCACAACCTTACTGTAGGTCTACGGATCAAAATATTGAACCATATAGAAATGCATGGGCATCTCTAGTTTAGAAGATGAAAATACATGAGAAGACACCTCATGCTGAGATCGAGTCCTCCTCGAATCTAACGAATCCCCTACAAGATCGCCTACTTCCTGAAGTGTGGACTATGCCCACTTGGGCATCTGCCGAAGCTCTGATGTTTGCTCCTCGTATGGATGTACTACCTTCTCAACTCCATGTACATAATCCTCTGAGTCTAAATATGTAGCATATGACTGTATGGAATCATCATCTCTGATGTCTGGAACTGATAGAAGCACACGAGTATCTGCATGTTGCACTAGTGGTGCATGAAAATGACTCTCCTCAAAATGAACACTGTGCTCAATGATGATCTGGTTTATAGAGGGATCAATCAACCTTTACCCCTTCACATCATATGGATATCCCACAAATATGCAAGGTGTGCTCTATGGATCTAATGCTTTCCTCTTTTCAGAAGGAATATGAGCCCATGCATGAGATCCAAAGATGAGAAAGTGTGTGACATATGGTTTGTCACATGTCCAAGCCTCAAAAGGTGCCATGTCCACAACAAATATATGAAGAGATCTATTTTGTATGTAAGAAACACATTTAAGTGCCTCAACACAAAGCTTGGAAGGAAGAGACCTTGCATGCAACATGCAATTGGTAATCTCTTTGAGATATCTTTTATTCCTTTCAACAAATCCATTCTGCTATGGAGTGTATGGAACTGTATGTTGCAGCTGGATGTCAACCTCACGACAAAGATTCTAAACATCTTTGTTTATATACTCCCCCCCCATTGTCTGTATGGAGGATCTTGATCTTCTTCCCAGTTTGTGTCTCTATTAGAGCTTTGAAGTCTTTGAGGTGTTTAAAAAATTCAAACTTTTTCCTGAGAAATAAACCCAAGTATAGCGTGAGTAATCATCAATAAATGTAAGGACACACCTTGCTTTTCTGATGGAAATATGTGGAAATGGACCCATGAGATCACTATGAACAAGCTCCAAGGAAGAGGAGGCTCTCCTTGCCTTCCTCTTTTCAAACTTCTCTTCAGGATGCTTGCCAAGAATGCATCATTCACAAAACCCTTCATAAAAGTGAATGTCTGGTAAGCCTTTGACCATTCCTTGCTTGGAAAGTCGCTGCATGTACCTAAAGTTTAAATGACCAAATCTCTCATGCCATACTCTACTGCTAACATCATCGTGCGTAAGTAGTAAAGAGGCGTCATGGTCAACAAACTTAGTGAGTTTATACAACCTTGCTTTGTGATCTACCTCACCGATTGAAATAATGGAATTGTCATGCATGTCAAGTACATAAACTGAATCTGTTGTAAATTCAACCTTTTTACTTGTTTGAGTGATATGATACACTGAGAGAATATTTATAGAAATCTTTGGAACATGTAAAACATTCTCAAAACTTCCATTAGGGAGTTCCACTCTTCCCTCTCCTGCTACTACTACTAGAGTTTCATCCCCCATGAGAATAGGGGGTCTTGATCATGAACTCAAATAAGTAAAAACTTCCTTTTTGGCTGCCATATGATGTGATGCACCAAAATCTATAACCCATGAATCAGATGAGGAATTAATTGCAACAAGAGAGCGATGATTACCTTTGTTAGGAGCATGATATTCTTCCTTCTTCTTCTTAGCTCCTTCAGGAATGAAGTTTCCAAGGTTGTTCTGTTGAAGTACCTATTCCATAAGATCGATTTTCTTCTTCATGCATGTGGATTATTCATGATTTGGTTTATTGCAATAAGTGCACTATTTTCCCTTCTTCTTCTTCTTCTCTTTGGAATTTGAAGAGTCTTTGGAACTTGAAGAATCCTTGAAGGGTTTGGAATATCCCTCCTTTTCTTTATGTTTCTCCTTTCATTTCTATTTGGATTTTTGATTGGATGACTCTTTTCCATCTTGCATGGTGAGTTCATGTGCTTTGGGTTCCTTAATTAGAACCATCTAAATGAGTCTCACATGCTCATGTGTGAGAGAATCAATGAACTTCTCCATGGTAGGCATATTCCACTTTGATCCCAAGAGATATCTGCCAGAATGGAAAGTGGAGACATAGACAACATATTATGGTCTTAGCTTAGCCAAGATTGTTAGAATAATTTGGTCCTCTTATTTAGACTTATCAATACCATAAGATTCCAAGCTCAATATCAAAGATTTAAACTTGGTAAAGAAATCATGTATATTATAAAAAAATTTAGGATCCAAGGTATTTAACTCGACCTCAAGCATATGATCTTTCATCTCATCCTTCTTTCCAAAGAGACCTTCCTTGCAAGACCACATTGTGACACTGTCACACCCTGTGTGAAGGCCACACATCGACACTGCCACACCTTGTGTGAAGGCCACAGAGAGAAATTGTCGCACCCTATGTAAGACCTTGTTGGAAGACCACAGTGCGACACTATCACACCCTGTGTGAAGGCCACAGAGAGAAATTGTCGCACCCTATGTAAGACCTCGTTGGAAGACCACAGTGCGACACTGTCACACCCTGTGTGAAGGCCACAGAGAGAAACTGTTGCACCCTATGTAAGCATAAAGTGTGACATTGCTTGTGATACTTGTAATTGCATAAGTTTGTGTTCCACTGTCACACCTTTCGACAGGGAGAGGGTGTGACAATTTCAGATACACATATTACGCCACCAAAAATCCGATTTGCCTCTTCTCTGGCTTGCTTGGTTTTCTCCAAGCAACTTGGCTCTGATACCATGTCAATGTTTCACAGAAACTTGCACATGAGACCTAGTAAAAGAAAACACAAACAAAGATTATCAAGAAAAGGACGAGAGATTCAATATGGAAGAATGAGAAAATATATTCATAGTACTCCAATGAGCTAATTAATGATGACACAATGAATGAGTGATATACACTCATATAGGAAAGAACATTCCATAATTAAGAAAATCGAACAAACAATGATCTTTTCTTAGGAATGCGTGCATAATAGTGATGGTCTAAAATAGAAAGTCTAAAATAGAACTAGATCCAGTTAACTACCACTGAACTAGTGAGTCTAAAATAGAAATATTTCCAGCAATGTTAATGTAACTTAACACATTAAAATAATAACAAAAAATTAAAAATTAAATTTATCTCACCTCCATTATATATATATAACAACCAACCTACTCGGAATCTATCTAGGACTCATAAGGATCAAATCTTTAAAGTTGCAAAACTTGAGGAAAGATTTGATATCTGTGGACACTTGCTTATAGATGATAGTTAAATGGATCTAGGTTGGTGATAAAAGTTTTTAATTTTAGTTAAATGATAATATTAATAAAGGAAATTATTATATATATATATATATATATATATATATATATATAAAACTAGTGGATGATTGAATTTGGTAAAAATAATAATAATAATAAAGTAAATTATTATAGATTTTAATTATAATGATTAAGAACATTTATTTCTATCTTGAAGTTCACATGTTCATCTTAAAAATAAATTAATATTATATACAATGTGTTTTGAACCTAAATTATCATGCCAAACTAAACCCATGGAAACTAATAACATAAAGTAAATTTGACTAAATTAAAATAAACTTATAACAATAAAAACAATTTTACAATTATTTATTAAATAAAATAAAAATAAAATTGTAATGATAATAGTTATAGAGTTGGAGAAAGGCATCTTACCCATGATAACAATTGGAAGAGGCAGCTCAGCCAGATATAAGTTCTTATCGTTCAGTCACTTATATTTTGTGAACATAGGAATAAGTCCCTGAATTGCAATGATACATGTTCACACCGATTTTGTGAACATGTGGATTTCATCTGTTTTGTTTTTGTTACAGGAAAAAACGTCAGTAGCTCACCAAAGCATTGCCTTTGTTATTCGTTGGGTCCCAATAGTATAATAATTCAGATGAGACACCAGGAATAACAAGGTTCGATTTGCTTTATTTTTAGTTGGCAGGGGTACCTGAGGCATCAAAATGAAATGAAATAGGCGGGTTCTACCTCAGATACCTTGCCTTTCTCTTTTCCACCTTGACGAAAAATATTCTTCCACTTCTCATCTAATTCTCAGTGGCGTTCAGTGCAATTCCTCTTTTATTTATACAACTTCATTCAGTTTTAATCTAAATTCAAATGCAATGCTTGTTGAACGAATTGGGGCGAGGTAAAGGAGTCTGCAGCTTGGTTGCTGTCTCAAATCTGCGATCAGATCGATAGTGTAATCGTTCGTTGATGTTTTTAGAGTGCGTTATGGCTTCGTTCCAACTCAGGTTTTGTACGTTGCAGGCGTTTGCATTCTGCATTATTGTTCTTTGCTCTTCGTCTGCAGGTAAAGATAGATATTCGATATATACAATGTATACAATGGATAATCTGATATTGTATAATTTTGTTTTATTATTTTCAGAAAGTGTTATGTTATAGAAATTATCATGTTAATTGAATATAGTTTAGATGGTTGTAAGGAATGATTGTTATTCTCCTATCAAAATTCAATTCATAACGAGATAAAATTCATAACAAATATGTTGTAATGGCTTCCAGCCTATATATAACGCTTAGCAATACAAAAATCAGAACAGATCTACGTAAAATTTTAATGGAGAAGAGTGCTAATTGATGTGATTATTGGGGTTTTGCAGTTGCGGGAACGGTAGGGATTTGCTACGGGCGGGTGGCTGACAATTTGCCTGCACCGGCCGATGTGGTTAGCCTGCTGAAGGCCAACAACATCGGGAAAGTGCGGTTGTTCGACTCAGACCCGGCGGTGCTTCAGGCCTTCGCCGGGTCGGGGATCGGACTAGTAACGGCTGTCCCCAACGAGGACTTGCAGAGCATCGGTAGCAACCCGGAGGCGGCCGCAGAGTGGGTGCAGGGCAACGTTGTGCCCTTCTACCCGGCGACCCGAATCGAATACATCGCGGTGGGCAACGAGGTTCTGCTCAACAATCCCCAGTACGCGCCCTTCCTCGTGCCGGCAATGCAAAACATCTACGGAGCCCTTCAATCGGCGGGTCTCCGGTCCGTCATCAAGGTCTCCTCGCCCCACGCCGCGTCGGTGCTCGGCAACTCCTTCCCGCCCTCGCAGGGCACCTTCGACACCGAAATCGTGGACATCATGAGGCCACTCCTCGACTTCCTCTCGCAGACGGGGGCTCCTTTGATGGCCAATGTATACCCCTTCTTCAGCTACCTCGACAACCCCGTCGATATCTCGCTCCAGTACGCCCTCTTCACCTCGCCGGCGCCTTCCTTCACCGACACCGACGGTCTCGCTTACAGCAATCTGTTCGACGCCACCGTGGATGCCCTCTTCTCCGCTATGGAGGCTCTCGGCCACGCTGACATAGCGGTGGTGGTTACGGAGACCGGGTGGCCGTGGTCAGGCCCGAACACCGATGCCGAGAACCCCGACAATGCCAGGACTTATAATTCGAATCTTGTGGCCCATGTTCTATCGGACGTTGGGACTCCCAGGAGACCCGGCGTGGACATGGAAGTCTATCTGTTTGGTCTGTTTAATGAAGATCTAAAGCCCGGGCAGGAGTTCGAAAGAGATTTCGGCCTCTTCTATCCCACTGGCCAAAAAGTCTACGATTTCAACTTCACCCCTTCTTAAACTATCAGCTGTGGCCAGGCCACGCCATGTCTTTCCTCCTCCTTGTATCAAATAGCTTTCATCCACTATATGTTGTATGTCAGATCCATGGCTTTGATGGATTAAGTGCCGGCTGCCAACTCGGGCATAAGTGTTAGATGCCGATCTAAACACAGACTCTGTATATGACGTCTTTGAATAAAAAAACTTCTTCACATTTGAGTACACAGGGTATTCATTGCAGCACACATATAGTTCAGGAGATGGAATTTTCGATCCTTCCTCATAAAATGCATATAGATAGTACCAACTATAGATCCAAATTCGAGAATAAATTAGAATCCAGAGGAAGTTAAGTTTGATGGAAAAACAACTGGGGGAATGTATGAAGTAAAAATTTCACATGCAGGGAATTACTAAATCAAAGAATACATAATGCGTCTTAAACAAAGCTTTTCAAGTAGAAAGGAAAACTACTCAGACGGTTGTTCTTCAACCCTAACCTAACCTATGTTGTCTCGGAAAGAATTTCATATGCAGATACCAATCACAGTTGAAGAGACTCGATGCGAGGGATGGTGTTGAGCCCAAAAAAACTGATATGTGTCCCATTAACAAATATATATCTATATATTTAATGAAAACCAAAAACTTGAATGCTGGAAAAGTGCACAAGCAATGAGATTTGTCCTTTTGCATCTGCTTTTATCTTCTCCATCAGCTTTCCCAACATTGGAAAAACTGATAGAAGCCCGCCCACACCCCTTTAGAGATTTTTATATGCAGTGGTGGGACAACCCCCAAATAGCTCATCATTTGATAATTTTTGAGAATGTATTCCATTTTTTTTATACTTCTCCTCGTAAATAAAAATAAATAGTTTAAGACTAAATCTTCTGATAGATGAAATTTAAGGAATTGTTACATGTCCTCTCTTACTATGGAGTTAGTGAGAGTTTGTTTTTATTTTAATAATGTTGATTTTTTTCTTTACTCTAGTTAAAACAAAGAGATATTTTTGATCTTCTAGATTAAGGTTGATCACCACCTTGTAGTATCTTAATTTTCTCTTATCCTCTAATTCTTTATGGGCCCACATTTTCTCTTTAAATTTAGATGTAATACTATTTTTAATATTATGTTACTTTGCAAAGTAACCTCTTCTTTGATACTTTAATGATTAAGCCAAGACTTGACATCTTTGTGCTACAGGTGGTTTTGACTAGAGTTTAGCAACCTTCTTTGATAATTTAATGATTAAGCCAAGACTTGGCATCTTTGGTTTTGACTATCTAGTTTAGCAACCTTAGGAATCCTATCCTCTTCCATGTTTTTATCTTGTTCTTGTACATTAAGTACCTAGTTACAACTATCCTCTCAATGGAGGAAAGACTCACTTCTATGAGGAGAACATGATTGAGTGTATTGCCTTTAATTTTAAGATTATAAGTTATAAAAGACTTTTGGATTTGCACTACCTTTCTCCACCATATAAGATAATAGGGGTGACAAGAGTTTCTAAGAAGAGTTTATTTTTATCCCAAAGCTAAAAATATGATGATTTACAACTATTTTAGAGTCCATAATAATATTTTCTTAATGCTATGGTTCCAATTAAGAGTGAATCCATGAACATGGGTGACATTTTTTTGGTGAAATGTGTGACGATTTTATTATTATTATAGGAAATTGTGTTATATTTATAATCAAACAATATTAATGTCATTTAATGTGCAAAATTTGCATTTGATCAAATGCTTGTCATTGAAAATTTCCACACAAATTTAACAAGTGATTTTTGTTCTCGTCAACTAATTCAAAATATACAAGCACCATCTACATAGAAGTTAGTAGATCCCACTTTTTCTTTTTCTTTTTTAATTTTTTGGAAAATTATATTTATTATTATTTTTTGAATCTTGCCAATTAATATTTGAATTATATTTTATACATTTTTATGTTCCCATAAACTTTTCCGCTGCTATTTACATAAATAGAAAACAAAAAAACTCTTTTGAAGAGAAGACATCCATGAAGATCCCACAATTATTTATATTTTTTTGGTTGTGTACTTAATAGGAAACAAAAATTAAGTATAATTTAAAAAAAAAATGAAAAATATAATATGAATTCAAAATTGTGAAATGATATCTAATTGGATAGAAGATTCAATGACTAACCTATCCCATCCATTTTTCCAGTTATAATGAAAGAGATGAAGGGTTTCACCCCTAAGTTGTAGCTACATAACATCTTATACCAAATGGGTTAGATTTCTAGATTTTAAACTCTGAAACAAACAATTTACATAAACCAAGAACTTTATGAGAATTTTTAAAATACCTCATATCCTTGTGGGTTAAAAAAGTAGCTCTATCGAGCTAAAAGATTTCATGACTAATTAAAAATGGACCTTGACTAAGTTTCATAATTAAAAAGAAGCTTAATCAAATTCCATAGCTGGTTTACTTAAACCCTGATTGAATTCTATAGCTTGATTAAGAGTTTACTTAATGCTATCTAACACTTCAATCGAGAGTTTGTCAAGAACCCTCTATTGAAGGCTTATATAAGTGCTCAATCGATGTTTTAAGAGCTTGATTGGGAAATTAAAATGACTTGAATATAAGGAGTAAAAACCATTCTTTTCACGTTCTATCTTACAAAGTGTAAATGATCTTTCTAGATTTAATTGCCATAAGCTTTGTTTCTTGTTTCTCGTATTAAAGGAAAAATCATTGAGAATTTTTAATTACGTGTACGAAGATCATAAAAATTTTTAACCATAAAAATATTTCCATAAAAATATCTCATTAATAGCTTCAGATTAGGGTTTAAAAAAAAATCACATTTGGATTTAAAAAAAAAAATCTATATTATTTGAAAACAAATGATCTCATTCAGTAAATTAATTTTAAACAACTTTTTTTAAAAATAAATTTAACCATAATGCTATTCATCAAAACAAATTTACCCATTTAACTATTCATCAAAACAAATTTACCCATTTAAAGTTAAAGTAAAGATCAAAGTTTTAGATATTTAAAATAATATCTAAAGAATATTGGAAAATGACTGAATTCAAGGGATTAATGTTGAACGAGCCAAATAATTTAATCATAACGCTATTCACGAAAAGCAATGAATTCCTGTCTTGGTATCAAGAGAGTACTTCAGCCACCTCCAAGCAAAGAATCTATGGTGAATTGTATTATGCAATTGATAAAAAGAGACAAGGCCAAGTTCGCAAATGATAAAGGCGTGGAAGTGGTATATATTTTTTTCACATAATGTATGAAAATTTATTAAATACTTTTTCTGATATAAAAAATGATATTTAAGATACGTTCGATTTTTCAAAGTACCATTTTAATAATAATAATCGATTCATAAAAAATAAATATACTAGCACAGCAGCTGGTAAACGCCGAAATGTGTCGGCTGGTGAAATTTCCCGCGAATGTAGTTAAAAATAAAATCCTAATGGGCACTCGGCACATGAAAATATCGGCACAGTAAATAATCCACCCAGCAAAATATCGGCACAGTAAATAATCCAGGCAGTAAATAATTTGATCCGTCATGACATTAGAGGATTGTCTGTTGCGTATTTCTGGGACTAACCTTGAACAATAAAATTGATTTGCAGGGGATAATACTTTTATACTTCGTAGCTCCCAATGAGGTTTCCAGTTTGACTCATATTGTTCCCAACTCAATGTATCTGGTATAGTTGTTAAGACTTCAGCTCCATTCCTTAATTGGACAGAGATTATCATGCAGGTTTGTTGGAGATGTTCTCTGTTCAAAAAATCTGGAATACAATTTGTAGTCCCCTTGATATGTTCAATGGAGAAATCAAAATTTGAAGATAGGGCTTGCCATCGAGCGAACTTTGCATCACTAGGAATTCTTATTTCTTTATTAAGGACTTTATTCATGGCAGCCGCATCAGTTCTAAGTAGAAATTTCTTATGAAAAAGAAGTACTTATGAAAAAGAAGTAATTTTTCTCCAAGGCCTTTCATAGGCCAGAGGAAAATTGAACTATTTCCTCTCTTTGTTTTCCTCCTTGATCTCTGACTTGCTTGAGGACAGCTCCCCATCCTAAATTGCTGGCATATGTTTCTACAATCATCTTAGGAAGATCATCATCAGAAATATAGAGTAAAGGAAGTGTTTTTGCTTTAGCCTTGATTTTTCTGACTGCTTGTGAGTGTGCTTCTGTCCAAGGCAGCGGATCTTTCTTTAATCTGTGATTTTGCAATTTGCATCCTGTGCACATCCTTTGAAAAAGTGACTGATGTAATTTAGGCTTCCAAGAAATCTCTGAAGTTGGGTTTTGTCAGTGATTTTGTCTGGTAACTTATCAGCAAATTCAACAGCATGTGTCTGCAAGGTTAACTCCCCATTCTGAATGATGTGACCAAGATATTGGACCTCTGTTCTGAAAAGTTCAAGTTTTTTCTTTGAAAAAACTAGTCCTGCTTGTTTGACAACTTGGATGAATTTTTTAAGATGCTTGAAATGTTATCAATGGAGAGGAAAATACAAGTATGTCGTCAATATAAACAATAAGCCAATCAAAATAAGGCTTTAGAGTATCATCCATTACTCTTTGGAATTTTGCTGGAGCATTTTTCAAACCAAAAAGCATAACATTCCACTCATAATGTCCTGCTGGGATGATGAAAGTTGTCTTGAATTTATCTTCTTTTATTGCTACTTGCCAAAATCCAGACTTTAAGTCGAATTTAGAAAAAATCTTTGCCCCAGCAATCCTTGTTACTAAGCTGGTTTTGTTTGGGATTGGATAGGTATCATCAGCTAAAACTTTATTTAGAGGTTTATAATTCCCCACTAGTCTGGGGATACCTCTTATCTGTTCAGAGTGTTTGTTGACATAGAATCCATAACAATTCCATGGACTAATGGATTCTCTGATGAGTCCTTTGGATAATAGATTTTTAATTTCTTCGGAGCATAGCTTCTGATATTCAGCATTCATTAGAATTGCTCTACTTTTACAGGGCTTTCCTTCATAGTCATCTTTATATGGAAGCACCACTTCATGCTTCTTTTGGTGCCAGAAAGCAGTTGGGTTTTCTGAACAGATTTGCTCTTCAATTTCTTGTTTTAACATTAGTATCCTTTACTGGATGTGGCTTTGACCACGCTGATCACAAATCCTCAAGGCAGACTGTTTGCTTTTCAATTCCTCTATCTTGAGGGTTTTACTCTGGATTGTATAGACCATAGAGGACGGCCTAGGGGTAGATACAAACAGAACTTTTACCTTGATTTTTGAGTCTCTGGAGGCAGAAGGGATATTGATGAAATATCCTGATTTTTGGTCTGGCAATTTTGTAGAACCGTGTGGTTCAACAACAACAAAAAATGGAGTTCCGAGAATACAAGCCACCGGAATATTTGCAAGCAAAAATCTTAGAGATAAGCAATGATGTTTGAAGCATAAAATTGCCTCCGGGATCTCAAAAGAAAATTGTGTAGGTTTATTGCCTAAACCAACAGCACTCATTTGGGTCTTTTGCCAGAATTTAGCAGGAATAAGGTCTTTGTCTAGAAGATTTAGATCGGATCCTGTATCCATCAGAGTCTTTAGATTGAAAACTGTCCCTTTTATCTTGATATCTAAAAGGACATGAAATTTTTGATGAATAATAGGGAGAATCTTTTCTTTTTCCTGTTCTTTGTCTTGCTTCGTCTATGCCTTGATGTCCTTTTTAAGATTGGTTATTTCTCTCCCTGAATCAGAGATTGAGATAGACTGTACAGGACAAGAAACTGGGAGAGGCTGTAAGATCTTGGGGTAGATGATCTTTTATGAAAGGTAGCAAGAATCTGTGAATTTCATTAATGAATTTCAGTAATGATCATTAATGAATTTCAGTAATGACGGCCATGTTTTGACATTGACATGAGACAAAGATAATTTATAAAATTTTAATTTTCAATTTCTTGTGATTAACCAAAAATATTGATTAAATAGTGTCCATAAAAACCCTCTTTATGATTAAATCTAACCATTATCAATAAATGTATTCATTTCTACTTCATTATAAAAAATCAAAATTTTATAATTTAAATTTTTAATCTTTAATAATACAAAAAGTATTCATTTCCACTTAATTATAAAAAATTAAAATTTTTAATCTTTAATAATACAAAAATTGTTATTGAGTTTTGATGATCTAAATCAATTTAAATAAAACAAAATTACTACAAATATTTTTCTACAAAATTATAATTAAAACCATAAAAAAAATAAGGGATAAGGGAGCACGGACAAAGTTTTTGAGTGATGCTTTTCATTGAAAATTAAACATTGAATTAAAGTTAGAGAAATGAAGGGATGATGAGCTAAATGTGCTATTTGAAGGGCCTATTTATTATGGATAAATGGATGTGAATGCATAAATGAAGGGGCTGTGATATGAGAATACAAATCTCATTAGTGTTGGAAAATTAGTTGTCATTGATGTCAACCACGACAAAAGTATGAGAACCTGTAGGGGGAGCTAAGCTAAAAAGGGGTAGCAAAATATAGGCACAATAAATAATCCACTTAGCAACACTCCAAGCAACAAATGATGCAGTAAATAATTTGATCCGTGGTTATCAAGCTAATTTTACTATAAATAATTTGATCCGTGGTTATCAAGCTAATTTCACTAATGAATCTCACTAATGATTAATGACCATGTTTTGACATGCTAGGAAGATAATATATAAAATATTGATCTTCAATTTCTTGTGACGACCAAGAATATTCTAGCTAGATTAAATGGTGTACATAAAAACCCTCTTTATGATTAAAAGATGATTAAATCTAGCCATTCTCAATAAGTGTACTCCTTTTAATTTAATTATAAAAAAATATAATTTTATAATTTAAATTTTTAATCTTTAATAGTACAAAAATCGTAATTGAGTTTTGATTATCTAAATCAATTTAAATTAAAAAAAATTACTACAAATATTTTTCTACAAAATTGTACTTAAAAACATAAAAAATAAGGAAGCGCCATCAAAGTTTTTAAGTGATGTTTTTCATTGAAAATTAAACATTGAATTAAAGTTAGATAAATGACTAAAAGTGCTCTTTGAAGGACCTATCTATTATGGATAAATGGATATGAATGCATAAATGAACGCATTGTGATATGGAAATAAACATCTCATTAGTGTTGGAAAATTAGTTGTCATTGATGTCAACCATGACAAAAGTATGCAGAAGAATGCGCAGGGGAGCTAAGCTCAGAAGGGGTAACATGTAGAACTCTCCACAAAAGCAGAACAATCACGACCGTCTCTTTATATTTCGACAACGTTCATAGTCGTCTGATCGCTGGTGAAAAACACTATTAAATATCAACCATTGAATCATGCATATCATCTTCAGTCGTTGATCAAATTCAAGTGGAAGGATATCGTAAGTTTCGGGACTCCAAAACTTTGTCACTTCGACGAGCATTTGAGACAAGGAAGAGGCATGAACTCATGAAATCTCACCATCTGTATGATATGATAGGTAGATCGATTGAAATCTCAGTCATTGATCGTGGTCATCTGACGTTGACCCTCCAGATGTAAAGAAGTCTGAGTCCTAAGAAATCCCGAAGGCCGAAGTCGCAAAATCACGCAGTTCGTCAAATCTGGAGCAAAGGTATGTGGACCCTCCGTTTGGTTGATGACGTGTCATATCCCACGTGGAAGAGGTGCCATATGGAGACGTGTCACATGAATTCAGTGGCTTTTGTACCCCAATATGTCCATTTCAAAGTGACATGTGGCACACATACCATGGGTCCATGTCATCATAAGTGACATCAACATGCCACATCACTTCGGGATTACATCCTACGGGAATGCCCAACTTCTTCTACCAACAAAATTGTTGAAGGATGAAGTAGTGAAATCACACGGGGCCATTGATCTAAAATACTCCAAGATTTCTCGTGACCATTAGATTAAACAATGGAAGGATAGGATAAGCACTTGAGGAGGTATGACTCTGAGGGAGTTGAAAAACTGTAGAGTTGTAATATTTTGAAGTCCCAGAGTGTCGAAGTCCCGAAATAAATACAGACCGTCCATCTCAACACCTGATTAATTCGTGATCGTTGATTTAGTTGAAGCCTCCAAATAAGCCAGGATCATTCATTAAATGGGAGATTTAATATCAACCACTCGATCTACTAGTGAAGATAATGTAGGTACTTCGCCAAAGTTTACTTTGGGAAGTATTTCTCTGGAAGAATGCAAGAAGGAAAAAGTTCGAAGGACTCGTATCCACCATCGGTCTCATGATAAGGTAAAGGGAGAAAGATAGGCACTAGGAGAACCACTTAGGTGGATAAGCTCATGGTTTCTGGGTGGATGAAGGAAGTTCCTTTTTTGTTTATATAATCTAAATTCTATTACAGTTTAAAGGGCATGTGGAGTAATTTGAATGAATAAGCACCCAAACATTTCATTACTGCTATAAGATTATTTATGTATGAAGGTATTTTTGATTAATTGGGTTTGTTGTCATTGATGTCAACCCTTGAAGAAAGTTTGGTAGCAAATCCTGGTAGCACAAAGGTTTGGGTAATGTACCCAAGTTTGTTTGATGGATAATGGTATGAGTTTTCATATATTTGCAGGAAAGACTATTCTATATGGATAGTACATGTCATGCCATTTCCAGTGGTATGTGGAACATCGCATAACTCATCACGTTTAGAGAGTTATGGCCATGTGAAGTTGGAGAACCCTCATGAGTAATCTAGAAGCCCCAAAATGTCAAAGTAGTCAAAGAGTTTGCAAAGAATAAATTATTTAAATAATAAAGAGAAGTGATGAGTGTACTATAAGTCAAAGAGGATGCAAAATAAATTATTTAAATAATAAATTTAATGGAGAACTTACTAATTATGGAAATTGGTTAAGTTAAGTGGACAAGTGGTTATAAGTGGGTTAACCCTAAAATAAGGAAAGTGGGTTAAGATGGTTAGAAGGTAACCCCTTGAGGAAGCTACATAAAAGAATAAATAAGAGGGAATGGTATCTCATTCAAATCACACTTGAATATCATTGAATATTTATTTTTGTGAAAGATTATTTGGGTAGGTATTATTGATAGAGAAAAATTGCAGCAGAAAAAGTGTGGCAGGAAAAGTTCGACAGAAAAAGTGTGGCAGGAAAACTATGGTAGAAAAAGTGCGACAGGAAAAGTGTGGCAGAAAAAGTGTGACAGAAAAAGTTCAACAGAAAAAGTGCGGCAGGAAAACTGCAGAAGAAAAAATGCGGCAAGAAAATTGCGGAAGAAAAAGTGTGGTAGGAAAAGTGCGGCAGAAAAATCGCAACAGGAAAAGTGTGGAAGAAAAATTGTAGCAGAAAAACTGTAGTAGAAAAAATGCGGTAGAAAAATCGCGACAATGGATTCACGAAAGAAAAACCGCGGCAACAGAATGCTACAAGTAAAAAAAAAGGTATGGTTCTCATATGTGTAGTGTTGAATTTATGAATCAAGTTGAGGTTTTTCCTTGTAAATATGTTGGATGCCCTCTTGGAAGTTTATGTCTTGCTATAGAGTTGATCTGAGGTAGATCTATTGAATTTTAATATTTGTTCATGTTTGAGGGATTTTGGTTGAGGTATGTTTCTGAAGTTATTGGTACAGATAGAAGTTGTATAACAGTGAGGTTATAGCACATGGTTTGAGGTACAAACTTGTGGTATAGTGTTTGAGGTATATGTGATTAGATCATATTTGGGTGATGAAATTGATGAGGGATTTTGGTTGAGGTACATGTTGAGTACATGGTTGAGACAAGTAGTTGATGAGTTGGCACATACTTGAGGTGTATAGTTGATGATGTTGGTATATCTTGATGAGTCATAGTTGATGAGTAGTTGATACATGATTGGTACATACTTTGTACATGGTTGGAGGCACTTGTTAGTAGTATTGTTGACACATGGTTTATGGATGATGTAGCATACTTGTCTTGGTATATTATTAGAAACACATATTGATATTGGTGATGATTATGAGTTGTTGTGTTATGATTGGTTGATGCACATCTTGGTGATATTGCGCATATGGTTGAGAGTTGTCCTGGTGAGTAGATCCGATTTGGTTAATAATATTGATGAGACATGTTGTTGTGATAGGTTGTTTGGACAAGTTATTGTGACATGTTATTTGTACAGGTTTGGTGCATGGTTGATGCACTTGTTTATGGTACATGTTGAGGTACAGGTAGATGTATGGTCCATGGTTGATAAACTTGTTCATGGTACAGGTTGAGGTACAGGTTGGTGCATGGTTGATGCACTTGTTTATGGTACACGTTGATTACAAGTTGTTTTGTATAGGTTGGTGCATGGTTGATGCACTTGTCTATGGTACAGGTTGATTACAGGTTGAGGTACATGTTGATGCATGGTTGATGCATGGTTCAGGTTATTGGTACATGGTGTTTGGTGTAGGTTGATTGGTACAAGTTTATAGTAGTATATCTCATAGTGCTAGTGTGACAGTGGTTCCATCATTCTACTTATACGTCAGGGCAGTTGGACGGGGCAATGACAGGTGGTTGTAGCCACCTTCCGATTATAGCAAGAGAACATATGGGGTTGTAGCCTCCTTCTGTTTGTAGCTAGAGAATTGGGGAGTTGGAGCTTCCTTCAGGTTGTAGCCTGAGAAAATAGGGGGTAAGAGCCTCCTTCCAGTTGTAGCTAGAAAAATAAAGGAAGTTGGTGCTTTCAATGAATGTAATTTTTAAAGACATATAAGAAAAATCATTCTGTGGTTTTCTCCCCCTTTGGGTTTCCACGTAAAACACTGGTGTACTATGTATGTGTGTGATTTCTCATTTTTTCATTGTTTATTTACTCTGCAACTATTGGAACATAATGCTACATTGATATAACACTTTCATTTTATGGTGAAAAATGATTAAATTTCTCTATTACTAATTCACCCCCCCCCCCTCTCAGTAATCCAACAATTGGTATCATATATGGTTCCTTCAGGAAACAGTTTAACCACTTGAAAGAGATCATGGATTATTCTGAGAATGGAGTACCAATGTTTAATGGCCAGATTGGTTTTAAGTATGAGATGTGGAGTAGAAGGATGGAAGTATTTTTACAGGCGTAGGGACATTATATTTGGCTATCAGTTGTTACAGGAAATGATAGTTCAAAAAAGGAAAAGACTGCATCCAAGAAGAATAAAAAAGTAGCAATGTATTTCATCTGGGAAGGATTACCTAATCGGTTAAGAGAAAAGGTTGGTAAATGTTCATCATCCAAAGAACTTTGGGATAAGTTACATGACATATATTCTTCACCCATCGCAGATTCAGAAAATGCAAAAGAAGATGCAGATACAGATCAAGAAGAATTATGTTCACTATGTCAAACAAATTCAGAAGATGAAGAATACATAATCACCAGAGGTATGTTGTTTTGATTTAATTCTGAAAAAATGGGACATCTTGAAATAGAATGCCATGAAGGAAATGAGACAGAAAAACTAATTGAAAAAGAAGACAATTATGAAATAGAATTGATTAGTGCTTTAGATGAACTAAGAGAAGAAAACAAGTCACTCAAGAAAGAATTGATGAAACAAAAGGAAAGTGTTCACATTTTTTAAGAAGCCCAAGAGGTCATCGAGAAATTAAGAACTCAGGTAGAAGAATCTAGAAAGATCGAAGAAAATCTTGAATATCAAAAGAAATATTTGGAAACCAACATAGCAACACAAAAGGAAGAAGCATAAATGAGAGAGAAGATATTGACACATCATATTAAGGAAAGAACTAACGATCTAAACCAACTTGAGGCAGAGTTTGGTCAAGAAGAGAAAGGACTTGAAGAAGAAATAATCACATTAAAAGTCCAGCTTGAAGAAGCGAAAAGAATAGAAGAAGTCATGAAGTCTCAGATAATGAAGAAGGAAGAAGATGTTGAGAAGCTTGAAGAAGAAGTTGTCACATTGAGAAGAAAAATTGTCAAGCTCAACAAGAACGTTGAAGAGACAGAAACATACAAATTAGTTATAGAGAATGAAGAGAAGCACTCTAGTTTACTAGAAAAGAAAAATAAATAAAATAGAAAGAACTATGCAGAAGTATTGAAAGGAAGGAATCATGGTCAACCAAAATCTAAGAAAACTATTAAAGATACATCTTCAAGAAGACCATCCATGTTCAAGCCACAAAGAAGCTTCAATCATGATCATGATCAGTCAAGGCAGAAATTCAAAAGGACTACACCACAAAATAGATCATTATTTTCCAGGTATGCAAATTTATTTTATGGTCATTGTATTTATTGTACTAATTTTGGACATAAGGTTGCAGATTGTAGGGATTATAAAAGAAATGTTCAAGCAATAAATGTCTATGTGGCCCCATGTAACAATGAATGTTACAAATTCCATAACTATGGACACATAGCTAGTGATTGTAGAATCATGATCGATACTTCCATGAAAGAGAACACTGATATAAGATATAAGAACTTATGGATAAGAAAACACAAAGAACAAGTGAACAAAGGCCAAGTCCCAGAGATCGCAAGATTGGAAATAAAACAATATGAAGAAAAATCTACAGAGAAAAAGAAAGATGTCAATACATAAAGGTTTGTAAAATAACTGAAAGAACAGAAGGACATGTAAATAAGGAACAAGTTCAAGAGATTGTAATTTCAGGCATTGTAGTGAAAGATGAATCCACAGATAGAAATAAATAAGTCAGATCTTAGAGAGATGATAGATCTACCAATGAAGATGATGATGAATACACATTAGAGCAGGAATTGTTCTGAGCCATCCGACTTGGAGACTACCAGGTAATATGAATATTAGACAGGGGGAGTCTATGTGATAGTTGTGATAGACCAAAGAACCATCCTTCGATTAGATTGCAGAGTTTAAGAAGACAAATCCAAAGCAGTCAATTAGCAACAATACATTTTAATAGATTAAACAAGACTTCATGATAGTATAGTGATAAATGGATCAACATTATGGACAATTGTGCAGCGGATTCTTGGACAGTACAAATAGAGATGGATTCGTAAGAACACTTAGAAGGTTTGGAAAGATATATGACAGTGGATGAGCGAATGGACTCCAAATTGACATATATATTTTTTGGACACATGAAGTGCATATGACAATTCACATTCAAAATAGAGTAATGCTTAGAAACAAAAATGACAAAACTCCCTGCAAGCTATGGAAAGGAAGACAAGAAAATGTGAAGCACTTCAGAGTATTTGGAAGCAAATGCTACATCAAAAGAGAAGATGGCAGAATGGGAAAGTTTGATTCTCGTGTGGACAAAGGAGTACTTGTTGGTTACTCAAGTACAAAGAAAACATACAAGTGTTACAATTTGAGGTTGAACAAAGTTGTGGAAAGCATAAACGTAACAATTGATGAAACATGTGGACAAGAATTAAAGGAAGAAGAAAGTGAATCAATGGAACAACTTTACGAAGAAGAAACATAATATGAAGAATAATTCTACATTGAACAACCAGAAGGATTTCAGTTGTCAGAGAACGCAGATTACATGTGAAAATTGAAGAAGCCCTTGTATGGTCTAAAAAAGGCTCCTAGAGAATGGTACTATAGACTGGATAAATATCTACAATAGAAAGGGTTCAGAAAACGAAGTGCATACAACAACATCTACATCAAGGTAACTCAATATCGTATTTTATTAATTGAATTTTATGTTGATGATATTATTTTGCAAAGGATATGCACAATGAATTTGAAATGTCATTACTCGGAGAACTATCCTTCTTTCTGTGTCTTTAGATATGTCAAAGCAACCAAGAAATTTTTATTTCTCAAACTAAGTATATCATAGAAATGCTAAAAAGGTTCAGAATGGAAGATTGCAAACCAGTTACCACTCCTATGGAAACCAGTTGCAAGTTGAGAAAATATGACGATTCAAAGTCTACAGACCAGAGGAAATACAAGTCAATGATTGGTAGATTACTGTATGTGACATCATCCAGACCAGATGTAATGCAGGCAGTTGGACAGGTGGCATGATTTCAAGCAGCACCAAAGGAATCACATGTCTTAGTAGTGAAAAGGATTTTCAGATATCTCAAAGAACCTAGTGATGCACTCCAATATGAAGCACATTCCAATAAAGTATCACTTTCTACAGGAATAGGTTGGAGAGAAGAACATCAGAGTTGACTATGTGGGCACAAAATAACAAGTGGCATACATCTTTACAAAACCACTTCCACGAGAAGCCTTTGAATATCTTCGCCAGAGACTCAGAGTAATTTCTACTCCAAAATGAATGATTTTGAATGCTTATCTTATATTTCTTAGATGTACACGAGGAAGCACCATAGAGAAGACAATTTAGGTTGGGAGATTAGTTTCAAGGATAGTTCAGTTAGGGGGAGAAACCCCATATGGAAAGATACCTTTGCCATTGATGACAAAGGGGGAGAGATTTATCAGATGCCGAGCACAGAGGCATGGTTCCAAGGGGAGTGATGGTCATAGGAAGAGCATGAGTGATATGACTTCAGTATTGCATGACATGACTTCAACATTGCATCAGAGTGTTTCCATCAATGCCAAAGGGGGATATTTTTGATTAATTGGGTTGGTTTTCATTGATGTCAACCCTTGAAGAAATTTCAGTAGCACAAAGGTTTGGGTAATGGACCCAAGTTTGTTTGATGGATAATGGTATGAGTTTTGATATATTTGCAGGAAAGACTATTCTATATGGATATTACATGTCATGCCATTTTTAGTGGTATGTGGAGCGTCACATAACTCCTCACGGTTAGAGATTTATGGCCATGTGAAGTTGGAGAACCCTTATGAGTCATCTAGAAGCCCCAAAAGGTCAAAATAGTCAAAGTGTTTGCAAAGAAGAAGTTATTTAAATAGTAAAGTGAAGTGATGAGTGTACTATAAGTCAAAGAGGATGCAAAAGAAATTATTTAAATCATAAAGTTAATGGAGAATTTACTAATTATGGAAAGTGGTTAAGTTAAGTGGACAAGTAGTTATAAGTGGGTTAACCCTAAAATAAGGAAAGTGGGTTAAGATGGTTAGAAGGAAACCCCTTGAGGAAGCTACATAAAATCATAAATAAGAGGAAAGGGTTTCTCATTAAAATTACACTTGAATATCATTGAATATCTATTTTTGTGAAAGGTTATTTGGGCAGGTATTATTGATAGAGAAAAATTGTAGTAGAAAAAGTGTGGCAGGAAAAGTGCAGTAGAAAAAATGCAGTAGAAAAAGTGCGGAAGAAAAAGTGCAGCATAAAAATCGCAGCAGGAAAAGTGCGGCAAAAAAAATGTAGCAAAAAAAGTGCGAAAGAAAAATCGTGGCGGTGGATTCACGACAGAAAAACTACGGCAACAGAACACTACAAGAAAAAAAAAAGGTATGGTTCTCATATGTGTAGTGTTGAATTTATGAATCAAGTTGAGGGTTTTCCTTGTAAATATGTTGGATGCCCTCTTGGGAGTTTATGGCTTGTTGTAGAGTTGATCTGCGGCAGATCTACTGAAGTTTAATATTGGTTTATGTTTCAGGGATTTTGGTTGAGGTATGTTGCTGAAGTTATTGGTATAGATAGAGGTTGTATAAAAACGAGGTTCTAGAACATGGTTTCAGGTACAAAATTGTTGTATAGTGCTTGAGGTATATGTGATCAGATCATATTTGGATGATGAAATTGATGAGGGATTTTCGTTGAGGTACATGTAGAGTACATGGTTGAGACAAATAGTTGATGAGTTGGCACATACATGATGTGTATAGTTGATGATGTTGGTATATCTTGATGAGCCATAGTTGATACATGATTGGTACATACTTGGTACATGGTTGGAGGCACTTGTTAGTAGTATTGTTGACACATGGTTTATGGATGATGTAACATGTGTGTATTGGTATTTATTAGAAGCACATATTGATATTGGTGATTATTATGAGTTGTTGTGTTATTCTTGGTTGATTCACATATTGGTGATATTGTGCATATGGTTGAGAGTTGTCCTGGTGAGTAGATCTAATTTGGTTGATAAGATTGATGAGACAAGTTGTTGTGATAGGTTGTTTGGACAGGTTATTGTGACAAATTATTTGTGCAGGTTTGGTGCATGGTTAATGCACTTGTTTATGGTACAGGTTGAGGTACATGTTGATGTATGGTTCATGGTTGATTCACTTGTTCATGGTACAGGTTGAGGTATAGGTTTCTGCATGGTTGATGCACTTGTTTATGGTAAGGTTGATTACAGGTTGTTTGGTATAGGTTGGTGCATGGTTGATGCATTTGTTTATGGTACAGGTTGATTACAGGTTGAGGTACATGTTGATGCATGGTTCAGGTTATTGGTACAGGTTGTTTGGTGTAGGTTGAATTGTATAGGTTTAGAAAAGTATATCTCATAGTGATAGTGTGACAGTGGTTCCATCATTCTACTTATATGTCAGGGTGGTTGGACGGGGCAAGGATAGGTGGTTGTAGCCAACTTCCAGTTGTAGCCAGAGAACATAGGGGATTGTAGCCTCCTTCTGGTTGTATCCAGAGAATTGGGGAGTTAAATCTTCCCTCAGGTTGTATCCTGAGAAGCTAGAGGGTTGGAGCCTCCTTCTAGTTGTAGCTGGAAAACACAGGAACTTGGTGCTTCTTGTTGGCACAGGGGAAAACCCAGGGTTTAGTTCCAAGAGTGCACCAACAAGCCCTAACTACTGGCCCTTTCAACAAAACCTGTGAAGCAGATGTAGTCTCACCCGAAGCAGTTATGAGGGGGTTGCAGGACAAAGATGTCTACAACCAAAGGGAAGATCAAGTGGATTTAACATAAGAACAACACATCATTCATATATCACTTATCAACTTAGATATATTATGCAAATCTACTTATCAGATATAAAATAGTAACGCAATCACAGTATATCAATGACAGAGATAAAATACCAATCACACACAACACAATATGTACGTGGTTCACCCTCTCTCTAGGGCTACGTCCACTTAACTGTGCTACAATATATTAAGGTAAAGCATACAGTTCTTGTCTGGACTCTTAGATAGAAGATCTTCCTTCTTCTCTTCTCTTTCTCTCCCCTCCCTGCGCACCTAGCTGCAGGGTTGATCTTCGCACCCAGCTGAAGATCTTACAATACCAGAAGGCTCTCACTCTTAGCACTTCTCTCTCACACAACAACAATCACTCATGACAACAATACCACTAGATTGACAATAATATCTTACCAAACCAAACTAGGTCCTTATGACCTTTATTTATACATTACAATAGCTCACCGACATCCTTAGGCCAAAACCTAGGTGTCCAAAACCCTATATACCGAAACCCTAGATGTCTAAAACCCTAGGTCAACTTGACCCGCATTTTCAGGGCTTTGCCAGCCTAGCTTTCCTTCCTTCTCGCATGGTTCTCCAAATAATCCAATGGTGGATTTTCGCGCTTACTGAGTTGTACACGATCCTTCTTTCTTGCTTATCTGTTATCCCTAATGTCCTCGTCCAACGACTTACTTCGCTCCATATTTTCTGCTCTTTTGCTCACTTTGACCCAATAAGAGTCACTGTGTCTTTAGTGAAGTTTGTATTCTCCCTTTTCTTCCTCGATCTTCACATACTTCCATAACCAAGGGCCAAAAGGCCCCCAACACTCACCTATGACTCATCCCAAGGAACTTCAGACCTGGGCTTCCTGTTTTACTTCGACTCCAGACTGCGCAGTGCAACTTCTACTTTCTTCTCGATGCCTCCTCTTTTTCCCTTTTGCAGACTGTCTTTTCTATGTCTGGTACCCAGTTTCAACTGCAACTGGTACCTATACCCTTTTATTCATGCTTTTATTGAGAGCTGAGAGGCAACTAGTTGTCATAGTACAACTTCAGTTGGCTCCCATTCACCAAACCTTCCTTCCATTCTCCATTCAACGTTTTCAATTGCGCAACTCCTCCCTATGTAGCATAAGTGATCTAATATGGCCCTAGCCAATGCGTTCTGAACT
The DNA here is from genome assembly GCA_009831015.1 of Picea engelmannii. Lineage (NCBI taxonomy): Eukaryota > Viridiplantae > Streptophyta > Pinopsida > Pinales > Pinaceae > Picea > Picea engelmannii. Next base: position 348,596 of record ML786769.1, on the reverse strand, counting down.
TCCCAGGATGTTTTATGAACTTGTTGTCATATACTAGTACTAGAACACCTTGTTTAAATGCCTTCTTTCTGATGTCCCTGTCATGGTAGGCCTTCTCTCTTTCCTTCTGTACTTGTTGATGGAATCCTGCAACAAATCTGTCTTCCTCCAATTCAACCAACTATGCAAGCCTCTCTTGAACAATGCCAGGGTCATCCATATGTGTAAAGGAAACAATTCTTAGGCTTGGTACCATATATTCCATTGGAACAACAAATTCAAGACCATATACCAACTTGAAGGAGGTCTTCATTGTTAGTTTCTTGCAAGTGGTTCTATAGGCCCATAATATTGTTGGTACTCTTAGATCCCAATCATCCCTATTCACACTGCAAATCTTCGTGAGAGGTGTCTCCAAGATCTTGTTGAGTGATTCAACTGTCCCATTTTCTTGTGGATGATAAGGTTCCAGGATTCCTGTTATCGCGCAGTTTGTATTTTAGGTCACATGCTACAGGATAGCGGACAAACTGGCATAACATGAACCTTCCCCACCCACTGTCACCTCAATGGGGAGGTTCTTTCTGTTTAGGGAGGTTAGCCCAGGGGGGACGTCCCTGGTAACCTGGGGTTTGAAGAGGCAAAGGATAAAAGGTCAAGAGTAAAGGTTTTTCCCTCCTCACAGGTTACCACCAGTATCAAATAATCCAGCTAATCAGCCAATAAAGAAGTGAAGTCCCTGTTGAGAACACCTGCCCGGAACAAGACAATAACAACACAATATGTATATTTTTAGGTTATAATTCAAAGGGTTAGTAATTCTTGACTATCTGATTTCATTCAATAAGCAATATAATAGACAGAATGAGGTCAATGTTCTGCTAAATAGCCTATGCAAGATCACCAATTCATCAATGTCTATAATAATGACCAAGCCAATAGTATCTTCAATCAAAAATATCTCAATAAATGCTTGACATCATCATTAATTTCTTATTTGCTAGTTAGAAAGGTTGTTGCGTCAAGTATGACATCATCCCTAGTTAGTGGCGTTAGGGTTAGTTAGGTTTTCAAAAATGAAAGTTTTGAAATATGATTGTGCACACTACAAGCTCAACGTTGGAGAAAATACCAGTGCCCTAAGGTAAATGGAGTCAAAGAAAGGGCACAAGATCTCGGGAGGACTTAAATTTAGATACTAGAAGGTAGGGTTCCAAGGTGTTGTAATTGTAGGGCCCTAGAATCAAAACCCTAAGGGAAGGAGGCTCACTCCGGTGTTGCTTAAGCAAGGCCTTGTGCTCCTTCCTCTTTCTCTAAATACACTTGGCAAAACGGCTAGCTTCAAAGTATAGATTTAAGGGAGAAAGTGTTGCAGGAGCAAGGCTTTCAAACCCTGGAAGGTTAAAACCCTAGGTGTAGATTCAACTAGGCCTAGGACGTCTCCTCTTTTCAACCTATAACTTCAATGCTAACTCAGAAAAGGGAGAAAAGTGTAGCAACGGCTAGGCTATATCTTCCTTTATCAATGGCTAAAATTATTTCTCAAAACATGGGGACATGTAGCAATGACCTACTAGTGTGCTTGCTACCTAGGGTTTCAAGATTCATCAATATAATAGAAAAATGTAGGAAATTAAGCCTACAACCATTCACTTAAGAAGTTTTGCATGAAAAATTCATTTACATATCATGAAGAATGCATAATCAAACCCTAGTTGTAAATCTTCCATGAGAGAAACATCATATATGCCAAGAAGAATCCTCCAAGAAGAGTTGTGCCTCACTTAGAACACCAAAAATACCAAGCAAAAGACTAAAATATAGTCTCTCACAAGAGAGTGAGTTATGTTATGTCAAAATTAGGAAAAACATCCTCTATTTATACCAATCCATGACCTTTCAATTAAAAAATAGGTCATTAAAACAACCGACAAGGCTGACTACAAAATTTACACTATTTTTACATTAACTGCTAGAAAAATGACATAATATGAGCAAAAAGGGGGACGTCAAGCCCTTCTGAGGGAGACGTTGGCCCTTTTTAGGCATATCCAGGATCCAGAAGCTAGACGTTGGCCCTTCTAGGGCTCCTCCAAGCTGCCACACATGCCAAATAGCCTCATCACACTGCCACACGCTTAGGATAACATCCTGCTCTCCTGGGTGACGTCCTGTCCATCAAAGGCAAACGTTTCATCTGCAGTGGGTGATTCCCCCTAGTCCGGGCTCTGCCAAAGTGTCCTAGTGGAATGTCCTTATTTCTTCTCATGCAAATGCTCATCATAACATTGTCCTATCTTTGCCATCCCAGCAACCATCTGATGGGCTCTTCAGCCCCATGGAGGTCCGAGCTAATCATATCCCCATGTGTACCGGTCCACTGGTACCTGTCCGTCGGATATGGTCCTGCACATAAAAAACTTCACCCTCCATGGGCTCATCAGTCCTCGGGATCATAGCAATGTCAATCATATTTCATCATTAAATTTATCAAATACATGCATAAAATCCCTAGCATATCCTCTAATATCTCAAAGACATTACACTGATCTACTATACAAAGTTGAAGAAATAGACAGAACAACCTATTGGGATGGTATCCATAAGAAGAGGGAAGTTTCCACAGAAGATCATTCAAGCCATGTACATGAAGTGATATGGTCTAAGGATGTCCGATCATAGTGAAGACCAGGGGTAGATATTGTCCGTGGGTGCCTTTGTAGGAGGTGAGTTGTACCTGTCATGGATGCACTTTTTCCAAGCCCCTTTATTGCCTTTATTCTTTATTTATTGCTTTTTCTTTCTTTTTTACTTCAAGGTGTGACCAGAGGACACTGCCTTGGCGTGGTGACCAGAGCTAACAATGTTACCCACTGGTATTTTCACAGAAATGATAAGGCTGGTTCATGATGAGACCCCCTTTCCCTTGGACATGCAACCAAAGTTCATTGCCCTGGCGTGGTGACCAGATAATGGCAATGTCATACTGCTAGATACCTATGAACATAATGGGCCAGCGCATGATGAGACCTCCCATCCTCTTGGTTAGGTCTTGTTTTATTATTTTTCTTCGGGTCCCTTTTGTTTCTTATCGAGAGGCCTTTTATTGCCTTCTCGGGGATCCCTGGGTGAAGCATCTCTAGGTTTTATTTCCTATGGCTTGTATATTTTACCAGTTGCTTTTACCCCTTGGGCCTTTAGCCCCTTCTTCCCACAGGACAGAGTGTAACCCTTCAAAGGTCATCCTAATGCCTGTACCAGGGGAATGGGATGGATGTATGGGAGATAATATGTAAAGTGATAGTATGGTGGGAGCGGATGATGTCTCTTCAAATCCCCCCTAGTGGCTAACCAAAACCCATGGATATAAGCTTTCTAGGTCACCCCGTTAATCCCCCCAACAATGGTCAAGTGGGTTAGTGTAAGATCCAAGCAGTTGTGAGAAATGTAAGGAACTTGATGCATATATAAGAAATTTATAATGATCAAACATGACACATACCATGATACCTGGACCAATTACCTCATGGAGCAAGAGTCTTCTCTGATGCAAGTCCAAGCCGATGGTGATGGATGTTGCTGCTGCTGACAAGACAAATCAGGCGAGGAAGAAGAAGGATGTGCCATTCAGGGCCATGCTCAGGTCAATTCTGCTCTCAATACTCCATGTCTAGGACATGTGGGCCTCGAGACATGATCTCGTAGTTATCCCTAGAAATCGGGGATAACATCTGGCTCCAACTCGGGGACATGTTCTCACCGTAGAGAGCATGAAAACCTCAGTATCTCTGGCATAAACCTGCAGACATTCTCACACTTGAAAATAAACATTAGCAACAAAGGTGGGGTGGTATTTCCTCCCCGCAAAATATAACATGTATACATATGAGATAAAACAATCAAGATACATATGAGGAAACAAACAAGAAATGTAGATGGTATAATACACGGAAATGCCTACCTATTCATACTTACCTGTACCATCATGTGTCTGGAGGGTAGTAACACTTGATATGTAAAGCATTTACTGGAAGTTTCAGAATCTCTCCTTCCATTGTCTCCAAGTTGAAAGAATTTGTACTTGCACAACTCTCGATCTTATAAGGGCCTCCCCATAGGCTATCAAATTTTTTGTGCATACCGGGTTTCTCTTTTCTTTTATCTCATAGCAGGACAAGATCTCCTTTGGTGAAACTTCTTTCCTTGGCTTTGTGATCAAAATTGTTCTTTATCTTCTCTTGGTTCCTTGTCATTTCACCCAAGGCATTTATTCGTGTTTCGTCTAATTCTATCAGTTGATTTATTCTTCCTTGGATTGCCTCTACATCTGTGTCGTATTATTGTGCAAATCGGAGGATAGGAATTTGGAGGTTTACAAGAAGTTTTGCTTCAATTCCATATACCAGCTCAAAAGGGGTTTTCCCTGTGGATGTCTTCATTGTTATTCGATCTGCCCATACTGCATACTTTATTTTACTATCCCATGATTTCTTATTTTCCCCGACGACCTTTTTTTAGGATATTCATGAGATTCTTGTTGGTTGATTTTGCTAATCCATTCCCTTGTGGGTAGTAGTTCGAGGAATGGGATAGGGTAATGACATATTTGAAACAAAACTCTACCAGAGCATAGGAGATGAAATCTTTGGCATTATCTGTAGTGATCTTGGAAGGGACCCCAAACCTGGTTATGATCCAATCTTCTAAGAAATTCATGACAACCTCTTCGGTGGCCTTCTTTGTAGGAATTGATTCAACCCATCTAGTGAAATAATCCGTGGCTATTAGGATCCATCGATAGCCATTACTCGAATTGTCTTTGAATTCACCGATAAATTCCAAACCCCATTGCTGAAATGGTGCTTCCACTACTACTAGTTTCAAAGGCTGTGTTGGGAGCTTTGGTTTGCCGGTGAAGTATTGGCAAGGTTGGCAAGATCGAACGTGTTGATAAGGATTTGAGAAAAGTGTTGGCCAATAATAACCAACCCTCAAAATCTTATGGGTAGTAGTATGTGCAGCAAAATGTCCACCGCAATGCCTAGAATGCAATTCCTCCAAGATTTTCTTTGCCTCATCCTTGTTTACGCATCAAAGTATAACGCCATCAGGATTCTTCCACCCAAGTCCATCTTCGGTCAGGAAATACTTCATATCCTTCAACCTCAAAGCCCTCCTCTTGTAATCCACCATGTGATCAGGGCAAGACAAGTTCTTTAGATAATAAACTATGTCGGAATACCACTCATCATGTTCTAGTTCACTGACTATTACATTCACTTGCTCATTTTCACCCATCTGTATGGCTTCCTGATTGCTTTTAGTCAGCATTTGGGTTAGACCTTGTCCCTTTATTATATTGGTGGGTTTTATCTCTAAGTCATATTCCTGGATTTTCGAAACCCATTTTCCTCGAGTGCCCATACAATCTTGTTGTGATAAAACATCCTTCACGGCTGGGTACAGGACATAAGCCTTGATTTTATTGTAACCGATGTAACTTCTGAAATGTTGTTGGCATCCAATTCACATTTTTCCACTGTCCTTATAAGCTTCCTACACCAATGTTTTGCAAACCTTAATTTTTCGTCGCAATTCTAAAATAAACGACACCTTTATTTTTGCAATATTTACACACTTACCTTTGTTCTTGTTTTCACGACTGTAAGCGTGAAAACTTGGTCTTCCAAAGTTGCATTAAAAATATTCACTGAATTGTCGTTATCATTCTTGTCGATATGCCCATTGCGTTTACATTTTACTTATCATTGTGCAGTTGGAAAAACCCTTTTGATCTGTACTCATTTGACATTCTTTGATTGATCATGTAATTTTGTTTCATGAGTGATTGAGTTGTGATGCATTGGCAATTGGATTTACTTGTGATTTGATCAATTGACTTGGCATGTTGATTATATGAAAAAGAATTGGTGTTATGGTTTAAACCCTTGGTGTGAATCGTTTCATGTAACACTTGGTATTGGTTTCGACTTGTATGTTTGGTTTTAAAACTATGGCATAACTTTTGATTGCGCACATGGTTTATCCACTTACCAAATGTTTCAATTGATTGATTGAAGTGGCATAGTTGTAACACTTATGCATTGTGATTTGAATAGTTGAATGCGTCGGCGATTGTACCATGGTAATGACTATTCTGCATGGATAGAAATAGATCCACCACCTTCGCACGATGTCATTAATGCCTTCCCTTATCCCTGTTTCACCTCTGCTAGCATCGAGTAAAAATTTGAGCGTTCTACTCCAATGTATGCTATGATTCAAACCCTGGTTTGTTCACATCGCTCACCATGTGATCTTCCCCATGGAACCGATGGTGCGAATTGAACCGAACGGTAGTCAAACCTTGCTACTTTCGATAATGCCCGGAAAGACTTAGAGGATAGTGGTTGGCTCACGTTTGTACAGAGGTTTGAGGGTTTTAATCTGTTTGTTGCACAACAGTTTGCCCTGACTTTTGATGGGTGTAGGGCCAAGATAGGTGACATTCAACTTGAAATCAATGAAGAGTTCATTATCTCTGCCACAGGGTTAGCATCCACGGGCCAACGATGGTTTAAAAACTCTAAAGTTGAGGAGGTGCCATGGCCACTACTGTTCGTCTCACGAAAGGTCACATCCTGTGACAGAGGTATGCCGATTTCCACGCTTAAACCAAGGTGGCATGATATTTTGATAGTGGTTAAACAATTCGTGACCTGTGAGGGTTGGTATGGACTGGTTTTTCTTTATCACCTTCGTTTGTTAATGAATTTTATGGGTTATCCATTAAACATGCCATTTTACTTTCAATGTAGCCTTTATAAAATGTCAAAAAGGTTTAAACGAGAAAAGGCCGATAGTAGCTTGTTCCACCACAGCCTAATCAGACTCATTGTTGTTCACCACTTAAATCTTCACAGTGATAGTTAGCAAGATTTTATCTCTCGAAATGGTTTTGCTGATACAGAGCCTGTACAAATTGACAAGCCTATGGTTAGTGAAACTAAGGTCGAGCCACCGATGCCTTTCCATGCCCTTCTACCCTCTCTTAAACCCTCGGTCGACCCTGATATCGACCTACCCGACGTCTTAGCAGAAAAGGTTAAGGCTATAAAAAATCCTGTGAGCAAAAAGGTCAATGGAAACCCTACTGTCAACGGAAAAGGTAAAAAGAATGCTCGACTTATATCGAGACTTGCTAGGAATAAACCAAAACCTAGTATTGATCAAAAGCCCATAATCCTCAGTGAAGACTTGGACTCTGACATCAAACGCTTCCTAGCTAGTGATTACTCTTACTCCCAAGGTCTATGCTCTGAGCCACCCTATGACTTCGTTTCTAATTTACCCCCGTTCCTAAAGAATAATCCTAGTTACCCAGGGATCAAGCTTCCTAGTGCAACCCTCGGCGATCTAACCAAACCCTCGACTGTTATTTCGAAGCTCGGGCAGTCATCATGCGACCAATGTAATGTGTGGTTGGAACACTACTATAAAAACGTTCCCTTATTATAGTCGAAAATCAAATCGTTGGAAAATCAAGTTACAGTATTGACAAGCCAAAGGGATAAGCTTCAAGCTAATGAAAAGAAGCAGAAAACCACTGGTCCCATCATATTTAGGAATGTCGAATCGGCTATAGCCTTCGTGAATTCCAAAATGTCATGATCAAGTTGTCTGCTCATCATCCAGGTATGAATTTCGATATCAATTTCATTATATGAATTGCTTGGATTAATATAATGAATCACGTTTTGGTTTTCAAATAGCTTTGTTCATTGTTCGAAATGACTCTGTCATGGTTTGATTATCATAAACGGTTATGTTGTGGATCCTATACATTGTTTTCGATTTTCTAAAATTAAATGAAGTTTTGATTTGGTTACACGATTTGGTCGTGCCCAGTTTAGCAATTGATTGGTTTTCACTGGCTTTGATTTGTTTATCTGTTAGAGTTAATGTGATCAATGGTGTTTGCTTTCGCTTGGATTTTGTTTGTATCTCACCTGTACAGGAGATTTTTATTCTAAAATTAGAGCATGACTAGGTTTTGATTTGATATGATTTCGTTGTGGTCGGATCACATCGACCCTGATTTAGTTTTTATGACTTGATTTTTGAAACGATTTCATAGGATTGAATTGGCTTGATAAATATGATGTAGTCTATTAAAAAACGACTCTGTTTTGTCAACATTTTCGTTTGGATTTGGATTATATCTGACCTGTGCAAAAGATCTCTATGCCTATAATCATGGATTTGTGTTGATTCATAACGGCTGTAACAAGCACAAAATGTTCGATTTGCTCTTGTTTCGATTGGATTGTTGCGTATCTTGAGTTAGCACGATTGTTTTTATGAGTTGGATTTGTATCAAAAATAGACTTAATGCTGCTCTGTTGATTTTAACTTTCAAAACAAGTTTGTTAACTCAGATTGACTTATGTTATCTCTGTCGAATTCGTATGATGAAATTTGGTTAATAGTTCGTTTTGAAATGAATTCAAGTAATAATTTCGTTGAAAATCAATCGATTTTGTCTGCCCCAATTAGCAATAACAAACGATTGGACAACTCTTACAAATCCTGTTATCAGTTGATTGATTTCATTATCATTTCGTTTGTGAAAATTTACATACCAGTTTTGATTTGATTCGCTAATGGCATGGATCGTTTGTTTATGTTAATACAGTTATATCAATTTGAAAATGATCTTGTTGTTTTCGTATGGATTTGATCATGTTTCCTGTTGATGGATGAGGAAGAATAAAGATGAGGAAGAATAAACGATTGCCTATGATTTGTTTAACTGTATCGATTTCAATTTGATATGAAAACGATTTCATTACTGTTCGATACGATTTTGTATACCTGAATTGGTAACGAATTAAACAAAGTATAGCTATCTAGTTTATCATTTGATTTAGTTTGTTCAATTTGCATACAAGTGTCGATTTGAATGAGGCTTTTAATCAAATATCTGTTAATAGTTTGAATTTAATTCTTTAAAGATTTGAATTGATTTTAATGTTGATTATGTGTCTGATTTAGACCAGCTACAGAACCGCAAGATTCTGTAGCTAGTCTTTAGAATTAGATTTTTATCATTTTCATTAGCAAAATATCCTCCTAACTTGTCCATTTTTGACCTTTTTCAGGTACATTCGAATTGCATTGGGCATGCTGTGGAAGTCTAGGAGATATTTGTGTGATAAAGTTTTATTTTAGGTTCCTAGTTTAGTCAGACTTGGGATATTTTCCCAGATTTTTTGTAAATAGTTTTGATAACTTTCACAGGGATGTTTTACCCTATGGGAGGTCTTTAAATACTTATTATTTTTTGTAATAAGAGACATCCTCACTTGTGGGAGAAACAGGCTATGGATTTGTAATACAAACTGAGACAAGAGTTGATGTCTTGCTACAACTTTTGCTTTCAATATATCAAACTTTTGTTTCAAGTTTATGCATGTCAGTTTGCAGTTGATTATAGACTACTTTAGCTATCATAATCTATTGTAGGATGATATGATTTGATCAATGTGTTATCCATATCTGATCTCTTTCATTATTTAAAAAGTACAACAATTACTTTGTTTCAGTTAATGAATCACAGATTTCTCTTCTTCGTTAATTGAATCATTTCGTATAGATCTTTGCATATAGGTTTATCTAACTGTGAAGATTTATAAATCATAAGATTGTTGTAATTTTTATGTCTTGTTTGTCCTGTAATCATATTTGAAGAGCATTGCAGCTTATTGTTTACGACAAGCTCCTGGATAATTCGGTGCGGGTTTCCTCCCTCCGATCAGCTAAGACAATCATTACACACAGGACAAACCTGGAGCGTTTCTTCAGGTCGGTTTGTTTTTTTTAGTATTTAATAGTTTATTTGTTAGTATAATTTAAGTAGTTTAGTTAGATATATGTGTAGTTTAGATTTGTAGTTAGAGTTAGTATATTGGTTGTTTAGTTTAGTTAGTTTTTTGTTTTATTTCTTTTCATAAAATTATAAAAAAAATAAAAAATAACTCTCCCTGTCTTAGGACATAATGCAAATGAGTTTTTCAGGTTTTCATTCAAATCTGTAAATTGTTAATATTGTACATTTTGTGAATAAGATTTATTTCTGTTAGTAGTTAGATATTTAATTTCTTAGAGTTAGCATAGTATTAAATAGTAGATTGTATATACATAATAGTTAGATTTGTTTAGTTTGTTTTAATAGTTAATTTTAGTTAGATTAGTTTATTAGTTTGTTTCAATTGTTATTTTTAGTTAAATTAGTTATTTTAGATTAGTTTTCTTTTTGTTTTCTTAGGACTTAGATCGGCTAACGGAGCCGCTAAACCCGTCAGGGTGGTTCATCCCAAATGGCTTGGGTTATTAGACAACCCCGGACCAGTTCCACTCTCCCAGTTGATGGACGGTCAATTTCGCCCGTCAACAAATGTTTGAGGGATTTAACCAAGGCATAGGCCTGCTTCTCTGTGATGGAGTAGTTCAATTTTGAATCTCTTAAGACTTTTCTCATAAATTCTACGGGATGTTCATAGTTGTCAGCATCCTTCTGCATCAATACACCTGCAATAGTATCCTGAGATGCAAATGAGAAAATTATGAAATCTCAAGAAAAATCAGGACTGATCAAGACGGGGGCTTGGGAGATGGCGTTCTTGATATCTTCAAAATATTTGTTAGTCTCATTTCCCCACCTGAAAGAAACATCCTTTTTCATCAGAGCACTTAATGGTTTTATCCTTTCAGCAAAGTTAGGCACAAATCTGCGGATGAAGTTGATTTTTCCAAGAAAAGATTGTAGGGCTTTCTTATTGACTGGAGGGTGGACATATTTTATGGATTGGACTCTTTCTAGATCAATAGAGACTCCCCCTAGTGAGGCCACGTGTCCCAACAGTTTTCCTTCGTCAATCCCAAAAACAAACTTCTTAGGATTTAGTGAGATGCCATATTTCCTACACCGTTCAAAAACAATCCTGAGATGGGAGAGATGGTCTTTCCTATCTTTGGACACAACTGTGAGGTCATCTTGGTAAATTTATATGATTTTTTGTATAAGGTCCCTGAAGGAAAAATCCATCGCTCTTTGAAAGGTGGCGCCCACATTCATGAGGCCAAATGGCATTCTCAAGTACATAAAATTTCCCCAGGGTGTAGTAAACGCAGTCTTGAGTTGATCCTCCCTTTTGAGTAAAACTTGGTTGTATCCTGAGAATCCATCTAGCATAGACATCATCCCTGTCCCTGTGACTCGTTGAAGTAGATGTTCCATGTTAGGGAGAGGATAATTATCCTTTAACGACAATTGGTTGAGGTTGCGGAAATCAACACACAGACAGATATCACCATTTTTCTTCTGAACAACTACCAAGTTTGACATCCAAGAAGAATTCCTGATTGGGTCTATCATACCAGCGTCAACCATCTTTTGAAGTTCCTTTTGTATCTGTCCTGCTAACTTCGGGTTGATATGCCTTAACTTTTGTCGGAATGGCTTGGCTCCTTCCACCAAGGGTATAGCATGTTGGATAACATCTCCTCTATAGGCCTTTAAGTCATCATAGTTCCAAGGAAAGGTATCTCTGAACTCCCTAATGATATCCAGTATTTCCTTCGTCTCTTTCTCGGTAGTCCCCTTTCCTATATTGACCATTCTCGGGTCCATCTCAGTACCAATGTTGAATTCCAAGGCCTCCTCAGCTTGCTTATTGGTTCTTTTTCCTTTGAAAACGTCATGCCTGTCAAATAGATTCTCTAGAGGAATACAACCCTTTGGTAAGGTATTGTTTTGAAGGTTGATGATTTCCAAGTCCATAGAATCAACCAGGAAAACAAGTTGTGTATCTGTGATATCTTTTCTATTCTCCATGACTCTGATAATTTGATCGTCGTCTTCGAAGACCTACCAGTGCTCTAGATTGTCGGGGATAGAAGGTCTAAAAAGAACCTCCATTCTGCACAGATCATGAAGAGGTCCTTCGCAAGGTTGCAAAGTGGAAGCTGAGATGGCCAAAGCATTAGCTACATGGTTTTCTTCTCGAGGAACAACTTCAATTGATATCTTTCTGAAGGATTTTGAAAGAGTCTGAGCTACATATCGATACATTTTTAACTTCTCATTTTTAGTTGCAAATCTCATTAGAACTTGTGACACGATGAGGTCTGAGTCTCCTTTCACTTCCAATATGGTGACACCTTTGTCGATTGCTAGATTGAGTCCCAGAATCAGAGCTTCATATTCAGCCACATTGTTGGTGCAACCGAATTCTAGCGTATATGAATGGTAGAATACCTCACCTGACGAAGCTATCAAAACTATTCCAGCACCTGATCCAAAGCTTGAGTGTGAGCCTTCGAATTCCAAGGTCCAAATTCCTTCTATTTATTCAACTGAGTCCATATCCAACTTTCCTTCCTGAATGAACCAATCATTCAGACCACTATTGATGCATAAAAGTTGATCATCTATCTCATTGGGGTTTTCAACTGGTAATCCAACAAAGAGCTCATTGTAGATGGTGTAAAATCCTTCTTCAGGATGAGGGATGATGGCTCTGGACTGCTCTTTGTGAATGCTTCCATTCAAGTGTTCAATAAGGTCATTGCGGAGGATAATCCCAAAATTATTAATATCATTTAAGACAACCACATTCATCAAGAAAAGAGCATTGGGATAGGAGTTAAAGGCTACCTCGAGATTGTTAATGATTCCTTTTGCGAAATTATCTCTGGTATTTGCTTGTGAGATTTTTAGGCCCAATTGTTGCATAACTTATTCTGTCATTATATTGGTTTTGGCTCTTGGGCATAGGAGATAGTTATGGAGGAGAAAGTCCTTGACTCGGAGGGAGACATAAAAGGGTTTGAACTCACAATTTTTAGAAATAGGGTGTCCCACCTGATGAATAAAAAGAGAGAAGTCTTGAGGAAGACTTGGCTCAATGTTTTTGTGTGATGCATCCCTATCCTCATCCTCTGGATGGGCCCTCTTCAATGGAGGTTCTTGGGAAGAGACATCACTCTTATGAGAAAGGCTCCATTTCCTTTTGGCGGGAGCTAATTCAATCTAGAGGATTCTTGGGGGTTCAGGTTCTGCCATAGGTTCATTGCCTGGATCCCATAGTTCGCAATTCAGGTTTCTTTGTTGAATGTAGTCATCAAAATCAAGATTTATTTCAATATGAAAGGCCATATCTTGTGCTTATTCTAAGGTTGTTGGTGACCGGTCCTTAACGTTGAATTGCAAGGTTCCATCTAAGGAGGACAAGTAGTGATCGATGATGGCTTGTTCTGAACCAACCTTTGACTGGATCTTCTTAAGGACAAGATTGAACCTATCACTGAAATCTCTTGTACTTTCACAAGGTCCTTTGCAAATGATGAGGTATTGAGTAAAGGAGTCTTGTGAATGCTCATTATCACACCACCTTATTTTAAACGCCTTTTGCAGCTCTTCAATGTTTTTTATGCTTCCCTTGGGATGTCCATCAATCCAGACTTTAGCATCTCCTGTAAGAGAACTTGCAAAGAGCCTCATAAAAACATCAGGGTGATCTTGACCGGCCAAATGAAAGTCAACACTGTCGCAAAAATGGGTCAAATGTGAGTTTCCAGGGGTACCCTTTCCTGAAAAGAAAGGTAGCCAAGAGTTTGCATTTGTGGGCAAATCATGTACTCCACCTTGGATGTTGCTAAAGTCAAAGTAGTTGAAACTCTCTGAGTGAGACCATTTGTGAGGATTTGGATTGATTGGATTTATAGGGTTTGTTATAGTGGTGGTTGCCATAGTGACATGATTTGAATACAGTTTTCTACTACGGGTTGTCATGGAGTCACCAAATAGTTTCCTGAAACTATCAAAGAATAGGGGAATAAAGTCTTAGTGGAGTCGCCAGGTAAGATTGTAAGAGAAAAGTCTTTGAGGAAAGGCTTACCAAAGGATTTTTCGTTGAGGAAGATTGACTCAGTGTTCCCCGACAATGACGCCAAAATTTTATCGTGCAGTTTGTATTTTAGGTCACAGGCTATAGGATAGCAGACAAACTAGCATAACAAGAACCTTCCCCACTCACTGTCACCTCGATGGGGAGGTTATTTCTATTTAGGTAGGTTAGCCCAGGGAAGACATCCCTGGTAACCTGGGGTTTGAAGAGGCAAAGGATAAAAGGTCAAGAGTAAAGGTTTTTCCCTCCTCGCAGGTTACCACCAGTATGAGATAATCCGGCTAATCAGCCAATAAAGAAGTGAAGTCCCTATTGAGAACACCTACCTGGAACAAGACAATAACAACACAATATGTATATTTGCAGGTTATAATTCAAAGGGTTAGTACTTATTGACTATCTGATTTCATTCAATAAGCAATATAATAGACATAATGAGGTTAACGTTCTACTAAATAGCCTATGCAAGATCACCAATTCATCAATGTCTATAGTAACGACCAAGCCAACAGTATATTCAATAAAAAATAGCTCAATAAATGCTTGACATCATCATTAATTGCTTATTTTCTAGTTAGAAAGGTTGCTACGTCAAGTATGACGTTAGCCCTAGTTAGTGGCGTTAGGGTTAGTTAGGGTTTCAAAAATGAAATTTTTGAAAGATGATTTTGCACACTACAAGCTCAACGTTGGAGAAAATACCAGTGCCTTAGGGTAAATGGAGTCAAAGAAAGGGCAAAAGATCTCGGGAGGACTTAACTTTAGAGACTAGAAGGTAGGGTTCAGAGGTGCTGCAATGGCAGGGCCCTAGAATCAAAACCCTAAGGGAAGGAGGCTCACTCCGATGTTGCTTAAGCAAGGCCTCGTGCTCCTTCCTCTTTCTCTAAATACACTTGGAAAAATGGCTAGCTTCAAAGTACAGATTTAAGGGAGAAAGTTTTGCAGGAGCAAGGCTTTCAAACCCTAGAATGTTAAAACCCTAGGTGTAGATTCAACTATGCCTAGGACGTCTCCTCTTTTCAACCTATAACTTCAATGCTAACTCAGAAAAAGGGAGAAAAGTGTAGCAATGGCTAGGCTATATCTTCCTTTATCAATGGCTAAAATTATTTCTCAAAACATGGGGACATGTAGCAATGACCTACTAGTGTGCTTGCTACCTAGGGTTTCAAGATTCAACAATATAATAGAAAAATGTAGGAAATTAAGCCTACAACCATTCACTTAAGAAGTTTTGCATGAAAAATTCATATACATATCATGAAGAATGCATAATCAAACCCTAGTTGTAAACCTTCCATGAGAGAAACACCATATGCTAAGAAGAATCCTCCAAGAAGAGTTGCGCCTCACTTAGAACACCAAAAATACCAAGGAAAAGGCTAAAAGATAGTCTCTCACAAGAGAGTGAGTTATGTTATGTCAAAATGAAGAAAAATGTCCATGACCATTCAATTAAAAAATAGGTCATTAAAACAACCGACAAGGATGACTACAAAATTTACACTGTTTTTACATTAACTGCTAGAAAAATGACATAATATGAGCAAAAAGGGGGACGTCAAGCCCTTCTGAGGGAGACATTGGCCCTTTTTGGGCATATCCAGCATCCAGAAGCCAGACGTTGGCCCTTCTAGGGATCCTCCAAGCTGCCACACGTGCCAAATAGCCTCATCACACTTCCACACGCTCAGGATAACGTCCTGCTCTCCTGGGTGACGTCCTGTCCATCAAAGGAAAACATTTCATCTGCAGTGGGTGATTCCCCCTAGGTCGGGATTTGCCAAAGTGTCTTGGTGGAACGCCCTTCTTTCTTCTCGTGCAAATGCTCATCATAACATTGTCCTATCTCTGCCATCCTAACAACCATCTGATGGGATCTTTAGCCCCATGGAGGTCCGAGCTAATCATATCCCCATGTGTACCAGTCCACTGGTACCTGTCTGTCGGGTATGGTCCTGCACATCAAAAACTTTGCCCTCCATGGGCTCATTAGTCCTCAGGATCATAGCAATGTCAATCATATTTCATCATTAAATTTATCAAATACATGCATAAAATCCCTAGCATATCCTCTAATAGCTCAAAGACATTACACTGATCTACTATACAAAGTTGAAGAAATAGACCGAACAACTTATTGGGCTGGTATCCATAAGAAGAGGGAAGTTTCCACAGAAGATCATTTAAGCCATGTACATGAAGTGATATGGTCTAAGGATGTCTGGTCATAGTGAAGACCAGGGGTAGGTATTGTCCGTGGGTGCCTTTGTAGGAGGTGAGTTGTACCCATCATGGATGCACTTTTTCCAAGCCCCTTTATTGCCTTTATTCTTTATTTATTGCTTTTTCTTTCTTTTTTACTTGAAGGTCTAACCAGAGAACACTACCTTGGCATGGTGACCAGAGCTGACAGTGTTACCCACTGGTATTTTTGCAGAAATGATAAGGCTGGCTCGTGATGAGACCCCCTTTCCCTTGGCCATGCAACCAAAGGTCATTTCCCTGGTGTGGTGACCAGATAATGGCAATGTCATACTGCTAGATACCTATGAACATAATGGGCCGACTCGTGATGAGACCTCCCATCCTCTTGGTTAGGTCTTGTTTTATTATTTTTCTTCGGGTCCTTTTTGTTTCTTATCAAGAGGCCTTTTATTGGCTTCTTAGGGATCCCTGGGCGAAGCATCTCTAGGTTTTATTTCCTATGGATTTTATCTTTTACCAGCTGCTTTCACCCCCTGGGCCTTTAGCCCTTTCTTCCCACAGGACAAAGTGTAACCCTTCAAAGGTCATCCTAATGCCTGGACCAGGGGAATGGGATGGATGTATGGGAGATAAGACGTAAAGTGATAGTATGGTGGGAGTGGACGATGGCTCTTCAAATCCCCCCTGGTGGCTAACCAAAACCCATGGATATAATCTTGCTAGGTCACCCCGTTAATCCCCCCAACAATGGTCAAGTGGGTTATTGTAAGATCCAAGCAGTTGTCAGAAATGTAAGGAACCTAATGCATATATAAGAAAGTTATAATGATCAAACATGACACATACCATGATACCTGGACCAATTACCTCATGGAGCAAGAGTCTTCTATGATGCAAGTCCAAGCCAATGGTGATGGATTCTGCTGCTGCTGACAGGACAAATCTTGCAAGGAAGAAGAAGGATGGGCCCTTCAGGGCCATGCTCAGGTCAATCCTTCTCTCGGTACTCCATGTCTAGGAGCTGTGGGCCTCGAGACACGATCTCCTAGTTATCCCTAGAAATCGGGGATAACAATTCCTTCTTCCAACATTCTGTCAAGCTGATTCTTCAATTTTTCCTTATATTTAGGGTTCAGTCTGAAAGGTGTCTGTTTAACTGGTCTTGCATCTATCTTTAAAGGAATCCTCATCTCTCCCATAGGTCCTTTAATTCCCTTCATATCAGTGAACTTGGTTGGAAACAAGTCCTGATATTCATGCAATAACTCTGTAATTTTTTCAATGGTGACAACATCCCAGTAATCTCCAACATTTTCAAACTTTGGTGTCTTTTCTGTTCCAATATTGACCTTATTAATCTTGATCCACTATCCAATAAATGGTATCTCAAATCCTGCTCCTTCCAAATCTCTCTCACCTTCTGTTTCCACGATGTTCACCTTCCTAGGATCATCGTCTTCATCAACATTGATGTTGTAACAACCTTACAATTTATAGAGAGGCGCAGTCCATTTGTCCTCTTCTTGTTCCAAAGGAAGGCTAGATGCCTCCTTGAATACTTTCTGTCTCACAATCTATAATGCTTTATCTACTGAGGGATATTGACTTTCAAATAAGAAGGTAGTTACAAAATTCTGAGTCATACCGTTCCAATCTGTAGTGATGAGGTGCAACTCTACTTGGAGGTACTAGTTGATAGGCGTTGTGTCCATCGTGTTAATGAATTTGTACACCAATTC
Organism: Picea engelmannii; assembly: GCA_009831015.1. Classification (NCBI taxonomy): domain Eukaryota; kingdom Viridiplantae; phylum Streptophyta; class Pinopsida; order Pinales; family Pinaceae; genus Picea; species Picea engelmannii. Next base: position 330,700 of record ML786769.1, on the reverse strand, counting down.
TTATTGAGGAATTTTTCTCCAGGATTCCTCACAAATCTGCACATGATCCTTTGGGCAGCTTCGACCTGTGTATCAAACTTCACAGCCTTCTACTTGTGCTGAGAATTGCGCTGTCATCAAGGTACAACACTATACCCAATCTATAATGTTACTTTTGTGTGCCCCCCACCATCTTGCTAGTGTGTCTTTCAAGGACTCATCCATTGCCAACAATCTCTATTGTATTGGTACACTTTCTTCAAAGTCCAACAAGATGGTTTCTAAAGGATTCAGACCATCAAAGGTGAGTAAGTTGCTTACTATTGTGCCAATCTAGCGAACTTCTCTAGTTAATCTAGCACATATTCTTGTAGATACTTCATACATCTTATTCTACTAGTTATACAATGCTTCTTCTAAGTCTTATGAGCATATTCTCTCACTTCGCTAGCTTAGGTTCCCATCGGCTATAGGATTAATGTAGTCCTATTGTCTGGCTGTTAGCTTATATATATTTTCTAGTGCATATGCGTGGTCTTATTCTCTGATAGGTTCTGTGTATCGTTGACCTTGATCTATATCTAAGGGTGAAATAACCCTAAGGCCATCTCTTTCAAAAGTCATATGTCTTTTCTTTAAATCAACCACAGTGGAGTTATTAAAAGCCCAATCAATTCGTAAGAGCGCGGGGTAAGGAAAACTATCATCAACTATTTCAATTACCTCAAAATATGCAAATGTTCTTACTCCATCAATGTCCATAGGGACATGTTATAATCTGCCAAAAGGGCTTACAACTTGCTGATTGGCCATCCTAATCCTGATAGGGGAATAGATCAACTTCAGTTTTCCCATCAGCGCCCAGGTTTGCTTCATCATGATATTGACCTTTGACCCTAAGTCGATGAATACATAATCTATCTCATACTCTCTTATTTGAGAATTCAAATGTAATTCCTTATTTGTCCTTCTCTTCTTACCGATTTATTGTACTAGACTATTCAGTAAGGGGTCTATCTTTCCTAGAGCTCATATTTTCTGATTAAATTTTTCAACTCTTGTACAACACTTTCATCCTGAATCAACTTAATACAAGTATATAAAAATTCCATGAGCTTGCTTACCTCTTTTTATTCTTTTGGTGAAGCAGACTGATCAAATGCCAGAGACATTCCATATTCTCTCACTTCTGATCTTGTCTTTGATGAAGATCCTTGATCTCCTCTGAATTATTTTCTAGCTTCCTCAAATATTTTTCTTTCTTTCTTTGCATAAAACATTTGTTTCTTTTGTGTAGCTTTCCTGATTCCTGGATCTTCTGTTGTCTTCCCTTGGGTCATTCTATCATCTCTTGTAACAACGCCTCCTCTGGTTATGACAACAACTCTAGGGTCTTCTCCATGAGGTTCAACATATATTAGTTTCACTTGTGGGTTCTGTTGAGGTCCATGTCTTTCTTGAAGCTTAGCTAGCAACACAGGACAATCTTGTATAACATGGTCAAACGAGCTACAGTAGCTGCAAGTGGTACAAGGGTTCTGACAATCCCTTGGAAGGTGTCCTGGTTGTGCGCAGTTATAACAGATTATTTTTCCTTGGCCTCAAACCATTCCTCCTCGTCGTCCTCTTCCTATGAATCCACCACGAGGACTGAAGTTTCCTCTCCCAGAAGAGTTATACTGCGTAGTGTTTCCTTCTTGTTGTACTTCACCTTGAATATTATATATGTCTCTCGACCTTTCATGCATGAGATCATAAGCCCTACAATCCCTATCATCATGTCCTATGGACTTACAAAATGTACAGTAAAAATTTGTAGGTGTCTGAACATAATTTTTCATGTAGTAGCACTCACCAGGGCGATGTCTATTTCTGCATACTTCACATCAAGGTAAGGTGACTTTCTTCAAAGGGCTCGAAGCTCCAGAAGCCAAGTATTCATTGAATAGGGTACAATGTTCCTTGTCATGGCATTCTGATATACATCTGACACACCAGATGTCTTATCTTTTATATTTTCCCTTGTCTTTCTTCATATCTTCAACCTGCAGAGATAAACTAGTTATCTGACTCAAGATCTGACTCATACCTGAGCCAGATTATCTCATAGGGGTTGATTCTAACTTCATGGCAATCTCTAGCACCTCAGAATGCAAAGCAATCTTCTGTTGCATCAGGGGAACTCTGATGTGTGGTAAGAGGGTAGCAATGAACCATTCTTTGTTCTGTTCATCTTGGATCTGAAAAGTCAATCGACCTGTTAAGGTTTTGAATCTCTGATCAAATTCCCATATAGGTTCGGCCACCTTATGCTTGATCTCTTTCATCTTTGTGATACATTGTGACTCCGACTTGGGTTTCTTGAACTATGCAATCAACGCATTCTTAATCTCATTCAGTGTCTTAGGCTATGCAAGTCCTTGGAAAAGATTCATGTACCAACTTAGTGCGCGATCCCTTAGAGTGGTACTAAACTGGGTTCTTTTGATAGCTTCGTCAGTGAAATTTTTAATATTCCATACGGCTTCACATAGGAACCAGTGTTGATCAGGATCTTCAGATCCATCTCCCCTAAAGATAGGAAGCCTCATCTCATCTTCCATAGATCTTCCTAGGGTCCCTGACTGAGTATGTGGTGGATTACTAGTGACAATGCTCTGGGTACTCTGGTGGTTGGGATTACTCTGATTGCTTAATACTACTGAATCAACAGGAGGGATAACAGTACTTACTTCGATGGTCTGCATAGTTTCTGAGGTTTCGGGTTCTCCCCGACGAAGCTCTTCATCTTTCCCTTCCTCTATCCCAACAGGTTCTGAATGCTCCTCATATGTTTGATCCACCTCTTCTCCACTATAGAAACCTTCATCCTCGTAGTTCAACTTGAATAGGTTCGCAAGGTGAACTTATCTAAACACTCTCCCACAACGCGTATGCCAAACTTCTATATCGTTGTCACTGTCTGAATTCTTGAACATTAGCCTTTCAAGATCCGACCAATCTACTGTATCTTCAAGATGTTCTTCTCATGCAATAACATCTTGAGTCTCAACTTCAGGAATTGTAAAAATTTCCCTCTGGGTCCCTTGAAGAAGTATCTCTTAGCTTGGATGTATGATTCTACCATGTCAACAAAAAACTCTGTAATGTACACTCCAATGGTTCTATCAAACCAGTGATATACTGCTCGTGATACAAATTTATCAACTCTTTTGACCTTCTTGATCAGATCCGACATCCAAACCATAGGAGGTCTAGATCGGATCTCGAACTGGGTATCTGCTAATCTAGCTAGCCACTCATATGGCTCCTGATGGATTCTTGCAAATAAAATTTTGTATATATTAGTAAATATATATTTCTCCAACCAGTCCTCTGAACTAAAATTAGGGTTCTTGTTTTGGGCTTCAGCGAAGTCCTTTTCTTGATCCTCTATCCACTTTTGAGTCTTTGTCTTCGATGGAAACCACCTTGAAATTCCCTCAAGAATATTCTTGTCCCAGCAACAGAACCATTTGTTGACACAGGGGCAGACCCAGGGTTCAGCTCCAAGAGCACACCAACAAGCCCTAACTACTGGCCGATTCAGCAACACTTGCGAAGGAGATGCAGTCTCACCCGAAGCAGTTATGAGGGGGTTGTAGGATAGAGATGTCTACAACCAAAGGGAAGATCAAGTGGATTTAACACAAGAACAACACAACATTCATATATCACTTATCATCTTAGATCTATTCTGCACATCTACTTATCAGATCTAAAACAATAACACAATCACAATATATCAATGATAGAGATAAAATACCAATCACACACAACACAATATGTACGTGGTTCACCCTCTCTCTAGGGCTATGTCCACATAACTGTGCTATAATATATTAAGGTAAAATAGACAGTTCTTTTCTATGCTCTTAGCTAGTAGATCTTCCTTCTTCTCCTCTCTTTCTCTACCCTCCCTGCACACCCAGATGTAGGGTTGATCTTCGCACCCAGCTAAAGATCTTACAATACCAGAAGGCTCTCACTCTTAGCACTTCTCTCTCACACAACAACAATCACTCATGAAAACAATACCACTAGATTGACAATAATATCGTACCAACCCAAACTAGGTCCTTATGACCTTTATTTATACAGTACAATAGCTCACCGACATCCTTAGGCCGAAACCTAGGTGTCCAAAACCCTATATATCAAAACCCTAGGTGTCTAAAACCGTAGGTCAACTTGACCTGTATTTTCAGGGCTTTGCCAGCCTGTCTTTCCTTCCTTCTCACGCGGTGCTCCAAATCATCCAACGGTGGATTTTCCCTCTTGCTGAGCTTTCCATGATCCTTCTTTCTTTCTTATCTGTCATCCCCGATCTCCCCGTCCAATGGATTACTTCGCTATGTCTTTTCTGCTCTTTTTCTCACTTCAACCTAGTAACAGTCACTGTGTCTTCCACGAAGTTTGCATTCTCCCTTTTATTCCTCGATCTTCGCATACTTCCAGAACCAAGGGCCAACACTTCCAATGAATGTAATTCTTAAAGACATATAAGACAAATCATTCCGTGGTTTTCTCTCGCTTTGGGTTTCCACGTAAAACATTGGTGTACTGTGTATACATGTGAAAAACAAAGGATTGGTGTTCTGAACAGGTTGGTTCCTGTAAAACAAGGGAGTTGGTGCTTCCTCAAGTCGGTGCTTGAAAAATAGGGAGTTGGTGCTCTAAAACTAGGGGATTGGTGTCTCCTTTAGTTCGTGCTTAGAAGAAGAGACATTGGTGTCTCTCACACAATTGTAACTTGTATTTTTTATTGTTTTATTTAAAATTTTGTATTGAGTACATTCTCGTTGATCAATTGTTGTGATTAATAATTAAGTATTATTAAAATTATTGAAAAAGAAGCAATACAGATTCACCCCCTCCTCTCAGTATTGGAAAAACTTCCAACAATTGGTATCAGAGCAGGTTCCTTCACCATAGTCTAACCACTTGAAGGAATATTTTGATAAATCCAATGGATCAACAAGAAGGAATGTCCTCATACATAGCACCATTGTTCAAAGGAAATTATTATGCTTTCTGGAGTATAAGAATGAAAATCTATCTAATGGCCCTTGGTTGTGATGTTTGGCAATCTATTGAAAATGGTTACACTGCTCCATATACCCCACCTACTAATATTGCTGCAAAGAATCTCTACAATGACAATTCAAGAGTTGTTAATGCTATTCTTGGAGGATTAACAAATCCTATATTTGTAAAAGTAATGCACTATAAATCAACAAAAGAATTTTGGGACAAATTGAAGATCATCTATGAAGGAGATGGAAAGGTAAATCAAGATAAACTTCAAACACTCAGAGCATAGTTTGAAAATCTAAAAATTAAAGAAGAAAAAAATATAGCAGAATATCTACATAGAGTAGATGAAGTTGTCAATTCAATCATAGCACTAGGATAATATATAGACGACAAATTCATTGTTCAGAAAGTAATGAGAATATTGACCATGAGATATGATTCCAAGGTCTCCACCCTAGAAGATAGATAAAACCTAGAGAAACTCACAATGGATGAACTCCATGGGATTCTCATAACTTATGAGATGAGAACATGGCAAGAAAAGTCATCTAAAGAGGAAACAACTTTCAAAGCATCAAAAGCAAGGAAGAATCATGAGAAGATGTCTAATGAATATCAATAAGAGATATTTGGTGAATAAGTAGTGAACTTCATGAAGAAACTCAAGAAAGGAACTGGTAAATAAAAGAGAAAGCTTCCTCTAAAATGATTTAACTGTGGAAAGGTTGGACACTTTGATTCCAAATGTCTCTATGAAAAAAAATACGAAGATGCCGATGAAATAACTTTCAAATACCATAAAAAGGATAAATCCCAATACAAAAAATAAATTTTACAACAAGAAGAATACCTTTTACACCCAAGAGGACAATATTTCATCTGAAGAAAGTGAAGATGATGAGTTAGAACATCTATTTATGGGTACAGAAACCCAAGATAATTCTTCTAAAAATTATTTTGAGATTGAAGAAAACTTTGAGGTTGAGGGAGAAGTAGACATAGAAGCAGAACTAATCAGTGCTCTGGATGAACTTAGAAAGTATAAAAAGAAGAACAAGTTGTCGAGGGGACAACTGCTAGAATTTGAAGAAGCACAACAATTAAAAGATAAAAGAAGTTTCAAAAACCATCAAAGAAATAGAGAAAATCATCATTGACCTGAAAAATCAACTTCAATAAGCCAACAAGATAAATGAGGAAAATCTTCCTTAAACATAAGGAAACAAGTTAACAACCCAAAGCCCAAAAACATTTGATAAAAATGAAAATATTTTTATTTTAAGAATTATTTTATGATAACTTGATAAAATACATCAACAAAAAAACATAAAGAAAGTTTTTTAAATAAGAAGATTTATGCAAAATGTTAAGGTTGAAAATTAACTTGTAAATATAATACACACCCTAAACCACTATGTTGAACACTAATTGTAGATGCATTAATACAAATTAATGTATGTCAAAGATATCTTTAATAGTTATTGCTTCAATGATACATAGATAATAGTGATATATGTGTGACACAACATGGGATAGCCTTTAGTGAGAGGTAGGGGGAAGTTACGGTTTTGATGGAGCATGATGAGGAGTTGTTGGATTATTCAGAGGACCTTTATGGGGGAATATATATTTTCTCAACTCAGGTGACTAGAGGATAAGGGATAATCTATCATGTAGAGGAAATATTTGGAGGTCAACGGGGTACAAAAATGACAAAGTGGCTGGAGGTGGGGGTCTTTCTCTTTCTGTAAGGCCGAACAATTCTTTTCTTGCACCTTTTACACACCTTGTCTTATTTAGTTGGTGTTCATCGGAAGGAAATATGGGTACAAAGGTTAAGGGGGTGTGCAATCTACCTCCAGTAGTATTACCCATAGATAAAGGCATATGCACATAAATTATAGTTAATGGTTCATGTATTAATGTTTTTGTCATGAATAAATCAACATTGGAGGTTTCTAGTAGCTCATATTTGGTGTGAGAGGAGGAAAATCTATGTGGTGGTTTAGGGTTTGACAACAAAGGCATTGATATACCTTCTTTAAGTGGGGAATCTCTTGCTCCAGTCCATAACTTTTGCAAATAAATAGAAACATGTGCATAGGGTGATCAAGAAGAAAAAAGTGAATGTAAAAATGGTGTTGGGAGAATATGTGCACCTAGAACAAGTTCATGAGTTCTCAAGCAAGGCCCTCATTGTTAATTTCTAGGGTAGATATGTCTACAAGTTCTCTCCAAAATAACTAGATTAAGAATTGTTGGTAACCTTTTCTTTGGTATGGATGTGTGTTTTTCATATACTTGATAGAGGGTGGTTAGGTTTTAATTTTCAATAGGTCGATACATTAGAAATTTTTATGAGTAAGCTAGTTCTAGGGCATGACCTATTTGTTATTGTAGTCTTGGATTACATGTTTTCATCCTAGGTTTGAAGTGATAAAATTAATTCCTATTTGGGTGAAACTCTTGGGTTTACCCATGGAGCTATGGTCAAACATGGTGCTAAAAGAAATTGGATATTATTTGGGTAAAACCTTAGAAATTGATAGTTCCTTTAAATCTAGTGTGTATTGGTTGGTTTCCAGACTGTTAGTAGAGATAGATATGAGTGAAGGATCACCTTCATGTATTGAGATTGTAATTGGAATCTCTTCATATACTCATATTTTTCATTAATGAAAATTCCTTTCTGTTGTGTTTGATGTCATGTTCATGGTCGTGTTTCAAAGGTATGCTCTTAGCATTTCAAGAAAAAAAATTGGAGGAAGAAGTATACATTATTAAAAAATGGACAAGAGGAATTGAAAAAAAGGCATATTTGGATATGTCTTGGCTTAGGAGATGGAGAATTTACTAGAAAATACCAAAGGTGATTTTATGGAAGCCCTCGTGGATGTCTATTAGGAACAAAATATAAATGATGATGTTGAATTGGAAGTTGGTTTGATGAAGTCATGGAATCCTCAGTCAATGGTCGAAGAGGAAAATGTTTTGGGTGATTGTAGGCTAGATATGGATCTTCAAACTCTTGACTCTTATGGTAAGATTTTTTAACATCCTCCTGTTAGAATTTCTCCTAAAGAAAACTTGAACATAGATAAAGGAAATAGGGAGGATTATCCATCCCTTTTAGAGATGTCTTGGAAAGGGAAATGTTTCTTGGAAAAATATAAAGGAAAGGAAAATTCCTTACCTACTCTCCAAGAGGGACACTTTCTTGGAAATCTTTTTATGGTGAGTGATCTCGTTTTGGAAGAAATCTATTTTGGGTAATGATACGAAGGTCCAAATATCTTGTAAATATAAATTGAATCCCACAAGGAAGGAAATCCTGGTGGTGGTTGAGGTTATTATAGGGAATTAGGGTTAGGAATTAATCTTGTAAAGGGATATGCTCTATCGTGTGTGGGTATTAAATCCCATTTGAAACATGCAAAGGATAAATTGATGAGGGATATCCAACAAGTTAAAAATATCTATCAAAGGGGTCCTTAGAATAGGACAAAACCCCTCCAAGGATACTAAATGATAATTTTATCCCTAAATTCTCAAGGTCTTAGTAGTCCTTCAAAAAAATTGGCCATAGCTCACTTGGTTAGGTTGCATAATACAGATATTCCTATTGTAGGAAATGATGGGAGAAGAAAATATTTTTATTGGAAGTCTTCGAAAATTATTGTAATATTGAGACTTTTTGGACTTAGTGTTGAATTCTTGGTCAAAACCTTCTTTGTGACTCATGAAATTGTTTAAAAAATTCCCATGGATATGTTAACTTTGGCGGTTGTATAAGAAACTGAGAGGTTGGAATTTTGGCTTAACGAAAAACATGGGCCAACAATTGGTGTCAGAGAAAAATGTCTCGGGTTTGAATCTACTTGGTTGTTTCCGAGTACCCCAGTTGGTGTTGAGGGGGATATTGTTGACTTGGTTGTAAACACCTCCTTCGATACTCGTGACATGGTTTGACAACCTCCTATTGATCCATTAACTCTAACAGTTGTATTCAAATCTAAGAGGTTGACCTTTTGGTTTAATGGAAAACACAGGCCAACACTTAGATGTGAGAGGGAATTCAAGGGCTTTAGTATTGGGATGGAAAACATTTACACCCTTACTAAATACTACTTCTTTTTATTTAGGTCTCTTGAAATAATTCATGCTAAAAAACTCAAGGTTTAAAATTTATATTATAAATGTCTTTGGGTAGTATGATGATAGACATGTATTTTGGGATGATAGTTTTGCTTGGGAGTGTTGAATTATTGTAACTTCGAAGAATATTCTAATTATAATTGAGTTATTATCTTATAGATCAAATCTCCTTTTGCGAATTGATCGTGTCGGGACTTATGTATGGCCAAATCCACTTTTGTGGATTGGTCAAACCATAATTAAATGGCAGTGTTTGTAAAGTTGGCCCCTGGGGTATAATAAAGTGGTTTTAACCACTATTGGAAGAAGTTGACCCTACTTGGTGAATATACATAACCCTAGCGCCTCCTCAACTAGTATTTATAAGTGAGAAGGGAGCCTCAATTGTTCACTCAGTCACTCACACTTCTAGTGCACATATTTTGAAGGAAGTTGTTGTTGCAATAAGGAGAATAGAGGCACATGCTTAGTCCTAGGTTATTCTTGGTGGTTTGGTCTTTAGTCTTGGCATTGTATTGGAAATATATCATTGGGGATTTTTTGCAGTGTTTTCTCCCACATGAGGGTTTCCTAGGATAAAATGTTGTGTACCTTGTGATTGTGTTTCTTTCATTGATCCTACTTATGCTATTATGATCTATTAAATTGAAAATAAGTTAAGAAAAACTCTAAAATTAACATGGTATGAGAGCTTGACTGAATACATCACCTTTCACTAGGTATCCAAAAACGTCACTATTACTATACAAGAAAATTATGGCTTTTTATTGGAAGGTAATTTTTGACTAAAAACCACCTAGGGAAGTGCACCCTAACCTATCACATCAATTGGCATATTGAGTGCACCTTTTCAATGGCTAGAGCGTCCGGAAAGTCAAGTCCTAGTTTTGACTGGTACCAGAAAACCAAAAAACTAGGAAACTAGAACCAGTACCAGAAGTACTAGTCCATATTTTCTCAGGTCAAATTTCAAGGTGTAAAACTTGAAATTTTTGAAAACAAAAAACTCCCCCCTACTCACCTCAACCCAACGCTCTCCTGATAAGTTCAAATTCATTTTATGAGCACTTTCATTTTCTGGTAATTTTATTAGCTCTAGGTTAAGATGTCTGCAAGCACCTAGCTTGTTGACAAGTTAGAAGGTGTGGAAAAATTTTGTTCCTGGAAGTAAAAAAATTGACTCATTCTTGAAGAGAATGACCTGGAAAAATTCATAAAATAAAATGTACCCGAACCCGAAGAAGATGCATCCAAAGCAAAGTACAAGAAGGATATGATTAGGTCCAAAATGATCATTGCCGACTCCATTAAAGATCACTTGATCCCTCAAGTATATTCTAAAGATACTCCAAAATAGATGTTTGATGCCCTAACTAGAATGTATGAAGGAAAGAACATTCACCAAAAGATGAACTTGAGAACCCAACTCAAGAATATAAAGATGCTGAAAGGAGAAACAGTTCAAGACTATTTGTCTAGGGTTACTCATTTCAAAGAAAAGTTAAAAGAAATTGCAGACAACTTGGATGAAGATGAACTCATCATGAGAAATCTTAATGGTCTCATAAGACCTTGGGATTCCTTCATCCAAACTATCTGTGCAATAAAGGATAAACTCCATTTTGACAGTCTATGGGAAGAATGTGTTCAACAAGAAATAAGAGTATCCAACTTAGAAGCCATACTATTAAGGGATGAAGATCAAGCCCTAGTTGCTCATGCTAAAGGAGGAAAGAAAAGATATCACTTCCAAAAAGATACCCACCTTCATAAATAATCACATTTCCCAAGGAGATTCACCCACTTCCATAAAGAATCTCACCCTCCAAGGAGATTCCAGAAATATTATAAGGGTCAAAGAAGAGAAAAATATTTTTCCTCTTATCAATGCTATCAATGTGCTAAGATTGGACACATTGTTAAGAGTTGTCCTGCCAGAAGGGAAGAACAAAAGAAGAGAAATAAAAAAAGGTATCATGTCCATGCAGTTGAAGATGATGACCCACCCACAAAGTTGACTAAAGAAGAAATTGAATATTATGTTTTGTGATAACTGGATGAGATACTTGTCTTTTAAGCACATGACAACAACTTCGATGAGAATGAAGGATGCACCCTATGTACTAGAAGAAGGAGTTTTTTACTCATCCACTCAGATGTATGTGGTCCAACTCCATCAACCTCTTTAAGTGGGTATGTACACTATGTGTCATTTATTAATGATTATTCTCGTAAGGCTTGTTTTTTTTTCTTGAAATCAAAAGATGAAGTACTAAAAAAGTTCAAGGAATTCAAAGCCTTGGTAGAAAATATTTTCGAAAGAAAAATCAAGATACTCAGATAAGATAATGGAGGAGAGTACAAGTCAAATGAATTTGGAAGTTTTTGCATAGATGTCGGGATTAAGAGGGATTTCACCACTCCCTATAATACTAAAAAAAAAGGTGTAGCAGAAATATAGAATAGAACAATTATGGAAGTAGTGAAGACTATGATCCACGATCAAGATATTCCAATGCACTTATGGGATGAAGCAACAAGAAAAATAGTCTATGTCCAAAATAAATTATCCCATAGTTTACTTGGATTCAAAACCCCCGAAGAAATGTTCTCTGGAAAGAAGACAAAAGTAATCCATCTGAAAATATTTGGTTTTCTAGTGTTTGTTCACATTCCAAAAGAAAGGAGAACTAAGTTGGACCCTTCAAGAAAGAAGGGAATGGATACTGTGAGGTCTCTAAGGCCTTCATAATTTATATACCATGTTACCATCATATTGACATAAGAAGAGATGTAATCTTTGATGAAGAAGAAACACTTAAAAGATAACGTAAATTCCAACTTGAAGAAGTATATGAAGAAGAACCTGTAGCTCCCAGAGATGTAGAACCTGTGAATGAAGTTACATTTACCCTTGATGATGATATTCTAGAATATCATGATATGATAGAATCTGAAGAACCTCCCCAGATGACGATCTCGCACAAGAGAAAGCTAGCTTGGGTGAGGGAACCTATTCAATATGGAGAGAAGTATGGTGCCCTAGAAGGAACCATGAGACAAATAAAGAAACCTAAGCCATTTTCCAATTATATGGATTTGATGTGTAATCTCATAGAAAATGAACCTACTTGCTTTGAAGAATCCATTCAAAAGAAAGAATGGGTGGATGCCATAACAAAAGAATACCAATCCATTATAAAGAATGATGTATGGGAAATAGTTCCCAGACTGAAGAAAAAATATGTGGTATCTTCCAAATGGATATACAAGATAAAACAAGTTGCAGACGAAAGTATTGAAAAACATAAAAAAAGATTTATAGCTCGTGGATTTTCTCAGAAGGAAGGAATTGACTATGAAAAGTTGTTTGCTCCTATAGCCAGATACATTTCTATCAGAACCATCATAGCTCTTACAGCCAAAATGAAGTGGAAGTTACAACAGATGGATGTGAAAAAAACCTTCTTAAATGGTGTTATTGAAGAAGAAGTGTATATAGAACAACCACAAGGGTTTGAAGTTGAAGATAAAAAGACTCATGTATGCAGATTGAAGAAATATCTGTACGGATTGAAGAAAGCTCCTAGATCTTGGTATGGCATAATTGATAGTTTCTTGACGAGCTTGGGATTTACCAAGAGTAAATAGGATTCTAACCTTTACTTCAAGGTTATGAATGCAGATCCAGTTATATTTCTTTTGTATGTGGATGAATTATTCTTAACAAGAGAAGAAAAGATCGTCACAGATTGTAAGAAGAAGCTCACTGCAGATTTTGAGATGAAAGACCTAGGCCTGCCACATTATTTCTTAGGTCTTGTAGTTTGGTAGAGCATAGAGAAGATATTCCTTAACCAAGGGAAGTATGCAGCTGAAATATTGAAGAGGTTTGACATGTTGGAATGTAAAGCCGTGAATACACCCACAGAAACAAATTCAGATCTCCTAGTTGATACTTCGTCAGAATTGGTTGATGCTAATCTGCAAAGAGAGATTATTGGTTCATTGATGTATCTGACAAATACCAGGCTAGATATATGATTTGTTGTGAACAGGTTGAGTCAGTTTCTAGTAGAGCCCATATGTGTTCATCTTGTAGTTGCAAAGCATGTGATGAGATACCTTAAGGGTACATTGGATTATGGTCTCTATTATACTAGAGATCATGAATTCAAACTATTTGGTTATACTGATTCAGATTGGGCTGGAGGTGTTTATGATAGAAAAAACACTTCAGGATGTTGTTTCAGTCTAGGGTCAGTCATGATTTCATGGAAAATCAGGAAGAGATCCAATATTTCTCTTAGAACGACAGAAGCAGAATACATTGCAACATGTTTCACCAGTTCTGAAGCCATATGGCTTCATAAGTTATTAACATGTCTATTCGATCTGGAGATGGAAGCCACCATGATTCTACGTGATAACCAAAGTTTCATAAATATGACAGAGAACCCAATTTTCCATGATAAGTCGAAGCACATAGAAATCCGGTATCACTACATTAGTGATGTGGTGTAGAGGGGAGTTGTAAAACTCCAATATGTTGGCATGAATGAGCAGGTTGCAAATGTACTGACCAAGCCACTGTCTCATGTAAATTTTGAATACTTTCGAGACAATCTTGGTATCGTCCGAAAGGACCTCCATCGAAAGGGGGAGTGATGCTGATGATACTATGGTATCCTTACCAACAACGAGTAGATCCGTTAGGATTTTATATCCTAGGGAATTGATCATCCCTGGGTAGATCCCGAAGGTTCGATAAGGATGGTCTATCATAGTACCTGTGCATGTATATGCTAGCTGTGGTCTGTAGTGGTAGCTCCATTAGAATTTTATATCCTAGGGAATATTTTGATTCCTGGGCAGATCCTGAAGGTCCGGTAAGGATGCTCTGTCAGAGTAGCACGTGGTAGCTCTGTTAGGATTTTATATCCTAGGGAATCTTATGATTTCTGGGAAAAACCTGAAGGTTTGGTAAGGACAGTCTGTCAGAGTAACATAAAATGTTGTTGTTGCACTTACCTCATTTTGTTTCCATATGGTGATGATGTTGTTATCACAGCCTCGTGTTGATGATCTTGTTGTATCGGCCTCATGCTATTGATGATGTTGTATCAACCTCGTGTTGTTGATGTTGTTGTTATAGATTTATACTAATTTATGTTGATGATTCAACCTCATACAGATGATGATGATTATGCTACTCCAACTGCATGTTGTGAAGGAATGTGATATTGATGATGAGAAAAAATTCTGATGATTTGTACATGTGTCAGACAATGTTCCAGATGTTGATGATGTTTCTTCCCTCTGTGTCTCCTGATGATGTTATATTGGGTTATGAAAATAGAATACCCTTCTCGTTAAGGGGGAGTGTTGAAATATTGTAACTTCGAATAATATTCTAATTATAATTATAATTGAGTTATTATATTATAGATCAAATCCCCTTTTGTGGATTGATCATGTGACCAAATCCCCTTTTGTGGATTGGTCAAAATCCGCGACAGTGGCATTTGCATTCTGCATTATTGTTCTTTGCTCTTTGTTTGTAGGTAAATATAGATATTTGGTATATACAATGGATAATTTGATTTCTTGTAATTTTGTTTTATTATTTTCAAAAATAGTTATGTTATAGAAGTCATGGTGTCAATTGGGTGTAACTTGGATGATTATGAGGAAGGATTGTTATCCTCCCCACTGGGATTCAATTCCCATAATAAATATGTTGTAATAGCTTCGAGCCTATATATGTTAACCTTTAGAAGTAGCAATAAAAAATCCATCATTCAGAAAATCAAAACACTGTTGAATAATGCCAAAAATGTTAAGAAATGAATGCTCATATCTTAACATCTTTGGCGTTCTTCAAAGGTTTTTTGATCTTTCTCCTATTTCGATTTGTATGACAGAAAGGAAACGTCGAACATGATTCGTATAATACAATGATTGTTGAAAATAATAAAATGAAATCATATCTGCGTTAAATTTTAATGGAGGAGAGTGCTAATTGATGTGATTATTGGGTTTTGCAGATGCGGGGACGGTAGGGATTTGCTACGGGCGGGTGGCCGACAATTTGCCTGCCCCGGTCGATGTGGTTAGCCTGCTGAAGGCCTTCAACATCGGGAAAGTGCGATTGTTCGACTCAGACCCGGCCGTGCTTCAGGCCTTCGCCGGGTCGGGGGTCGGACTCGTAACGGCCGTCTCCAACGAGGACTTGCAGAGCATCGGTAGCAACCCGGAGGCGGCCGCAGAGTGGATGCAGGGCAACGTTGTGCCCTTCTACCCGGCGACCCGGATCGAATACATCGCGGTGAGCAACGAGGTTCTGCTCAACAATCCCCAGTACGTGCCCTTCCTCGTGCCTGCAATGCAAAACATCTACGGAGCCTTTCAATCGGCGGGTCTCCGGTCCGCCATCAAGGTCTCCTCGCCCCACGCCGCGTCGGTGCTCGGCAACTCCTTCCCGCCCGCGCAGGGCACCTTCGACACCGAAATCGTGAACATCATGAACATTGAAATTTAATGTGGGTGTGGATAACCTTCTAAATAAAAATAAATAGTTTAACAATTACAAATAATACTTGTAATAAATATAAATATATATCATTCAATATTATAATAAATATTTTCAAATTGAAATTTAATGTGGGTATACACAAAACATCTTAAAATAAAGTGTTGAGATACTTTTGATCTTCTAGATTAAGATTGATCATCACCTTGTAGTATCTTAATTTTCTTTTATCATAAAAACGATCTCATTAATAACTTCACATTAAAATAACAAATGATATCAGTAAATTAATTTTAAACAACTTTTCTTAAAAATAATTTAACCATAATGCTATTCATCAAAACAAATTTACCTATTTAAAGTTAAAGTAAAGATCAAAGTTTTAGATATTTAAAATAATATCTAAAGAATATTGGAAAATGATTGAATTCAAGGGATTAATGTTGAACGAGCCAAATAATTTAATCATAACGCTGTTCACGAAAAGCAATGGATTCCTGTCTTGGTATCAAGAGAGTACTTCCGCGACCTCCAAGCAAAGAATCTACGGTGAATTGTATTATCCCAAGTTCGCAAATGATAATAAGAAAATGATAAAGGTGTGAAAGTGATATATATTTTTGAAAATTTATTAAATACTTTTTCTTTATTAAAAAAATGATATTTAAGATATGCCCGATTTTTCAAAGTACCATTTTAATAATAATAATCGATTCATAAAAAATAAATATACTAGCACAGCAGCTGGTAAACACCGAAATGTGTCGGCTGGTGAAATTCCCCGCGCATGTAGTTAAAAATAAAATTCTATTGGGCACTCGGCAAATGAAATTATCGGCACAGTAAATAAAGCAAAATATCGCCACAGTAAATAATCCCAGCAGTAAATAATTTGATCCGTCATTATCAAGTTAATTTCATTAATAAATTTCAGTAATGACGGCCATGTTTTGATTTGACATTGACATGAGACAAAGATAATTTATAAAAATTTAATTTTCAATTTCTTATGACTAACCAAAAATACTAAATACTGATTAAATAATGTCTATAAAAATCCTATTTTAAATCCTATTTATGATTAAAAGATGATTAAATCTAACCATTATCAATAAATGTATTCATTTCCACTTAATTTTAAAAAATCAAAATTTTATAATTTAAATTTTTAATTATAAAAAATCAAAATTTTATAATTTAAATTTTTAATCGTACAAAAATTGTAATTGAGTTTTGATGATCTAAATCAATTTAAATAAAACAAAATTACTAAAAATATTTTTCTATAAAATTATACTTGAAAACATAAAAAAAAGTTAAGGGAGCAAAATGTTTTTGAGTGATGCTTTTCATTGAAAATTAAACATTGAATTAAAGTTAGAAAAAAAAGTTAAGGGAGCAAAATGTTTTTGAATGATGCTTTTCATTGAAAATTAAACATTGAATTAAAGTTAGAGAAATGAAGGGATGATGAGCTAAATGTGCTCTTTGAAGGGCCTATTTAATATGGATAAATGGATATAAATGCATAAATGAAGGCGCTGTGATATGGGAATACAAATCTCATTAGTGTTGGAAAATTAGTTGTTATTGATGTTATCCATGACAAAAGTATGAGAACGTGCAGAGGGTGCTAAGCTAAGAAGGGGTAGCAAAATATAGGCACAATAAATAATCTACTTAGCAACAGTCCAAGCAACAAATGATGGAGTAAATAATTTGATCCGTGGTTATCAAGTTAATTTCACTATAAATAATTTGATATGTGGTTATCAAGATAATTTCACTAATGAATCTCATTAATGATTAACGACCATGTTTTCACATGCTATGAAGATAATCTATACAATCTTGATCTTCAATTTCTTGTGAAGATCAAGAATATTCTAGCTAGATTAAATGGTGTCCATAAAATCCTTTTTTATGATTAAAAGATGATTAAATCTAACCGTTGTCAATAGGTGTACTCCTTTCAACTTAATTATAAAAAATCAAATTTTATAATTTAAAATTTTAATCTTTAATAGTACAAAAATTGTAATTGAGTTTTAATTATCTAAATCAATTTAAATTAAACAAAATGACTACAAATATTTTTCTACAAAATTGTACTTAAAAACATAAAAAAAATAAGGAAGCCCCATCAAAGTTTTTAAGTGATGTTTTTCATTGAAAATTAAACATTGAATTAAAGTTAGAGAAATGACTAAAAGTGCTATTTAAAGGGCCTATCTATTATGGATAAATGGATATGAATGCATAAATGAACGCGTTGTGATATGGGAATAAACATCTCATTAGTGTTGGAAAATTAGTTGTCATTGATGTCAACCATGACAAAAGTATGCAGAAGAATGCGCAGGGGAGCAAAGCTCAGAAGGGGTAGCATGCAGAACTCTCCACAGAAGCAAAACAATCATGACTGTCTCTTTATATTTCGACAACATTCATAGTTGTATGATCGTTGGTGAAATCTCAACCATCGAATCATGCATACCATCTTTCGTCGTTGATCAAAGTCAAGTGGAAGGATATCGTAAGTTTCGAGACTCCAGAACTTTGTCACTTTGGTGAGCATTTGAGACAAGGAAGATGCATGAACTCATGAAATTTCATCAGCCGTATGATCTGATAGGTAGATCGGTTGAAATCTCAGTCATTGATAGTGGTCATCCGACGTTGACCCTCCAGGCGTAAAAAAGTTTGAGTCCTAAGAAATCCCAAAGGCCGAAGTCGCAAAATCACGCAGTCCGTCAAATATGGAGCAGAGGTATGTGGACCCTTCGTTTGGTTGATGACGTGTCATATACCACGTGGAAGAGGTTCCATATGGGGATGTGTCACATGAATTCAATGGCTTTTGTACCCCAATATGTCCATTTCAAAGTGACATGTGGCACACATACCATGGGTCCATGTCACCATAAGTGACATCAACATGCCACATCACTTCAAGATTACATCTTATGGGAATGTCCAACTTCTTCTACCAACAAAATTGTTGAAGGACGAAGTAGTGAAATCACACGGGGCCATTGATCTAAGATCCTCCAGGATTTCTTGTGACCATTAGATTAAGAAGTGGAAAGATGGATAAGCACTTCAGGAGGTATGACTCTGAGGGACTTGAACAACTGTAGAGTTGTAATATCTTGAAGTCCCAGAGTGTCGAAGTCCCGAATAAATATAGACCGTCCATCTCAACACCTTATTACATCATGATCGTTGATTTAGTTGAAGCCTCCAAATAAGCCAAGATCATCCATTCAATGGGAGATTTAATATCAACTACTCGATCTACCAGTGAAGATAATGCAGGTACTTCACCAAATTTTACTTCAGGAAGTATTGCTCTAGAAGAATGCAAGAAGGCTAAAGTACGAAGGACTTGTTTCCACCATCGGTCTCATGATAAGGTAAAGGGAGAAAGACAGACACTAGGAGCACCACTTAGGTGGATAAGATCATGGTTTCTAGCTTGCGGTCACTTGGAAATTCCGACAAGCCACAAAAGGATAAGCTTATACTTATGCGCTAAGATTTAGTTGAGCCTTTGGTGTTTATCCCGAGGTCACTTGGAAAGGTGGGATG
The DNA here is from genome assembly GCA_009831015.1 of Picea engelmannii. Lineage (NCBI taxonomy): Eukaryota > Viridiplantae > Streptophyta > Pinopsida > Pinales > Pinaceae > Picea > Picea engelmannii. The sequence continues at coordinate 311,367 of ML786769.1, read as the reverse complement.
AAGGAAGTTCCTTTTTTTTTTATAGAATCCAAATTCTGTTACAGTTTAAAGGGCATGTGGATTAATTTAAATGAATAAGAACCCAAACATTTCATTGCAGATATAAGCTTATTTACACATGAAGGGATTGTTGATTAATTGGGTTGGTTTTCATTGTTGTCAACCCTTGAAGAAAGTTTGGTAGAAAATTCCGGTATCACAAAGGTTTGGGTAATGGACCCAAGTTTGTTTGATGGATAATGGTATGAGTTTTGATATATTTGCAAGAAATACTATTCTATATGGATAGTACATGTCATGCCATTTCCAGTGGTATGTGGAACATTGCATAACTCCTCACAGTTAGAGAGTTATGGCCATGTGAAGTTGGAGAACCCTCATGAGTCATCTAGAAGCCCCAAAATGTCAAAGTAGTCAAAGTGTTTGCAAAGAAGAAATTATTTAAATAATAAAGTGAAGTGATGAGTGTACTATAAGTCAAAGAGGATGCAAAATAAATTATTTAAATAATAAAGTTAATGGAGAACTTACTAATTATGGAAAGTGGTTAAGTTAAGTGAACAAGTGGTTATAAGTGGGTTAACCCTACAATAAGGAAAGTGGGTTACGATGGTTAGAAGGTAACCCCTTGAGGAAGCTACATAAAATCACAAAGAAGAGGGAAGGGTCTCTCATTCAAATCACACTTGAATATCTATTTGTAGGAAAGGTTATTTGGGTAGGTATTATTGATAGAGAAAAATCGCAGCAAACAAAATGTGGCAGAAAAAGTGCGGCAGAAAAAGTGTTGTAGGAAAACTGTGGAAGAAAAAGTGCGATAGGAAAAGTGTGGTAGAAAAAGTGCGATAGAAAACGTGAAGTAGAAAAAGTGCGGTAGGAAAACTGTAACAGAAAAAATGCGGCAGGAAAATTGTGGAAGAAAAAGTGTGGCAGAAAAATCACAGTAGGAAAAATGCGACAGGAAAAGTGTGGCAGAAAAATCGTAGTAGAAAAAATGTGACAGAAAAACCGTAGCAGAAAAAATGCAGCAGTGGATTTGCAACAGAAAAAATGCAGCAACATAATGCTACAAGAAAAAAAAAATGTATGGTTCTCATATGTGTAGTGTTGAATTTATGAATCAAGTTGAGGGTTTGCCTTGTAAATATGTTGGATTCCCTCTTGGGAGTTTATGGCTTGCTGTAGAGTTGATCTGAGGCAGATCTACTGAATTTTAATATAGGTTCATGTTTGAGGGATTTTGGTTGAGGTATGTTGTTGAAGTTATTGGTACAGATAGAGGTTATATAATAGTGAGGTTCTAGCACATGGTTTGAAGTAGAAACTTGTGGTATAGTGTTTGAGGTATATGTGATTAGATTATATTTAGATGATGAAATTGATGAGGGATTTTGGTTTACGTACATGTTGAGTACATGGTTGAGACAAGTAGTTGATGAGTTGGCACATACTTGAGGTGTATAGTTGATGATGTTGGTATATCTTGATGAGTCATAGTTGATGAGTAGTTGATACATGATTGGTACATACTTGGTACATGGTTGGAGGCACTTGTTAGTAGTATTGTTGACACATGGTTTATGGATGATGTAGCATACTTGTCTTGGTATATTATTAGAAAAACATATTTATCTTGGTGATGATTATGAGTTGTTGTTTTATGCTTGGTTGTTGCACATCTTGGTGATTTTGTGCATATGGTTGAGAGTTGTCCTGGTGAGTAGATCCGATTTGGTTGATAATATTGATGAGACAAGTTGTTGTGATAGGTTGTTTGGACAAGTTATTGTGACAGGTTATTTGTACAGGTTTGGTGCATGGTTGATCCACTTGTTTATGGTACATGTTGAGGTACAGGTAGATGTATGGTCCATGGTTGATGCACTTGTTCATGGTACATGTTGAGGTACAGGTTGGTGCATGGTTGATGCACTTGTTTATGGTACAGGTTGATTACAAGTTGTTTGGTATAGGTTGGTGCACTTGTCTATGGTGCATGTTGATTACAGGTTGAGGTACAAGTTTATGCATGGTTGATGCGTGGTTCAGGTTATTGGTATAGGTTGTTTGGTGCAGGTTGATTGGTACAAGTTTATAGTGGTATATCTCACAGTGCTAGTGTGACAGTGGTTCCATCATTCTACTTATACCTCAGGGCGGTTGGACAAGGCAATGATAGGTGGTTGTAGCCACCTTCCGATTGTAGCCAGAGAACATAGGGGGTTGTATCTTCCTTCTGGTTGTACCTAGAGAATTGGGGAGTTGGAGCTTCCCTCAGGTTGTAGCCTGAAAAACTAGGGGGTCAAAGCCTCCTTCCATTTGTAGCTAGAAAACAAAGGAAGTTGGTGCTTCCAATGAATGTAATTTTTAAAGACATATAAGAAAAATCATTCTGTGGTTTTCTCCCGCTTTGGGTCTCCACGTAAGACACAAGTGTACTGTGTATGTGTGCAATTTCTCATTTGATCATTGTTTATTTACTCTGCAACTATTGGATGATAATGTTACATTGATATAACATTTTCATTTTATGGTGAAAAATGATTAAATTTCTCTATTACTAATTCTTCCCCCCTCTTAGTAATCCAACAATTGGTATCAGAGCCGCTTCCTTCAGGAAACAATTTAATAACTGGAAGGAGATCATGGATTATTCTGAGAATGGAGTACCAATGTTTAATGGTCAGAATGGTTTTAAGTATGATATGTAGAGTAGAAGGAGGAAAGTATTTTTACAGGCACATGGACATTATATTTGGCTATCAGTTGTTACAGGAAATGATAGTTCAAAAAGGGCAAAGACTGCAGCCAAGAAGAATAAAAAAATAGCAATGGATTTCATCTCGGAAGGATTACCTAATCCGGCAAGAGAAAAGGTTGGTAAATGTTCATCATCCAAAGAACTTTGGGATAAGTTACATGAGATATATTCTTCACCCATCACAGATTCAGAAAATGAAAAAGAAGATGCAGATACAAATCAATAATAATTATGTTCACTATGTCAAACAAATTCAGAAGATGAAGAATACATAATCACTAGAGGTATGTTGTTTTGATTTAATTATGAAAAACAAGGATATCTTGAAATAGAATTCCATGAAGAAAATGCGATAGAAAAACTAATTGAAAAGGAAGACAATTATGAAGCAGAATTGATTAGTGCTTTAAATGAACTAAGAGAAGAAAACGAGTCACTCAAGATAGAATTGATGAAACAAAAGGAAAGTGTTCACATTTTTGAAGAATCCCAACAGGTCATCGAGAAATTAAGAACTCAGCTAGAAGAAGCCAGAAAGATCGAAGAAAATCTTGAATATCAAAAGAAATATTTGGAAGCCAACATAGCAACACATAAGGAAGAAGCATAAATGAGAGAGAATATATTGACATATCATCTTAAGGAAAGAACTAACGATCTAAACCAACTTGAGTTAGAGTTTGGTCAAGAAGAGAAAGAACTCGAAGAAGAAATAATCAAATTAAAAGTCCATCTTGAAGAAGTGAAAATAACATAAGAAGTCATGAAGTATCAGATAATGAAGAAGGAAGAAGATGTTGAGAAGCTTGAAGAAGAAGTTGTCACATTGAAAAGAAAAATCGTCAAGATCAACAAAAATGTTGAAGAGACAGAAACATACAAATCAGTTATAGAGAATGAAGAGAAGCACTCTAGGTTACTAGAAAAAAAGAATGGATAAAATAGAAAAAGCTATGCAGAGGTACTCAAAGGAAGGAATCATGGTTAATAAAAATCTAAGAAAACTATTAAAGATACATCTTCAATAAGAACATCCATGTTCAAGCCACAAAGAAGCTTCAATCATGATCATGATCAGTCAAGGCAGAAATTTAGAAGGACTACACCACAAAGAAGATCATTCTTTCCCAGGTATGCAAATTTCTTTTATGGTCATTGTTTTTATTGTACTAATTTTGGACATAAGGTTGCAGATTGCAGGGATTATAAAAGAAATATTCAAGAAAGAAATGTCTATGTGGCCCCACGTAACATTGAATGTTACAAATGTCATAACTATGGACACATATCTAGTTATTGTAGAATCATGATCGATACTTCCATGAAAGAGAACACTGAACAAATAAGTGAACAACGACTAGGTCCCAGAGATCACAAGATTGGAAATAAAACAATATGAAGAAAATTCTACATTGAAAAATAAAAATGTCAGATACATAAAGGTTTGGAAAATAACCGAAAGAAAATAAGGACATGTAAATAAGGAACATGTTCAAGAGATTGTACTTTCAGGCATTATAGTGAAAGATGAATCCACAGATAGAAATAAAGAAGTCAGAGCTCAGAGAGATTATGGATCTACCAATGAAGATGATGAATAATAGACATTAGAGCAGGAATTGTTCTGAGCCATCTGACTTGGAGACTTCTAGGTAATATGAATATTAGACAAGGGGAGTCTATGCAATAGTTGTGATAGACCAAAGAACCATCCTTCGATCAACTTGCAGAGTCTAAGAAGACAAATCCAAAGAATTCAATTAGAAAAAGTACATTTTGATAGATTAAACAAGAATTCATGATAGTATAGTGATAAATGGATCAACATTATGGACAGTTGTGCACCAGATTCTTGGACAGTATGGATAGAGATGGATTCGTAAGAACACTTAGAAGGTTTGTAAAGATATATGACAATGGATGAGAGCATGGATTCCAAATTGACATATATTTTTTGGACACATGTAGTGCATACAACAATTCACATTCAAAATAGAGTAATGCTTAGAAACAAAAATGACAAAACTTTCTACGAGCTATGAGAAGGAAGACAATAAAATGTGAAACACTTCAGAGTATTTGGAAGCAAATGCTACATCAAAAGAGAAGATGACAGAATGAGAAAGTTTGAATCTCGTGTGGACAAAGGAGTACTTGTTGGTTAGTCAAGTACAAAGAAAACATACAAGTGTTACAATATAAGGTTGAACAAAGTTGTGGAAAACATCAATGTAACAATTGATGAAACATGTGAACAAGAATTAAAGGAAGAAGAAAATGAATCAATGGAACAAATTTACAAAGAAGAAACATAAGATGAAAAAGAGGTCTACATAGAACAACCAAAAGGATTTCAATTGTCAGAGAACATAGATTACATGTGCAAATTGAAGAAGGCCTTGTATGGTCTAAAACATGCTCCTAGAGAATGGTACTCTAGACTGGATAAATATTTACAACAGAAAGGGTTCAAAAATGGAAGTGCATACAACAACCTCTACATCAACATAACTCAATATAGTATTTTACTATCCTCTTTATGGTGCTTCCTTGTGTACATCTAAGAAATATAAGATAAGCATTCAAAAGTATTCATTTTGGAGTAGAAATTACTCTGAGTCTCTGGCGAAGATATTCAAAGTCTTCTCGTGGAAGCAGTTTTGTAAAGATGTATGCCACTTGTTATTTTGTTCCCACATATTCAACTCTGATGTTCTTCTCTCCAACCTATTCTTGTAGAAAGTGATACTTTATTGGAATGTGCTTCATATTGAAGTGCATCACTGGGTTCTTTGAGATATCTGAAAATCATTTTCACTACTAAGACATGTGATTCCTTTGGTGCTTCTTGAAATCATGCCACCTGTCCAACTGCCTGCATTACATCTGGTATGGATGATGTCACATATAGTAATCTACCAATCATTGACATGTATTACCTCTGGTCGTAGACTTTGAATCGTCATATTTTCTCAACTTGCAACTGGTTTCCATAGGAGTAGTAACTGGTTTGCAATCTTCCATTTTGAACCTCTTTAGCATTTCTATGATATACTTAGTTTGAGAAATAAAAATTCCTTGGTTGCTTTGACGTATCTGAATACCCATAAAGAAGGATAGTTATCTGAGTAATGAAATTTCAAATTCATTGTACATATATAAAGTTGACATTGAAATATTTACTTGTCACTAATATTTTTTTAAGTGACATGTGTTAACTCCATATTAAGCATTGAATAAATTACACATCTCCCTCATTTGGAGAAGTAGAAAGCACCTATCTGCCGAATAATATTTTATTCAATTTTTTTTTCAACTTTCAATTGTTATATATGTTGAATATGCCAACTATTTTTCCAAGATATTGTGGATATTGACAGATTTAGTGGCTCCTATTTTTCAGATGTTTGTTAAACCAAATCTACCAATTTGGTATGAGCACAAATTATGATGGACAATTTTTTAACTAAATGAAATTGTATTTTATTTACGTAAGACCATTGAGACAAAGGTTGGAAAAAGGGTAGAGAGGTTGATATTGTAGAGTGGGTCGAATGGTTTATTGAACTGTTGAAAGCCTGCATATTGTGGTTGTTGTATATTCTCCCTTGAACAATAATAAAATACTGATTACCATTGCCACGTGGAGGTTTCCCTTACATAAAGGGTTTTACCATGTAAATCATTGTGTCAATTATGTGTATGTTTTATATGATATTCATCTTGTTTAATATTTGTAATTTCTCTAATTGTTCTTGTTTTTCTTCTGCTGCACAACAAGTCGTATCAGAGTTAGTGCACCAAGCAAATCGGGTGTTGGAAGGCTATTTAAAGGGAAAGGGACACTATTGTTTTTTACCCAGACACTCCCTAGAGAGTGTGGCAAGAGCATCCTTTCTCCTAGACTTGAGAAAATCAAATTTCTAGGTCCCAGATGTGCCCGATATTTATCCTGAGGAGCGTCCAGAGAGGGACGTACCTTGTACAAGGTAGGAGGAGTGTCCTTGACCCAGAGACACACCATGTGAAACGGGGAGGGGCATCCTAGATGCCTGGTTCTTCACTGAGAGGGAGCATCCTCCTCATAATTGTGGGATTGTTGGGGTATTCAAAAAATAGTAAGTTGTTTTATATTGTAGAGTGTATTGGGGGCTTCTGCAAATGGCTAATATGCATAGTGTGAAATTTGAGATCAAGTAATTCAATCGGAAGAAAAATTATAAATTGTGAAAGGTCAACATGTAGGATCTTCTCGTGCAATAGGGAGTGGAAAATAAAATGCTGGGAAAGTTGAAGAAACACGAATATATGAAAGAATAAGAGTGGGAAGACATTGATGTGAGAGGACTAAATGCTATTCGGTTTTTTTTGGCCGACGATGTTCTGTTTAACATTGTTGCAGAGAAAATGACAACAGGCTTGTAGACAAAGTTGGAAATCTTATACATGACTAAATCCTTGATGAACATGATCTTTATGAAAAGGAAATTGTATAGTTTTCTTATGAAAGAAGGTACAAAAGTAGCTTACTAATTAAATACCTTCAATGCTCTTTTATGTAAGTTGACTAGTATAGGAGTAAAATTTGAATCTGGAGATAAGACAATTACACTATTATGTTCACTTCCCAAGTCATGGGATCACTTTGTTACTTTTGTTAGTTTTAGTTTATCAAAATATATTGATTTTGATTATATTGTTGGAGCTCTATTGTATGAGGAAACAAGGAAGAAATCAAATATATAAACCTCTACATCAAAAGCAATGGTGGTCAGAGGTCAATCTAAAGAAAGAGGGAAGAATCAAAGAGGTACTTCTCGATCAAAGTCAAAAGGAAAGAAGAGTAAGCTTAAGTGTTGGTACTATGGAAAATCTGGGAACCTTAAGAAGGATTGTTGGAAATGATAACATGCCTCCAAAGAAGACTCTACAAAAGAAACAAAGGAAGAAAATGCAACTGAAATAAGTTTAGCTTCAGGTTCGGGTATGACTGATGAGGTTTTGTCAATTAGTAATGTTTCACATCATGATCAACATTGGTTGTTAGATTTTGGTGCATCCAATCACATGTGTCTCCATAGAGACTAGTTATTTTCTTACTAGTCTATAGAAGACAAAGTTTTTTATATGGGAAATGAAATTTCCTTTAAAATTGTTGGAATTGGTAGCATTTGAATTAAAATGTATAATGGTTCTGTAAATATACTAATTTATGTGAGGCATGTAGCTGAGCTTAGAAAAAACCTAATATCTTTGGGAGTCCTAGATACTAGAGGATACAAGTGTACAATTCAAGGTGAAGTTATGAAGGTCTACAAAGGAATCTTATTGGTCATGAAGGCTAAGAGGATCGAGAATATTTATCATCTAGAAGGAAGAACTGAGTTAGATCATGCAACAGTAGTATTTGAGAACGCCAATGATTCTACTCGACTATGGAATCAATGTTTGGGTTATATGAGTGAGAAAGGACTTAAGGTACTAGTAGATCGTAAGTTACTTCCTAGTTTAAAGTATTTGAATTTATATTTCAACAAACATTGTATTTATGGAAAACAAATTAGGCGAAAGTTTAAAACAATAAGACACACTAGTAAAGGTATCCTTGATTACATCCACTCAGATGTTTGGGGACCATCTCCTACTATTTTGTATGGAGGACCATCATGTTTTTTCACTTTTATAGATGATTTCTCTAGGAATATGTGGGTCTATTTGTTAAAAAGAAAATCTAATGTATTTATTGTTTTCAAGCATTTTAGAGCTTTAGTTGAGAAGAGTACAGGCAAATCAATAAAATGTTTAAGAATAGATAACGATTATGAATTTACATCAATGGAGTTTGAGAACTATTGCAAGGAGTCTCGGATTGATAGGCATAAAAACACTGCCTACAATCCTTATAAAAACGGTGTTGTTGAACACATGAATATGACTCTTCTAGAGAGATAAAGGACCATGCTTAGTAATTCCAAGTTGCAGCAAGAATTGTGGGAAGAAGTGGTTTCTACAACTTCTTATCTGGTAAATCGATCGCCATCAACAACAATAGAATGTAGAATTCCAGAAGAGGTATGGACAAGTCACCCTTGTGATTATTCTAATCTTAAAATTTTCGGCTGGGAGGCCTATGCTCTTAATCGTAAACATCAGCGTTCTAAATTAGATCCAAAATAAAAAAGGCTTATCTTTGTTGGGTATGGTGATGATATTAAGGGATACAGGTTGTGGGACCCTACTTCCCACAAAATTACCATTAAAAAATATGTTATATTTGATGAATCATCACTCATAAAACTGGATGTAGATGTTCAAATGAAACATGAAGAAGTACAACAGTATCAACAAACATAGTTTGAAACTCGTTTATCTACAGAAGTTTCTGAAGAGGTTCATGAAGAAGTACCTACATAATAAAATGTGGATGGAAATAATAATCAACAAAATGTGCATTAGCTATAAAGATCCCTAAGGAGATCTACACGGGTCAGAAATCCTCCTAGAAGGTATGATGATTTTGTTTCATCTATTTCTTTGATTACTAATGATGAGGAACCTCCATGCTATCAGGAAGTAATGGAGGGGTATGATAGTGAAAAATGGAAATAAGCGTTGAAAGAGGAAATGAATGCATTAGAGAGGAATGGAACATGGGACATGGTAGAACTCTCGAAAGACAAGAATAATGTAGGTTGAAAGTGGGTTTTTAAAATGAAAAGGGGTGTTGATGATAAGATTGAAAGGTACAAAGAAAAGATGGTTGCAAAAGAATATTCCTATAAAGAAGGTATTTATTTTCGTGATATTTTTTCACCGGTTGTTAAGCTTGTTTCAACTCAAGTTGTGTTAGCATTAGTTGCATTACTTGATCTGGAGTTAGAGAAGCTAGATGTTAAAAAAACATTTTTACATGGAGTTTTAGATGAGGAAATATACATGGAACAACCAGAAGGGTTTATTCAGGATCACAGAAAAAGGTTTGTTTGCAAGCTCAAGAAGTCATAGTATGGTCTAAGATAGTCTCCCTAGAAAATGGTAAAAGAAATTTCATTCTTTCATGGTGAGCCAAAATTATACAAGGAGTGAGTATGATCATTGTGTTTACCTTAAAATTTTTGATAATGGCATATTCATTATTTTGGTACGATATGTTGAGGACATTCTTTTAGAAAGAAAGATCATGACATAGATCAACAAGTTAAAGGCTCAGATGGCTAGGACGTTTGATATTAAAGATCTAGGAGAAACAAAACAGGTCTCGGGCATGGAGATACTCAGAGAAAATAAAAATGGTAAGATCTAGTTATCACAAGAGAAGTATGTAGAGAAAATAGTTTTGAGGTTTGGTATGAACAATGTGAAACCAATCTCAATTCATTTGGCTTCCCATTTCAAGATTTCTTCAAGTTTATGTCCTAGTAGAGATGAAGAAAATGAATACATGTATCATGTACCATATTCTAATGCAGTAGGAAATTTGATGTATGCGATGGTGAGTACAAGGGAAAATATTTCACATGCAGTTGGTGTTGTTAGAAGATACATGGAAAATCCAGGAAAAGAGTATTGAGCAACAGTGAAATGGGTGCTTTGGTATTTCAGGAGCACACATAATTACTATATCACCTATAACAGTGGTAGTGATTTAGTCTGCAGATATGTTGATTCATATTTTGCAGGTGATTTGGAAAAGAAGAGATCAACTTCAGAATATGTTTTTACTCTTGCAATTGGAGTTGTTAGTTGGATGTCAAAGTTTCAGAACATTATTTTTCTATCCACTACAGAGGAAAAATATGTAATTGTTTCACATGCTTGCAAGGAAGCAATTTGGTTAACATGTTTATTGAGTGAGTTTGGGAGGATGCGGGACAAACTAAAATTATACTGTGATAGTCAAAGTGCTATCCACTTGGATAAAAATCCAGCTTATCATAGTAAGACAAAACATATTCCTGTTAAATACCATTTTGTAAGACAGGTTGTAGATGAAGGTGGAGTGACTCTTGAAAAATTCCATACAAAGGAAAAATTTGCAAACATTTTCACAAAACCAGTACTGTTAGAGAAGTTGCATTGGTGCTTGGCTTCTCTTGGATTGCAAGGAAGGTGATGAATAAATTAGGCATGGTATATCAGGTAAATTGTTGTCAAGGTGGATATTGTTGAATATGCCAACTAATTTTCCAAGTGGCTCCTATTTTTCAGATGTTTGTTAAACCAAATCTACCAATTTGATATGAGCACACATTGTGATGGACAGTTTTGTAACAAAATGAAATTGTATTTTATTCATGTAATCCCATTGAGACAAAGGTTGGAAAAAGGCTTGAAAGGTTAATATTGTAGAGTGGGTTGAATGGTTTATTGAACTATTGAAATCTTTCATACTCCGGCTGTTGTATATTCTCCCTTGAACTATAATAAAATACCGATTATAATTACCCCGTGGAGGTTTCCCTCACAAGAAGGGTTTTACCAAGTAAAACACTCTGTTAATTCTGTGTATGTTTGTTGTGTTAGATTTTTTTATTATTATTATTAATACCTTTTTAAATGCCACATGTTAAACATTGAAAACACCTATTAATAAAATCATAATTTTGTTTCTCTATGTATATAAAGTTGATATAGAATTATATTACTTCAAGTGGATATTGAAATATTTTATTTATGACCTATATTAAAATATGTTTTTGTTATTAATATTTTTTATAAATTCCATGTGTCAACTCCATGTTGATCACGAAAGGAATTAGACATCTCCCTAGTATATGAGCTATAAAAAGAGCCTTACCATAGAAGAATTAATTCTCCTTATATTGTAAAGAAGTGGGGCAATAAAATTTTATTTATCAAATATAATGGATATTGAAAGTCAACCCTATTAAATGAGAAGATTTTGAAATGGTAGGAAGATAAAGCTTATAAAACATTTGAAAGGATATTTCAAAATTATTTGATGGACTGGATTAATTTTCAACAAACCAAGCGTCTGGTAGGCTCAAGATAAAGTGTGCAATCTAGTTACCTAATTTATAATTAGAGTCATTGTATTATTCATTGAAAAGGAATATGAAAAGTTAGGTGAATAGAAATGGTTGGGAACTGTTACAAGAAGTCCAAAAGAATGTAAAATCGATCGCCATCAACAACAATAGAATGTAAAATTCCAGAAGAGGTATGGACAAGTCACCCTTGTGATTATTCTAATCTTAAAGTTTTCGGTTGTGAGGCCTATGCTCTTAATCCTAAACATCAATGTTATAAATTAGATCCAAAAAAAGAGGCTTATCTTTGTTGGGTATGGTGATGGTATTAAGGAATACAGGTTGTGGGACCCTACTACCCACAAAATCACCATTACCAAACATGTTATATTTGATGAATCAACACTCATAAAACTGGATGTATATGTTCAAATTAAACAGGAAGAAGTACAACAATATCAACAAATACAGTTTGAAACTCATTTATCTACAAAAGTTTCTGAAGAGGTTCATGAAAAAGTACCTACAAAATAAAATTTGGATGGAAATAATAATCAACAAAATATGGATCAACTATAAACATCCCTAAGGAGATCTACACGGGTCATAAATCCTCTTAGAAGGTATGATGATTTTGTTTCATATATTTCTTTGATTACTAATGATGAGGAACCTACATGCTATCAGGAAGCAATGGATGGGTTTGATAGTGAAAAATGGAAAGAAGCGTTGAAAGAGGAAATTAATTCATTAGAGAGGAATGGAACAAGGGACCTAATAGAACTCCCAAAAGACAAGAAGACTATAGGTTGAAAGTGGGGTTTTAAACTGAAAAGGGGTGGTGATGATACGATTGAAAGGTACAAAGCAAAGCTGGTTGCAAAAGGATATTCCTAGAAAGAAGGTATTTATTTTCATGATATTTTTTCACCAGCTGTTAATCTTGTTTCAACTCAAGTTGTGTTAGAATTAGTTGCATTACTTGATCTGGAGTTAGAGCAACTAGATGTTAAAACAAGATTTTTACATGGAGGTTTAGATGAGGAAATATACATGGATCAACTAGAAGGGTTTATTCAGGATCACACGAAAAGGTTTGTTTGCAATCTCAAGAAGTCATTGTATGGTTCGAGACTGTCTCCCTAGAAAATGGTACAAGAAATTTGATTCTTTCATGGTTAGCCAGAATTATACAAGGAGTGAGTATGATCATTGTGTTTACTTTAAAAATTTCGATATTGGCATATTCATTATTTTGGTGCTATATGTTGATGACATGATTTTAGCAAGCAAGATCATGGCATAGATCAACAGGTTAAAGGATCAGATGGCTAGGACGTTTGATATGAAATATCTAGGAGAAACAAAACAGGTCTCGGGCATGGAGATACTCATAGACAAGAAGAATGGTAAGCTATGGTTATCACAAGAGAAGTATGTGGAGAAAATACTTTTGAGGTTTGGTATGATCAATGTGAAACCAGTCTCAATCCCTTTGGCTTCCCATTTCAATATTTCTTCAAGTTTATGTTCTAGTACAGATGAAGAAAATGAATACATGTATCGTGTACCATATGCTAAAGCAATAGGAAGTTTGATCTACGTGATGGTGAGAAGAAGGAAAATTATTTCACATGTATTTGGTGTTGTTAGCAGATACATGGAAAATCCAGGAAAAGAGTATTGAGCAACAGTGAAATGGGTGCTTTGGTATTTGAGGAGCACAATTAATTACTGTATTACCTATAACAGTTGTAGTGATTTAGTTTGCGGATATGTTGATTCATATTTTGCATGTGATTTGGACAAGAAGAGATCAACTTCAGAATATGTTTTTACTCTTATAGTTGGAGTTGTTACTTGGATGTGAGAGCTTCAGAACATTATTTCTTTATCCACTATAGAGGAAAAATATGTATTTGTTTCACATGCTTGCAAGGAAGCAATTTGGTTAACATATTTACTGTGTGAGTTTGGGAGGATGCAATACAAACTAAAATTTTACTGTGATAGTCAAAGTGCTATTCACTTGGCTAAACATTTTCACAAAACCAATACTGTTAGAGAAGTTGCATCGGTGCTTGGATTTTCTTGATTTGCAAGGAAGGTGATGAATAAATTGGCATGATATACCAGGTAAATTGTTGTCAAGGTGGAGATTTTTGAATATGCCAACTAATTTTCCAAGATATTGTGGATATTGGCATATTTAGTGGCTCCTATTTTTCAGATGTTTGTTAACATTGTGATGGACACTTTTGTAACTAAATGAAATTGTATTTTATTCTTGTAATCCCATTGAGACAAAGGTTCGAAAAAGGCTCGAGAGGTTGGTATTGTAGAGTGGGTTGAATGGTTTATTGAACTATTGAAATCCTGCATATTGTGGGTGTTGTATATTCTCCCTTGAACAATAATAAAATACCGATTATCATTGCCCCGTAAATCAGTGTGTCAATTCTGTGTATGTTTGTTGTATTAAAATTTGTTTTTCTTATTAATACCTTTTTAAATGCCACACGTTAAACATTGAAGGAATTACCCATCTACCTCATTTTGATAAGTAGAAAGCACCTATTAATCAAATCATAATTTTGTTTCTCTATGTATATAAAGTTGATATAGAATTATATTACTTAAAGCAAATATTGAAATATCTTATTTATGGTAGATATTAAAATATGTTTTTGTTATTAATATTTTTTATAAATGCCACGTGTCAACTCCATGTTAATCACGGAAGGAATTAGACATCTCCCTAATATATGAACTATAAAAAGAGCCTTACCATATAAAAACTAGTTCTCTTTATATTATAAAGAAGTGGGACAATAAAACTTTGTTTGTAAAATACAATGAAGATTGAAAGGCGACCCTATTAAATAGGCAACTTTTGAAGGGGTAGAAAGATAAAGCTTCTAAAAGATTTGAAAGGATATTTCAAAATTATTTGATGGAGTGGATTAATTTTCAACAAACCAACCGTCAAGACAAAGTGTGCATTCCTTTCAAAATTATTTTATGGAGTGAATTAATTTTGAACAAACCAACAAACCAAGCTTCTGGTAGCTCAAGACAAAGTGTGCATTCTAGTTACCTAATTTATAACTAGCACAACCGCAATTATGTGGATAGGTTTATATTATTTACAAACTTTAGGGTTTATGCTAGAATGAGGGTTTGTTAAATAAATATGTCTATTGTATTATAGTATTTACAAACTTTGGGGTTTATGTTAGAATGAGGGTTTGTTAAATAAATATGTCTATTGGTTTATATTATTTATAAACTTTAGATTTTATGCTAGAATGAGGGTTTGTTAAAAAATTATGCCTATTGGCCTTCATTAGTGTAACTTTACAATATCTCTAAGAAAATGAAAAAAGAAAATCTTGAAGGGAATAGCTCACTGCAAAGTCTGTAATCTCATCCTTGGATACTTGTTGCAATCTAATTTATATGTAACTCTATTAGCCTTCTTAGTGTCCAAATACATCCAATACATTTTTAACTTGTCTTTGAAGGTGACAAACAAACAACTAATAACATACAATAACTTAAAAATTTACACAATTTATAACATATCATGAGTTAAAAACACACTAAAATCGTATACAAGTTTAAGTCTTCATTTTTAGTGGTTCATTAATCAATATGAACTCAATCAACAATTAGAAAAATTAAAAATATAAAACTTATATTTATATGGATTTCCATGCAATTTTCCTTCTCATATAACTTTATTCTTTGATAATCTTCAAGATCCTTGAAGACATAAAATCTTATATCATAAAACCATATACACTCAGATTTATGAATATATTGTTGCACACCCTTCGAAATAAAATGGCCAGTGAAGGGCCAAAAAGCGAATACATGGCAATTCTTTCAGTGAAGGGCACAAAAGCGAATACATGGAAATTCCTTTAGCGGTATGGACAGAAGTTCAAGAAATGAAATCCACTCTTTAAGCAACAACCAAAAATAGAGCTGAATTCAAAGAAAAATGGGTAAAGAGAATATAAAATATGTCGAGATGGTTCTTACACCTGGATTTTCGCTCCTAAGAAAGGAGACCGCACGCCATGTCTTAAGACATGTTGCACCAAGGGTTTGCAGGTTCTGAAACTTGAAAATGGTGATAACTTGATAGCAAATTTTCCCTTATGCAAAACCTTGTCCACAATTATTTTCATGATCCAAATGTCAAAACTCTTAACATCCCCGATGAACAAATTTGATAATTACAAGTGCGGACAAAGAGGTGGAGTGGTGTAAGGATATTTTTACGCCGAAAGGCGTATACCTATTGACAATGGGCATAATTAATCACCTTTTAATCATAAATTTCAATATTACGGTTCGTAATTGAAGATGCTGGCATATTCTTCGTCGTCCTCTCTAATCAATGGATGAGATTTTAATAAATTAACTTCCGCTCATTTATAAAGACGTCCGTTTATGTGATTACTTTTTCACATTTACTAAATCAAATTAAAAAATTACTTGCTCATCACCAGATTGCCACGTTTAGTGATTAACAAATAACAATAACTATTAAGAAACTGAACAGATGCGTATCTGCGCGTGGATGTAAATTGCTGTCGTTTCATTTCTGTTGAATTGGATGCGAATTCAATGACGACTCACGATGCACGTAGCTCAAGTGTCTCTTTGTAGCTCAACGACTGCTCACGATGCCAAGTGTCTCTGCGTAGTAATATATGATGCCCGTTTCATTTTCTTCACGATGGGTCGAGGACGGCTCAACTACGTTCTTCACAACGGCTCAAGAAACTGCGTGCATAAGAGTGGACACGTATGTATAAAGTAGAGTAAATATACAATCAGGCATATTTACTCTACTTTATACATACGTGTCCACTCTTATGCGCGCAGTTTCTTGAGCCGTCGTGAAGAACGTAGTTGAGCCATCCTCGACCCATCGTGAAGAAAATGAAACGGGCATCATATATTACTACGCAGAGACACTTGGCATCGTGAGCCGTCGTTGAGCTACAAAGAGACACTTGAGCTACGTGCATTGTGAGCCATCGTTGAATTCGCATCCAATTCAACAGAAATGAAATGGCAGCAATTTACATCCACACGCGGATACACATCTGTCCAGTTTCTTAATAGCTATTGTTATTTGTTAATCACTGAACGTGGCAATCTGGTGAAGAGCAAGTAATTTTTTAATTTGATTTAGTAAATGTGAAAAAGTAATCACATAAACGGATGTCTTTATAAATGAGCGGAAGTTAATTTATTAAAATCTCATCCATTGATTAGAGAGGACGACGAAGAATATGCCAACATCTTCAATTACGAATCGTAAGATTGAAATTTATGATTAAAAATTGATTAATTCTGCCCATTGTCAATAGGTATACGCCTTTCGGCGTAATTAATCATTTTGATTGACTGTCAATATATTTGGTCTAAGGATATTTTATTAAGAATATGCCTATTAATATATTTCACCCCGATGACATATTTCACCCCGATGACATTTCAAGTGCCAATATTATTATCACCTCTAAGAAGTATCAATATTTAGAATTGAAAATAAAATTCCACAGGGAAAGGAAAGAAAATTGTGTTAGGTGAAATGCACTTAGAGGAAACCATTTCCAAAGTTAACATCTTTACGCCGAAAGGCATACACCTATTGATAATGGGCACAATTAATGATTTTTAACCTTATTTAACCTTAAACTCTAATCTGATGGCTATGCATTGAAGATGTTGGCATATTCTTAGTCGTCCTCCAAAATCAATGGATCAAATTTATTGTTCATAACTTTCTTGCATTTATCAAGCCATCCGTTAACATGTTTACTTTTTAACATTTACCTAATCACATTAAAAAATTACTGTAAGGATATGTAATTGCCACGTTCCATTTATCAACCTAATGCAACCAAACATTTCATATTACCACAGATGAATTACCACAAACATTTTATATTGGAATCACGCATTCTCAGTATATTGCAGACACGCGTTCTCAACAACTACCTTTCGGCGTTCTCAGCCGCGAGTTAGCGGCTATGCTAGTTTTATTAATATTCACTCGTTATTGTGGCGTGAAGAAAGATATACGACTAGTTAATTGAATCACCTGATTGAAATGGCTACACAGATAGTGGGACGCTTCAAATCGCGGACACGTGCACCCACCCAATCTCACCCCTGGTTAATTGAAATGACTACGGGAATACTGGATACTGGGACGCTTCACATCGCGGACACATCACCCATCGACTAACAAAAAAATAAAATATTTAAATAATTGAAATGTTGACACTACACCTGGTCATCTGAAACGCCGATGCAAATCAATCCTGACACTTTTCACATCCATGCGACCACGCACCCATCCATACTGTGAAGCTTCACATCGTGGACACAACAGCCACCGACTAACAGCAAAAACAAATATATTTAAATAATTAAAATGTTGACACTACACCTCGTCATATGAAACGCTGATGCAGATCCTGGCATTTTTCACATCCATGCGGCCAGACACCCATCCAAAATGGTGAAAGATGAAAGGTTTTGGGCTGGTCCAAATAATGAAACATGGTCATAAAATGAAAGGCACTGCTATACATGGCCATAAATGGTTGTGTTCCATATTCACATCTCTCTACTTGTAACAAAACCTTAATTTTTGTTAATCATCTAGATGTGGCAATCATAAACCCTAATGTTAACGCTTAATTGAAACGTAATGATTATAACTAGCACAGCCACATAATTGTGGCTGATCAACGCAGAAAGGTTGATAAGATGAAAAGAATCCTTAAAAGAATATATTAAATTTTATTATTGATTAACAAATAAATGATTGATCTTCATTTATTTGGTGTTAATATTTTAATTTTTGTTAATCACTTAGGTGGCAATCAGTTAGCTATCAAAGTAATTTTTAAATATGATTAGGTAAATGTAAAAAAGTAAACACATAAACTGATGTCTTTATAATAGCTAGGAAGTTAATGATTGAAATCACAGCCATTTATTTGGTGTGACTACCAAGAATATTCCAGCCATATTTAATCCTGTGACTAAACCCGTATTAAATCTGCCCATTGTCAATAGGTATACGCCTTTCGGCGTAACTATACATTGAACCTTGGCCCTGGCCGCCAGTACTATAGCCAAGCATGGAGATTTAAAACGTCGATTGTTAACGCTTAATTGAACCTGGCATCCATTCATGCGTCCAAACATTCATGCGTCCAAAGACCAATGGGTTAATTGAAATGCATGTGAAACATGGTAGCACTGTACATAAAAAAAAAAAAAAACACGTGGTCACTGCTCTGGACTGGTTAATCTTTATTAAATAATTATGCGTCCAAACATTCATGCGTCCAAAGACCAATGGGTTAATTGAAATGCATGTGAAACATGGTAGCACTGTACATAAAAAAAAAAAAACACGTGGTCACTGCTCTGGACTGGTTAATCTTTATTAAATAATTGAACATGTATGCCATTAATCCTTAATCCTTATTAAATAATTGAACATATATTTTATATGTATGCCAACATCATTAATTGTTTGTGATTAAAAGACTGATTAAACAATCAATTCAGATAGGGGGACGCGCCTAATTAGACTCATTGTATTATTCATTAAAAAGGAATAGACTCATTGTATTATTCATTAAAAAGGAATATGATGAACTGTGCATTCCAATTACCTAATTTATAATTAGAGTCATTGTATTATTCATTGAAAAAGAATATGAAAAGTTAGGTGAATAAAAATTGTTGGTAAGTAGGTTATTCGAGTTACCTAATTTATAATTAGAGTCATTGTATTATTCATTGAGTTACCTAATTTATAATTAGAGCCATTGTATTATTCATTGAAAAGGAATATGAAAAGTCAGGTGAATAAAAATTGTTGGTAATTGAATAAAAATTGTTGGTAAGTTCAAAAGATCATGTGAGTAAAAAAGATTTGATTGAAAAGGAATATGAAAAGTTAGGTAAATTGAAATTGTTGGGAACTCTTACAAGAAGTTCAAAAGGTCATGGGAGTTCAAAAGATGTTTTGGAAGATGAATTTAAAAGTTTACATAAGTCATGAGAGTGCAAAAGCCTGAATATTTTTGGAAGATGAATTTTTTGAATATGAAAAGATGAATTTTTGGAATATGAAAAATTAGGTGAATAAAAATTGTTGAGAACTATTAAAAAAAAAAGTCCAAAAAAACTTTTTGGGAAGATGAATCTAAAAGTTTACTTAAGTCACAGGAGTCCAAAAGACTTTCTCAAAGATGAATCTAAAAGTTTACATCACATATTTATATATATCATATCAATAAAATGTATTCACACTTATCTTCCATTCTAACTTAACCAACCAAATACCCATCGAACACAAGCCATTCACACTTATCTCCATTCTAACTTAACCAACCAAATATCCATCAAACACAGGCTTGTGTTCTCTGAGTAAATTGAAACCAGTGTCATTTTAAAGAAAATGGTGCCCTCAACGAAGAAGACTAAGATTAGAGCGAAGGAAAACCATAAATGGGACATCTGAGAAAATTACATATTATTTGTTATTAACTAGCAGAGTCACATAATTGTGGCTGATTTTCAAAGGTTGATAAGATGAAAAGATTTTTTAAAAGAATATATTAAATTTTATTATTGATTAACAAGTTGTGTTTCATTTATCACTTATGTGGCAATCAATTAGCTATCAAAGTAATTTTTAAATATGATTAGGTAAATGTAAAAAAGTAAACACATAAAGGGATGTCTTTATAATAACTAGAAAGTTAATGATTGAAATCACAGCCATTTATTTTGTGTGACTACTAAGAAAATTCCAGCCATATTTAATCCTGTCCATAGAAAACTTATTAAACACTAAACCCCTATTAAATGTGCCCATTATCAATAAGCACTAGCACAGCCACAATTATGTGGCTGATAAACGCCGAAAAGGCATAATAAATCTCCAAACCCTAGAATAAACAGTAATTAGGGTTTTGTTCAAAAATAACAAATACAATTATTTCAATACAATTAAAGTAAATTTAATAGTTTAAAGCCTCTTTACATGCCGAAAGGCGTATACCTATTGACAATGAGCACAATTAATGATCTTTTAACCTTATTTAAGCTTAAACCCTAATCGGATGGCTATGCATTGAAGATGCTGGCATATTCTTAGTCGTCCTCCAAAATCAATGGGTCAGATTTATTGTTCATAACTTTCTTGC
>ML786769.1:277130-287695 GCA_009831015.1 Picea engelmannii | reverse complement strand
GAGTAAATCACATTCATTGATTTGGGAGGACAACTAAGAATATGCCAGCATCTTCAATTGTTAACCATTAGATTAGAATTTTAGATTAAAAGCTGATTAATTGTGCTCATTATCAATAGGTATACGCCTTTCGGCGTAAATATGCGGCGGGCACTTCACAATCCACAAACACGCGGTAAGGATGGCGGTTGTTAATATGAAATGTTTGGTTTGATAAATGGAATGCGTGGACATCAGACTGGTTCAGAAGTAGAACATGGTTTAATTTTATTTAATCATTTAAATGTGGCAATTACATATCCTTACCGTAATTTTTTAATGTGATTAGGTAAATGTTAAAAAGTAAACATGTTAACAGATGCCTTGATAAATGCAAGAAAGTTATGAACAATAAATCTGACCCATTGATTTTGGAGGACGACTAAGAATATGCCAGCATCTTCAATGCATAGCCATCCGATTAGGGTTTAAGCTTAAATAAGGTTAAAAGATCATTAATTGTGCTCATTGTCAATGCAAGGTAATGCGAGCGCCATCCAAGTATTTGGGCCATCCAGTCCATGGAAAAGACAACATAGGCTAAAGTTAGATAACTGGAGGAAGGTGGCTCTTTTTGGGCCAGTCTATGTATACCAATTTTCTAGATCCATCGATGGTAAAGAAGGTACACCATGATTACAACCTCTAACTATGCTATTTAACTGTGCATTTATCCAATAAAATGACATTCCCGACAATACTATGCAAAATAATTTAAAAATATATACCAGAATGTTGTGAATGAAGTTCTAAATTATAAGATGAACTCCACCTCTACTAGTATTTGTAAATTAAAACCATTGTAAACAATGGATGAGATATATTAAGAAAGTAACAAAATTACTTGTTCAATTAGTAAAGTTTTTTTTGTTAGGGTAATGGTATATCTACTACAATAAGTTATAGATTATATAGGTTTTAACCAAGTTTTAAAAATGAACCTTTTATAAGGAAAAATAAAATTGTTTACAATGAAGTAGTTGAACTGATTTTAACACTTTGATTACAATAAGTTATAGATTATATAGGTTTTAACCAAGTTTTAAAAATGAACCTTTTATAAGGAAAAATAAAATTGTTTACAATGAAGTAGTTGAACTGATTTTAACACTTTGATTTGAACACTTAATGTAAATTAATCAATGCAATAACTTTAACAACAAAGATATTGCTCTTAAAATAAGAGCATGAAATATAATGTATATAAAATTATGATAAACATAAGATGTTATAGAATTAGACAATAAATATTGAAAAGGAGGTAATCTTTACTGCAATATGTTGATTTAAAGGTCTCCATGGTTTTCGATTTCAACTTCCTTTCTTGTATGATTTTATATGAAATTATGGGAAATGTGATCTATGTGTAGCTAAAAGAAATTTAGAAAAAAAAAAATTAAGATTTATCAATATGTATATCCCATTACTTCGGATATACTTGTAGGATGGTGATTTCTTGCTTAACTTGAAACATGAAAATTTTCTCCCCTACTTCTTTTCATTCCACGTCCAATTGTTTGATGTTTGACAAGTTCTCTTCATTGTCATTAACAAATGTAACAAGACGATGTTTCATCTCTTCTCCAGGAAACTCCATGAGGTTGTCAAAGTCATTAGCTAATGAATTATTCATTGCCGCTAAGTGACTATCAAGCTCCTCTTTAGTGGTCATGGGTGGATTTTTGAAAAGTTGTGGACCCTACATTTCTTTAACAACATAAAATGATTTTAAAATAACATCACCTCTCCTTTCATTGAATTTTTCGAAAGTAGCAATTTCATATTGCAACATTTTTACTCAATGTTCCTAACTTTTATGGAGAAAATACCATTGGTGGATAGTAATATTTCTCTATGATCTTTCTAGTAATCCTAGATATGATATTTAATAAATAATAACTAGTCGGTGGGACCCCTTGTGACTCTCTTTAGTTTCTTAACAAACATAAACACAACTAGTTAATCAATCAAACACATCCCTCCTTGTGGCTCCCATCATCACTCTCATAATTTGAAAATTAATATCAATGATATTTGAAACCATATCCAAAAAATATAATATCCAACATATCCAAAAATAGTGTGTTGTCCAAAAACTTCAGCATTCATTTGTTTTCAACAATCAATAAATAAAAACACTAAAAAACCATATTTTCCACTCTGGGAGGCAATTTTCCCCTTGTTGCTACTGTCTCCGTTTGATTTCTTTGAATTTGCCTTAGGATGTGTGGATCCTTTAGGTCTGGTCTCACTGATAACATGAGAGAAATCATCTCTCAAATGCATGCGGGATGAAACAGATTTGGCAGAGTCATTGAGGGAGAGGAGGGGGCAACAACAAATTTTCCTTTATCATGTACATGGTGGCTTCAATTTTTAACTTCTTTCTTGCCTGGGAATATTGTACTGGTGAGTGGGCTCGTGAAGCTTGGACAATTTGGTTAACTGGTGGAGGAAGAGAAAGCAAAGACAAATTGGGCCAGCCACGATGTTGGGAGACTGTCGGGTGGATAATCTCTTGCCATCCGTCATTTTCAGGGACTTCAAGTCATAACGAGACATGAGGGGGAAATGGGATACCAAGGACATGTGGGGCTTGGAAAGGAGGCCTTTATGGCCTAGGTTGGACCACTCCTTGTCCAATCCAGTTAAAAAACCCATCTTGGAATAGCTGGTTCAACTCTTGTGAGTCTGCATCAAAATGTATAGAAAAATTTGGCCTTCATGTTCCGATTTCCTCTTCCCGTGTTATTCTGGCCATGGCTTCCTCTGTTGAAGAAACTCATTCATGTATGCATTATTTATTAGCGACTAGTTTCTTCAACAACACATACATGACATCTCTTTAAATATGAAATAAAGTTTGGCTCAACAATACATCAGACTCATGCAATCCAATCCATAAAAATTGTTTAATACTTGTCAATGAGAAGTGGGTGAATAAGGGTTTTGGTATATATGAGAGATTGTATTGAGCGGAAAGTGGTAAAATGAAGGGGGGTAGATCATGGTTACTGCTAAAAAAATACTCAAACAATCAACTGTATTATAATAATAAAACATATCAACTGCAACTCATACTTGTGCCATCCTTCAACTGCTATAATACATAGTTTTCATTTAAATATAATTTAATTTTAAGAACATGGCGTGAATAGTGAAGCTGGGAAAGTGAGAGGATTTGTAATGTGTGGAAAAGTGAGAGAATCGTAGGGAAATAATGAATACTGTTCAAAAAAAAAAATCAAGTAAACATAACTCTGTACTACAATCAATACAAAAAATACCAACACCATATCAACACTCATTGTGTATCAAACTGTTTGTTGTCACACCGTTTAAATTTCTCAAAACTTCTCAATTAGAACAGTCTATGCAATCTTATTCATAATCGAAACAACATTCCATTCAATAGTCCTGTTAAGAAAATGCTTGGTCTTTAATTTATTTCCTTTCCCTTTAAGAATTTAAATAAAATGCACAACAACATTGCTCCACCTATATCCCATAATGAATCACTATAAAAATATCATACATTGTCTATCAATTCATAATCATCCAATTAAAACATATGCACAGGTCCCTTTCCAAATCGAACAGACTTCCAAAACATGCTCGATTACATACATTCTTCACTAGATCAACCAATAAGTTTTTGCAATGAAACCACAGTCAACATAAAACTTCAAACCTCATTATCGTTGATGTAACCATTTCCAATATGCACGATGATTCAAAAATATAGCACAATCAACATAACAAAATACACACAGCCACCATTTCCATAATTATCTATAACCCTGATCGGGCCTAGTGAAACACACATGAGTCTCCAATTTGTAATTAAGACCATGCTATAAAAACACAGTGATCGAAAGTACAACGAAAAAGTGGAACCCCTCGACTACATATTATTACTCATTCCCAATCAAAACCTTTCAACCAATTTAATCATAGAAATACGAGATAGAGATTCGATGAAAACTTTCATAATCACTCCACTTAATAAACCATTTTTTGACAACCCAGAAGATGCTTGAAGGGAGCATAACAATTGGGGTTTTAAAACGTGCTCTGTCACAACAAATACAAGGAGACAATAAAGGGATTTCTCATTCATCAATAGCACAGAGAACTAGAGGTCCTCAGAGGCATATCAACGACATGCAAAACACTTTAGATATAGACATAGTAGTAAGCCATAGGGTTTCCTTATAACTCCCATTCTGAGCAATAGAAGAACAGTTAGCCATAGATGAAGCAATGATGAGTAGGCTAGAAAAATTGACACATAGTGTGTTTTACATTTGCAGAAGAGAGGTAGATGTCCATTGAACAATGATGGTTACAATAACACACATAGATATAACCTCTGTCGATTTTCTTAAGGGATGAACCATTTGACAACAATGCCATTGAGGATGCATAACACCGATGCATAACTCATATCACTCCATAACCATACATTATATATCAACATTGTGGCCACCCTAAGACCAATTCCTGAGATACTTTGGTGCTAAGACAATGAGCATGAGCCCACGACCATGACTCTGGTATAAGAATTACACATCAACCAACTAGTAATTTGAATTCAACGGGATAGGGTTATACTCGTGACTGTGAGGAAGCAACCGACAAGAATACATGGAGCGAAACCCTCCACCATTTTAACACCCAACGTTATATAACCAATTCACTTATTATCCACATAGACCCATCACTATTTTAACCAACAGAGCAACCGACGAATGTACAACTCAAACACAAATCAATTCTTTTGCTTGCAATCTAAACAATTACATATAGTAATTCCAGAGAGAAAAACCACGCATTTACACAGTTGCAATTTTCAGGAAAACACAAACCCAAGCATTAATGAGCCATTATTTGTTCATACACAGAGCGTAATTCATGGATGGGTGAAAAAGAACCATACCTGTAACAAAGAGCTTAAAAGGGCAAGTTGGTCGAGCGTTTTCTTCACAAGACTGAAATGTAGAGCTTAACCACCAACATACCAAAATGCAACAAAGAGCCATACTAGGGTGACAACCTGATGGGGGAAGTATGGAGTGACATTCGTTTACTACAGGTCGCTTCCATCTCCTATCCTATTCAATTCCAATGTACAAGACAACCAACACTCACCATATCATTTAAACCATGTAATCAACTTCCAAACCATTGAAATCTGCGACAATATTCCTTGCCCAATGCACCACCCAAAACATTCACGTTAACCCTTTCCAAGTTTGCATTCCATACCATATGCATTGCCATGTTATATGCACCCCAAAATAACTCAAATGAAAATCACATAGCCACTAACCAACCATATAATAGTTAGAACTAACACTAACCTCTTTTACCTTTCCATATGCATATAATCCTTAACATAACTCAAACATAGATCCTTTCTTTTTAGGATTTTTTCCATAAGTTTCTTTTCTTTGTTTTGGTTATGTCATTACTAACATATTTCTTGTTTATGTGTGGTGAGGTAATAAATCATGGTGATTTGTGACATGATTAAACATAGAAACGATAAATATATGCCCATCATAACATAAAAACAATGCTTTGATTTGCAGAAACATCCCATAAAATGCATCATCCACCTGTCACTATGTCAAAATGAAACCAAGATTGCATTGTCAACCATACAGGACTGTGTAAGAAGCGTTGAAACAACAACAAAAAATGTGTGATATGTCTATCTTTGAGCCTCCAGTCTACAAGGGGGTCCCACCTAGTAGTATTATATTATTAACATAGTTTAAATAATAGGGCTTTAGCAATACTTTGTGAGAAAAATTCCTCGTCGTGATTTTAATCGTCAACACACCCTTGGCAGACCCTTGCATGAAAGAGTTTGAGATACCTACCCACAGACCCATGGTCTGTAAGGTGGAGTAGGTAAGAATCGATTTCGAATCAAAGCCATGCATCCCATATGAGAATGGAGGGTCCGCCACACTCTGAGTAAATGGAGCAGCGGTCGCCATTGATGATGGTATCAGACCACTTCCCGAAGTAGAGGGAGTCGAGAACACTGTGGTTCAGATTAGTGAAGGTGGGAGAGGAGGCAATATGCCTCATGCAGTTGTAGCCAAAACAGGAGTATGAGGACTCCTAGACGAAGTAGCATCATTTACTTCCATTGCATCTTGTAAAACTAAATGGAGCTCAGAAGGTGTCACCTCAGGAGGGACAACTTGTATCAAGATTGACATCGACAAGTCGGTGATCGAAGGGTTGGCTGGCCTGAGAACTTCTGCCTTAAGGTCAGAAACAGTAGGTTCCTCTAGAGTTGAATAGTCTCCTCGTGGAGTAGGCTTGGGAACAGTATCTTGCAACCCGGTCGCTTCAAACGACCCTTGTTGGTGATCCAGATTATTTTTGGCACGAAATGAGAGCAGAGATATAATAAATAAATGCAAAGAGATATCGTGGATATCCAATAATATAACATAAATTTACCGGTTATGCAACCATAAACACAAATATACAATAATACACGATTTCTATTAATGAAACAAATGTACAAAGTCTGTAAACATACAGAGTGAAGGACTCACTAGAATGGTGGAAACTTATCTCTGAGAGGAGATGTGACGGCTAATCGCATTCGTAAGAAGATGGTTACAATGAGGCTCTAAAGGCATTTTTACAATAAACAAGAATGTCAAAAACCATAGACATCCAAAAACCTAACCCTGGGAGATGAAGCGCAAAAAGTCACGTGGGCCCCGTTTGGGTAAGTTGGTACATCACTTTCCCGGGGTCGTAACTTTGGCATATTATCTTCGTTTGAAGCATATGATACATGGTTAGAAATATCTATCTGAGGACTACAATTGTTGGCAGAAAATATCATGAAAATATTTTCAATTGGTAGATGCCCAAAAAACGTCGTTTAGGGCGTTAAAACGGCTTCGGAAGTTCAGGACCCGAAAAACTACCAAAAATAGTAAATTACCAAAATTGCGAGAAAATTGTTTTGATGCAGTTGGAAAAGGTGGGTGGCCACTGATATCCACCTCGATCAGTTGGTCAAGTCTTTGCTGTAACAGTGGTAGAGGTGGCTCCAATGGAATCAGCGACAGACCTTGAAGGCTTCGTGACTGGCGGAGCTGTTGATCTTCCACCTTGTGAAATGATCAACTAACACACTAAAAATTTCCTAAAAGACAAATCAAGTAGTCAACTATATAGTAGGAAGGACAGTTACGCCAATCAACACTAGAGCAACTAACGGGTGTAAGTGAAACCTGAACATGGAAGCACCCTCGGGGTATACTCTGTGAAGCATAATTCAATGTCTTCCCTAGGTATCGCGGTATACCCCTGCAGTCACCCGTTTAAGTCCCTAGAATATGGGAAACTAAGTTTCCAGTTCCCAGTCAGTCACCAAGCGGGTACAATCGATAGTCGGGTGGATCGCAACGAGCAGGATAACAAGTTTGAAACCTATCAAGGGTATCAAAAGAAAATGGTCTGGAAGATAACAGAGGATCTCGAACGGATTCGAGGTCCATGAAACTCCGTAGGCAAATGGATTCGGTAGTACTCCCAATACAAATCCTCAATATGCGTTCCCCACTACGTTCAGTCTGACTTTGGAGGAGTTATCCCCGTTGCCTTTCCTCTTGCGACCTCGTGTTTATCCCCTGTGTGAGAGGGGGGTCCCGTATAACTTTTACGACACTAGACTTAAAAACTCCCTAACTTAGACTCCAATATTTGATTTAACAGCCTTGAAGAGTTTCCTCTCCAAACTAATTCAAGGCCCTAACCCTAAACTAGTTGGTTGACCCTACAAACAAAAAAAGTCTAGTTTATTTTAGATTAATTTTTCTTTTTAAAGGATTGATTTACTCATAGGGATATGATGGTGAAACTCATGATGTTATTAAGAGATGAAAATAGGAGAAAACTAAACTACTTGAAAGAAAAAATACTTCAAATTGAAAAGAAAAGCTTTATAACTACTTGTTACTCAACTTTTCTTAACTAACTTTTCAAGATCTTGTAAAGAAAACCTAAAACCTATTTTCTCTTGACTACAAGCTACTTATTCTTCAAGAAATCAAGAAAGAACTTGAAAAACAAACTCTTTTTCCTTTTCTACAAATAACCAACTCTAACTACTTTACCAAACTGAATTTTTTTTTTTTTTTAAATTGCCTTAAAGAGAAAAAGTGCAATAAATCTTTTTCTTTTTTCAAAGCAAGTAAAAAAGGATAAAAGACTAAAACAAATATGGAAAAAAACCTGTATCCCACCGCGGATCGTAGGGCTTCAATCAAGAAACCTATAAAGAAGATTTACAATTCAAAAACTTGCTTAAAACCTTTTTTTTTTTAAGTAAACACAATAAAATCAAGAAGACAAGTAAACTAAACTCTAATGGAGTGATCCAAGAAACCCTGAGAAGTGTGAACCTCAATAAGAAATAGGAAAACTCCCTTCTTTTCAAAAAAATTCTTGAAACAGGGACGCGGGCTATTACATCAACAACCTGCGTATGTACATGGGTTGTTTACTTAGCAGAGCATGTATGTACGCCTGTTGGCTCAAGACATGGCGTGCACATTGTGATGGACACTTTTGTAACTAAATGAAATTGTATTTTATTCATGTTCCCATTGGAACAAAGGTTGGAAAAAGGCTCGTGAGGTTGGTATTGTAGAATGGGTTCAATGGTTTATTGAACTATTGAAATCCTGCATACTATGGGTGTTTTATATTCTCCCTTGAACAATAATAAAATATGAATTATCATTGCCCTGTGGAGGTTTCTCTTACAAGAAGGGTTTTACCACGTAAATCACTCTATCAATTCTGTGTATGTTTTTTTGTGTCAGAATTGTTTTTTTCTTATTAATATCTTGTTAAATGTCACATGTTAAACATTGAAGGAATTACCCATCTCCTTCATTTTGGTAAGTAGAAACCACCTATTAAACAAATCATAATTTTGTTTCTCTATGTATATAAAGTTGATATAGAATTATATTAGTTAAAGTGGATATTGAAATATTTTATTTATGACTGATATTGAAATATGTTTTTGTTATTAATATTTTTTATAAATGCCATGTGTCAACTCCATGTTGATCACGGAAGGAATTAAACATCTCCCTAGTATATGAACTATAAAAAGAGTTATTACTATAGAAGAACTAGTTTTCCTTATATTGTGAAAAAGTGGGGCAAAAAAATTTATTTGTCAAATACAATTAAGATTGAAAATCGACCCTATTAAATAGGAAGCTTTTGAAAGAAGTAGTTCTCCTTATGTTATAAAGAAGTGGGGCAATAAAATTGTATTGATCAAATACAATGGAAATTGAAAGTCCACCCTATTAAATAAGAAGCTTTTGAAGTGGTAGGAAGATAAAGCTTCTAAAACATTTGAAAGGATATTTCAAAATTATTTGATGGAGTGGATTAATTTTCAAGAAACCAAACGTTTTGTAAGCTCAAGACAAAGTGTGCATTCCAGTTACCTAATTTATAATTAGAGTCATTGTATTATTCATTGAAAAGGAATATGACACAGTGTGCATTTCCAGTTACCTAATTTATAATTAAAATTGTATTATTCATTGAAAAGGAATATGACATAGTGTGCATTTCCAGTTACCTAATTTATAATTAAATTCTTACCAAAAGGTCGAGAATATGAGAGGTCGAGAATATGAGAAGTTAGGTGAATATAAATTGTTGGGAATTCTTACCAAAAGGTCATGGGAATACAAAAGATTTCATTGAAAAGGAATATCAAAAGTTAGGTGAATAGAAATTGTTGGGAACTGTTACAAGAAGTCTAAAAGAAAGGTCATGAGAGTTCAAAAGATGTTTTGGAAGATGAATCTAAAAGTTTAGATAGGTTTGTGGAAAATGAATTTTTGGAATATGAAAAAATGAATTTTTGGAATCTGAAAAGTTAGGTGAATATAAATTGTTGAGAATTGTTAAAAAAAATTATCCAAAAGACGGTAGTCCAAAATTTTTTTTGGAAGATGAATCTAAAAGTTTACATAGGTCATGGGAGTCGAAAAGACTTTTTGAAAGATGAATCTAAAAGTTTACATCTCATATTTATATATATCATATAAACAAAATGTATTCACACTTATCTCCATTCTAACTTAACCAACCAAATACCCATCCAACACAGTCTTGTGTTCTCTGAGTAAATTGAAACCAGTGTCATTTTAAAGAAAATGGTGCCCTCAACGAAGAAGATTAAGCTTAGAGAGAAGGAAAAACATACCGTTGCCAATGGGACATCTGAGATATCGACCTCACGTAAGTGAGACAACTACATCTTATTTGTTATTAATTATTGCAGTCAGATTCATTCTGTGATTTATCTTATTTGTTGCATTCTGTGTTTTTACAGAAAGAGAGTTAATACCTGGACTTGACGATGATATTGTTTTGGCGGAAATCATTCCTCGATTAGCTCGGATGTTGCCATGGGATAAGCGGCCGATCTTGAGTTTGTTGAGTCG
>ML786769.1:263217-276772 GCA_009831015.1 Picea engelmannii | reverse complement strand
CTATAAGCAAGGTAACGCGAGCGCCATCCAAGTATTTGGGCCGTCCAGTCCATGGAAAAGACAACATAGGTTAAAGTTAGATAACTGGAGGAATGAGACGCTCAATGAAACCCTAGATGAGATCTCCAAAATGAAGGTGGCTCCTTTTGGGCCAGTCTATGTATACCAATTTCTAGATCCATCGATGGTAAAGTAGGTACACCATGATTACAACCTCTTACTACCCCTTAGCTTCGCATCTTTGGAAGAGATAACAGATCTCACATCTAACTTATGGGATTCAATGG
The DNA here is from genome assembly GCA_009831015.1 of Picea engelmannii. NCBI lineage: Eukaryota > Viridiplantae > Streptophyta > Pinopsida > Pinales > Pinaceae > Picea > Picea engelmannii. Next base: position 276,485 of record ML786769.1, on the reverse strand, counting down.
TATGCTATTTAAATGTGCATTTATCCAATAAAATGAAATTCACCACAATACTATGCAAAATAATTATACATGGGGACTTTGTATCCATGAGAAAGCTCTTTTTTCCAAAATAATTATTACACACAAGTTGATTATACATGGGGACTTTGTATCCATGATAGCTATGGAATTAAATGTTTCATGCATGGGATGTCTAATCCATCTCTGTTCTCAAAACTTGAGGGGAAGGAATACACACAAGTGGGTCACAAAGTGGGAGGTTCCAACAATCATAGGGGCAATGTGTCGAGTTAAGGGGGTTACTTGATGGATTAACCATTGATAAAAGGTCGAAATATTGTTCTATTTATTTTATTTTATTTCCAAGAAAAAAAACATAATTTTATATCATCATTTGTGATCAAAATTACATTTTGTATATACATTTCCAAAGTGTATTCATATCATCTATATTTATATGGATCTACTTGTAGCTCCTTGAAGTCCTTCCTTTTATATTTGTTGTGTTATCGAATCCAATGAGATTTTACAAAATTTTACAAAATATTTTGCTGCATATAGATGTCCATTCCCAAACGGTGTCCACTGATTTCACATGAAGGTTTTTTGAGGATGTTCTTGAATGTGATCATTTAGGAACTCTGAAATTTTCCAATGGCCCATGGAAATAGAATAAAAAACATGCTGTAATGATTTTGTGTCTTCCACTATGTTAGCAAGTCTCATATTTGTACATCTTTCTGTGCCATTTATCCAATTTATGACATTTTTTGAGTCTCCATAAATTGTAATCAATTTGCAATTCTTTTCAAGTGAAGGAAATGAGTAGTTTGAGGCTCATTAGTTCAATCAAATTGTTTGTTCTTGTTTCTAGACCAGAATTAGTGTGAAGTGGTGGGATTCTGAGAGGTATACAATCCCTTCTCCCCCACATCTATTATTTTGTGAAGCTTCGTCAAAAAAACCCCAAGGTTTTGTTTTATCAATAATGAATCTCGCAACACTTGGTAAGTATGTGGAGAGGATGGCCAAGATTTTAAGAGTGGTTTTTTTTGGTGCTTGATAAATTTCCTTAAAGATGAGTGTATTTCGGGAAATCCATAAACCCCATAATATCAATAGAGGAAACATTCTATAGGATTTAATTTCTTTGGCCTTCCATATCGAATTAAATAAGTATACACATCCTTTGGTGCATAGAAACATGAGGTTGTTTGGTCCGAGATAAGTTCATCCTCTTGATCCCTGAGTCTTACTTGTGTTGTTTTTAGGCCTGCGATGTATCTTTCCAATTATTTTGCATCTACATTCTCTAGTTCAAGATCAACAACCGATTTCCACCCTTATGACCAAATGGTTGATTGATATGGATAAACAAATTTATCTAAAGTGTTCTAACCTTCGATTCTCAAATGTAGGATAAGCTGGGAGGAGGTGTTGGCCTTCACAGCCCAGGGATCCGCTCCCAATCTCATTCGCTAAGCTGGGAGGAGGTGTTGGCCTTCACAGCCCAGGGATCCGCTCCCAATCTCATTCGGTGGCCATTTCCTATCTTCCAGGGAAGTCCTTTCTCGATAACTAGAAATGAGTTAATAATTGCCTTCCAGATGAGCGAGACTCCTTTCAATGAATTTTGTGCCCGTCTCATCCACATCTCCACATAATCTGGTTCAATGTATTTTTGTATTACTACTTTTGTCTAGAGACTAGTAGTACTTATCAGTCGCCATCCTCCTTTTGCTGTGAGTGCCTTTGAAAAAGAGTGTATGTTTTTAAGGCCCCATCCTCCTAGGGCCTTTGAAACAATGATTATTTTCCATTGGACCCAAGGTGTGACATGTGATTATTGTTTCCCACTCCAAAGAAATCTGAAGGTGAGTTTCCGAGATGCCTCCAAAATTCCTTTTGGAATCCAGGATAGTGACATCCAATATACTAGGATAGCTTCCAAAACCGACTTGACTAAGACTAGTTTTCCCACCCTGGAAATCCATATGTGACTCCATGATAAGAGTCTTTTTTCCATTTTTTTTAAAAGCCAAATCCAGTCCTCTTTCCTATAGTCATTTGGTTTTAAAACAAAACCCAAATATTTCAACCCTTCTTCTAAAATATTTTTCTGTAAAAGGAAAGTGTTGTCTAAAAAAACCCTTCTACTCCTCTGTAAGTAGGTTTGTTGTGAGGGTAGACTTCCCTTCGTTTATAACCATACCGATAGCTTTGGAGAAAAGACTTAAGATGTTCTTCAGAGTCTCTACTTCCATTGTGGAGCCCATATTAAAGATATGTATATCATCCACAAAAAGAAGGTGTGTAACTTGGAGGGAAGGGGAAATTTTGATACCAAAAAAAGACCCTATTCGTTTTGCTTCTGAAAGTGCTCTATTGAGACCTTCAACTACTAGGAGAAAAAATAGTGGAAAAAGTGGACAACCTTGTCTTAAGCCTCTTTCTAAGCGAACAAAAGGGGTGGTTGATCCATTTATGATCATTGAGAATGAGATTGTAGTAATACAAAACATAATCCATTTGATAAAAGAAATTGAAAATCCCAAGTGTGTTAGAAGAAGACATATGTTGAGCCAACTTACTTTGTCGTAGGTTTTGGAGAGATCAATTTTTAGTACTGCACTTTTTAGTTTTCTGGACTTTGTACTATGTAGTGCTTCTTGTGCCACCCCTATTGCTTTGTGGATCTATCTACCTTCCATAAATTTGAACTGTTCACTCGAAATTTTATCAGAGAGGATTCTTTTCACTCTTCTTGCTATGATTTCAGAAATAATTTTGAAAATGCACCTACAGAGTGAAAATGGCCCGAAATCATCCAAAGTATCAGAGTTGTCCTTTTTTGGGATTAAGGTTATGAAGGTGGAGTTAAGGCTTAGTGGAATTTTCCCTGTAAGTCTGATCTCTTCTACCAAACTTAGAATATCCTGATTGAGGAGGTCAAAAAAGCCTAGGAAAAATTCAATGGTTCAACCATCTGGTCCTGGGATTTTGTCCTTTTCGAAGCTTCTCATTAATTCTTTTAATTCCTTTATAGTAACTTATTCCATTAGCATTCTATTATCCTCCTCATTGGCGAATCTAGGAAAGTACTAGGCCATACATACCACTTATTCTATAGTAGCCTCGTTCTCTGCTCTGAAGAGTTCTTGGAAGTACTTTTTTCCTATTTTTGACATTCCTTCAAAAGTATTTTCCTGGTTTTCATACTAATCCTTCAGGTGTCAAATGGTATTAGAAAAATTTCTACCTTTTGCATATGATTGAAAGAATTTTTTGTTCTCATCTCCACTTTTCAACCAGATAGCTTTGCTTTTCAATCTCCACAATTCTTCCTTTTCCTTGAGTAGCTTGTTTCTCCTTTCTTCCAATCTGAGTAGAGTCGTCTTGAACTCTAGAGTGGAAAATCCACCCCCTTCTTCCTTCAACATTTTCTTCAGTTGGTTTTCCATATTTTTAAGTTCCAATTCTTCTTTTTGTTGTTTCTGGAAAGCCCATATCTTTGTTTTTTCTTTGATCCTTTGAAGGTTTTTAATAAAGTGAGAAGCAATCGAGCGTGTTCTCTCTTGAGGAAAGGGGTCCGGTTTTCTCTTACCAAGTTTGTGGAGTCATCGGTTAAGCAAGTCATGTTGAATTTTAAGGGGCTTAGTGGCTTGCTTGGCCCTTGTATTAGCTCTAGAAAGATCAGGCAATGATCAGAAATGCCTCCAAAGCCAATCCACTCCTTCAGGTAAATAGGATTTTCCAAAAGAGTGTCTGTTAATAGGAAATGGTCTAATATTTTGTCTACACTGTCTTCCCCCACTCTGTTATTCTCCAGGTTGGTTTGATTTTTATAGGTTCAATGTCCAATAAATTGTAGTCAGCCAATTTTTGTGTGAAATAACCTATTAAAGGATCTGTTCTCGCATGTGTTCCCCAAACTTCTAAAAGCCCTAGGGAAAAGTTTAGGTCCCCTCCGAGTAAAACTTGTTGTTCTTTCAACAAAGACTCAGTGAAAATATTGTCCCAGAAGGAGCCTCTATTCTGGAAGGGGCCATAGATGTTGATGATGTGAATAAAATCCTTTAGCTCTTGCAAGAGGATTGTTATACCAAGACCTGACTAAAAACCCAAAGAATTTGTGACTTGAATAGAACAGGTGTTCCACCTGTTAGCAACATTACTTGTCTTCGACATCGGGATATCCAGGTCTGCAGGTTGCACGAGGAACGCCCAAGCGCAACGAATAGAAGAAGTCCTTTTCGGACTTAAAATCAAGTGAGTGGGCAAAATTACAGTGTCAATGGTCTCGATCCATCCATATGAGCATATCAACGGTTGGCGGGAAATCGCGAATAGAAAGGTGCGTCGAAGATAACACAATGGATGGCGCCCATATTGTGTACAGGGAAAGATAACAGCCATCCATCCAGAGGACGCGTCGCGCGAGATCCACTCACGTCGGCGTTTCGACAATCGGGAGTTCGAGGGGTAAAGGTTCCATGTTGTCCTATCTCTCGAAACCCCGAACCCCGAAAGCACCGAAGGTGCTCAAAGTAGGGCCCACAGTATCATGCGGAAATCTTGACCGTCCGTCCACAGGAGACACTTGGTGCACGATTAGGCTCCTCGCCTATTCGCTCATCGTGACTCCGATGCATAAAGAGCAGCTCCTTCATATCCCCGATGCACGAGGTGCCGGGAGTGTCCAGGGCCCGGGCCCACAGCATCGTCGGGAGAGTTCAAAGCCATCAGATCTAGAGGGATGCATGGCGCCAGATTAGTATCATCTTGGCGTTTCGCTCATCGCATTTTCAAGAAGCAAGGATTAGCTCCTCCCCATTCGCGAACGCCGAAGGCACCTTGGGAACGAGCACATGGTCACAGCCCGTGGTCACTTGGGAAAGAAAAGAGTTGTTCAAGAAGGGCCGAAGGCGTCGTGTATGTTCACAGAAGGAATCACCGCGATCTCCAAGTGCCATTTGATCCGACCTCGATCCTGGTTTTCAATTGAAGTAAATGAAGGCGAGAAAGGGTGGTTGAGGCCTCTCCTCATTCATTAAATGTGAGGAATGGAGGGTCCGGCAAGTGGACTGCTCGAGAGGGTCTTGTGTACCCATTTTTCCAGAGAAGCCATGCCGAGTTCTCGACTCACCAAGGAGGTCTGCACACGCTAGCTCGGCTCTTAATGGCTCAACTACTTCCCTTGCAGGAGCCATGTGCAGTTAAGGTGGCATCTGATAAAGAATAACCGTCCTATTTGGCCGAGGGGACACCAAGTCTTGGGTGCACGATCAGCCAGAGTCTGCATGCGCAGACTGTCAGAAGACATGCAGACACAATGTTTTTAATGCAGCGTCTTGTTTTTGTTGTTGTTGTTGTTTTTGAGTATATGTAGGCATTTTCTCTATTTTTGTAATGGTCGATGGTTGAGCTAGGCTCTCAATTGTAAAGTTTTGTTGCAGCACTGGTCGCTCTGGTTAATGTATAAGGCATTTGAGACCTCTTACTTTATGGATGTCAGCCTCTTTTTCCATCTCTTTGTTTACTCTGTTAGAATAGCTCAGAATTGGAGGATCCAGTCGAGTTGTGTTGTTGTAGGATGATGTAGGTTGGATCACTGTAATAGTCGCAGTGTTTCCAATCAGTTCTTGTGTTTTCTCAGCACTGGAATGGCTTGGAATTGGAGGATCCAGTCGAGTCACCCTTCAGCTCCTTGAAACTCTGGACCAAGAGGATCTTGGCTTCTGAGTTTTTCTTCTTCAAGCTTTCGAAGGCCTGTTGCCCGAGGCAGTCTTTCTTACCCTTCTCACAAGTCTTCCATCTACCACCCTTTAAGCAACTTACTGATGAAAGTTGGATCAAGACCTCCCTTTCTTTATACATACCAGACCCTGGTTCCTGTGTCAATGCTACTTTCTTGGGTCTCTTTCCATTCGACCGCCCCCATTTATTAAATCATGACAATAAAAACTGATGGGCGTCGGGCTCTGCTCCTACAAGCAATCCAAGGGTGACTTCCGACGCTAACATTTCTGGTGCCGTTGCCGGAGACGAAGTTGAAGATTTTCCCTGGGTAGAACTTCATTGAGCCTTTGATTCTGAAAGTGCATCAGACATCATATCCCTTCAAGATTGCTACTGTGCACCTGGCGACTCCACTGTGGCGACTCCATTGTTTCCACTTCACTGTTTCAGCTGTGGCTACTGTTGGCACACCTGAAAGCTGACCCAGAGGAGCTTTCTCGAGAATGTTTTAACAACTGCTTTCTCAGCCTGAGAAGCTTCCTGGGGTAACAAAAACGTTAGGATCTATCCTTTGATGGTGAACAAGGACCAGACACATTCGAAGCTACGCATATTTCACCTGGCGACTCCATGATTCAAGGATCGATTGGCGACTCCACTGGTTCGATATGGAGAAAATCCTTGCTCGCAGGTTTGCTCCTTTTAATTTTTCTGCTATTCTTGGTTTTCCTAATGTTGCCCCCTCTTTGAATGAATGGGGTGATTATTTGCCCATATTTGGAAAATGTGAAGAGGACAACCCTGCTCAGCACCTCAATGAGTTTCATGAACTCATGCGTCAGTGGGAGATACATCATGAGGATGTATTACTTAAAATGTTCATGTTCTCGTTAGCAGGGGATGCATGTAAATGGTATCATTCTTTACCCCCTACTAGAGTTTCTTCACTCTCAGAGTTTCATGTAGCTTTCATCTCCTATTGTCAGGAGTTTTATCCCTCCGAGTTAATTTGTCATAACTGTGGTGAGGGATACCACAAATCTGTACAAAATGAAGCTATTTCTGACATAGGCTGTGAGGATAATCTTGACGATCTGGATCATAAATCATTTCTTTGTCCTCCCCATTCATCTACATCAAAGGAGTGTTATGGAAGTGATGAAGATCCCAGGGAGGAAGAAGACACCCTAAGTGAGCTGAGGGAACAAGTGAAGTATGTCTTTGTTCAATTAGAAAGGTTGAAATCTCAAGACAGTGCAGAGGATTTTCCAGCCTGGGAGGAACAAGATGACCTGAGTGAACTAGTGGAGCAGGCGATATCCCCCACTCCCTAATGTGAAAAATTAGAATATGAAGACAACGAAGAGGATTTTCCAGTATTCGAGGCAGATGATCTAAGTAGCTCTTTTGAAGAGATTATTGAAGATTTCTTGGATGCGTTAGCATCTTCCCCCGATGAGTCTGTTGTCTCGGATTTAAACGAAGAAACCATTGTGGAAGAGGATTGCTCTTTCTTCCTTCATGAAATTTCCCATGATGTATTTACATTTGGGATTGAAGAGAAGGATCGGGAGACCATTCCCATTTCACAAGATGGGGGAGTGCACGAAAAAGAGGAGGAGGAACCATAGGAACGACTGAGCGCACATTTCTTTTTCTATCCAGAGCCAGTCAGGGAGCAGCCACCACCAGATATTAGTGAGCCTACGATAGTTGTCCACTCACCTATGCTTGTCAGAGATATTCAACCACATGAGAACAACTATGTAGCAGAGGAGGCTGTCTGTCGCCAATTTTTCGAAATTTTCCACTCATTCTATGATCTTGTCAGCAAGTACATGGAGTGGCATTTCCCCTATGCCTTGGAGCCGCCCTATTTCATATCAACTCCAGCCTGTAAGGAGGAGTTGAAGAATGTAACCGTTCTGCTGTCACGGTTACACCATTTGCTGATGATCATTGATAGAAGGAAGGAGCTTCTATCCAGGAAGCTACTTGAATGGCTATGGTGGAAATCTTCTTTCACCTAGCCCCATGTAAATTGTTTTATTAGTTTAGGATTGTATATAAATAAGCTCCTTTGAGCATGCATCTTTATTTTGTTGCTTTTATTTTTCGGCTTATATTTTTCAGCAGCGGGATGTTTTGAGCCTGACTCCATAGCCCAACAGCGAGGCACTGGAACTACAAAATGAGTCCTTAGAGCATCACAGGGGCGACTCTATCCCCCATGGAGCCTAATTCTAGCAACATTACTTGTCTTTGACATTGGGATATCTAGGTCTGTAGGTTGCACGAGGAGCACGCAAGCGCAGCGAATAGAAGAAGTCCTTTTCAGACTTAAAATCAAGCGAGCGAGAAAAATTATAATGTCAATGGTCTAGATCCATCCATATAAGCATATCAACGGTTGGCGGGAAATCGCGAATAGAAAGGTGCGCTGAAGATAACGCAATGGATGGAGCCCATATTGTGTACAGGGAAAGATAACAACCGTCCATCCAGAGGACGTGTGGCGCGAGATCCACTCGCATCGACGTTTCGACAATTGGGAGTTCGAGGGGTAAACGTTCCATGTTGTCCTATCTCTCGAAACCCCGAAACCTGAAAGCGTCGAAGGTGCTCAAAGTAGGGCCCACAGTATCACGACGCAATCTCGACTGTCCGTCCACAGGAGACACCTGGCACGCAATTAGGCTCCTCGCCTATTCGCTCATCGTGACTCCGAAGCACAAAGAGCAGCTCCTTCATATCCCCGATGCACGAGGTGTCGAGAGTGTCCAGGGACCAGGCCCACAACATCATTGGGAGAGTTCAAAGTCATTAGATCTAGAGGGATGCATGGCGCCAGATTAATCCCTCTCGGTGTTTCTCTCATTGCGATTTCAAGAAGCAAGGATTAGCTCCTCCCCATTCGCGAACGCCAAAGGCGCCTTCGGAACAAGCACATGGTCACAGCCTGTGGTCACTTGGGAAAGAAAAGAGTTGTTCAAGAAGGGCCGAAGGAATCGTGTATGTTCACAAAAGGAATCACCGCGATCTCCAAGTTCCATTTGATCCGACCTCGATCCTGGTTTTCACTTGAAGTAAATGAAGGCGAGAAAGGGTGGTTGAGGCCTCTCCTCATTCATTAAATGTGAGGAATGGAGGGTCCGGCAAGAGGACTGCTCGAGAGGGTCCTGTGTACCCATTTTTCCAGAGAATCCATGCCGAGTTCTCGACTTGCCAAGGAGGTCTGCACACACTAGCTCGACTCTTAATGGCTCAACTACTTCCCTTGCAGGAGCCATGTGCAGTTAAGGTGGCGTCTGACAAAGAATAGCCATTCGATTTGGCCGAGGGGACACCAAGTCTTGGGTGCACGATCGACCAGAGTCTGCATGCGCAGACTGTCAGAAGACATGAAGACGCAATGTTTTTAATGCAGCGTCTTGTTTTTGCTGTTGTTGTTGTTTTTGAGTATATGTAGGCATTTTCGCTATTTTTGTAATGGTCGATGGTTGAGCTAGTCTCCCAATTGTAAAGTTTTGTTGCAGCGCTGGTCGCTCTGGTTAATGTATAAGGCATTTGAGACTTCTTACTTTATGGATTTCAGCCTCTTTTTCCATCTCTTTGTTTACTGTGTTAGAACAGCTCAGAATTGGAGGATCCGGTCGAGTTGCGCTATTGTAGGATGATGTAGGCTGGATCACTACAATAGTCGCAACGTTTCTAATCAGTTCTTGTGTTTTCTTAGCGCTAGAATGGCTTGGAATTGGAGGATCCAGTCGAGTCACCCTTCAGCTCCTTGAAACTCTGGACCAAGAGGATCTTGGCTTCTGAGTTTTTCTTCTTCAAGCTTCTGAAGTCCTGTTGCCCGAGGCAGTCTTGCTCACCCTTCTCATAAGTATTCCATCTACCACCCTTGAATCAACTTACTGACGGAAGTTGGATCAAGACCTCCCTTTCTTTCTACATATTAGACCCTGGTTCCTATGTCAATGTTGCTTTCTTGGGTCTCTTTCCATTCGACCACCCCCATTTATTAAATTGTGATAATAAAAACTGATGGGCGTTGGGCTCTGCTCCTGCAAGCATTCCAGGGGTGACTTCCGATGCTAAAACCACCCAATTTCTAGACCTCCATATCTTCCTGTTTCATCCAGGGTTTCAAAGTTCCATCCTGGGAGTAAGGATATTAGTCTGTATTTTAATTCCTCTCCTTCCCCCATCGTTTCTTGTAACATAAGAATATATGGGTGTTCTGAATCAATCACCCTTTTTAGGGATGGTTTTTGAGTGGGCCATCTAGACCCCTATAGTTAAAGGAACAACATTTCATCAAGGGCCCTTTCCAAGAGATCTCTTTTCTCTAAGCGCTCATTCAATAGAGAGTTGTTTTCTAGCCAAAAGATCACTTTTGGATTTTTTCTATGCCTTCAAAATATAAGATTTTCTCCCCCAACCACTATTTTTCGCGGTTACCGGCTCCGTGGATAAGGCCCCCAAGGGTCATTTTTTCTGTGATCTGAGAAAGTATCACCCTATTGATGTGGCTTAGGAATAAGAGGAAGATTCGTCTTCTACAGAACATAAACGATTTGTTCTGGGGGGATCGATCCTAATAGTATCAGAGGGAGACAGATACTGTGTGGCTAGTAGAGGATGAAGGAAAGTGTGGGTCGGGAAATTTAGAGTCCTCAACCACTCATTGTCGTTTAAATTTAATTTTTTTATTAAAACAATAATAGGGGGAGAGGAGTTTGAATTAGTACCCGATGTCGCGTGAGGTACTAGTCCCGAGCCAGTCTTGGAGGGGCACAAACATTCTTCTCTCTTATTGGAAGTGTGTCCTGAAATGAGTGTGGAAAAGTGCATTCCATTATCGGAGCCTCCTATAAAGAAACAAAATGTTGGCCTTGTTCTTCCTAAAACCAAAATCCTTCACTTGTCGATGCAGTGGGAGACTTAACCTTTTGAATTCGCCCTTTATCATTGTTAAAAGCTACACCTCTAGTCCTGACTCGAAAACTGCAATTTTTAATCAAATTTCCATATTGATGGCATCTCCTTCACCTGAAAGGGACATTTTCATAATACCACCTCTGGGTGTATGTGTAGCTTCCCCAATTGAGGTCGAATTCTTGTCCAAGAACTTCCCTGATATTTAAATTAACTAAGACCCTTTCCACCTTCCTTTGCCTCATCTCTTCGAAGGTCATATCAGCATCCAGAAAGTCTCCCAGATAGCTTCCAATTGATTTGAAGTGCTCAAAGGACCAAAGATGGAGAGGGAGCACTAGGAGCCTTACCCAAACTGGAATAGTATCCATCCTTTCTTTGCTGGCGTAAAAAATAGGACTCTAGGTCTTAAGGAGTAGGGGGAAGTTGTTTATGCTCTAGGGTTTCCCTAACGCCCACTTTGAATGCTCAAGTTGTAGGAAGGTAAATGAAAACCAGTTCATTTTTAGTTCGACAATATTAGGGACATATACAAGATGTTCCTTCTAGGAAATATGCATCTAGTCGGTCGAGGTTTTGAGTGAAAATGTTTTTCCACTAGCTTGACCCACCAGAGTTTGGTTTTCCATGTGAATAACCTGCCTTAGATCCACTTCTTCCCTCAGGACCAAATTTCCAATTTTCCCTTTTGACTTTAGGCTTTTCCATTTTAGCCTGTGCCCTTCTCTTGTCTTCGTCCTAAGACCACCAAGGTCATTACTACCGTGGGAACATAGAGAAGAGGGTGTCGCCTGAGTGTGTTCTTTAGAATCCAGATTCCAGTCGAAACGCTTGTGTTCCTCTACCTCTAAAAAAGATGAAATGAAACCCTTGTTAGTGGGAAAAATTGGTGTGTCCAGTTGTTTCCCTGATAGTAAAGAAATCCCTTTTGCACCATGACCTACAACCTCATCTGGAAAACTTGTTTTCCCCCGTGAAGACCAGAAGGATTAAAACCTGCTTGAGGAGGGGAGGGAGAAGAAAATAAAAAGCCTCCTTTTGTTTGGTTAAACCAATCCAAGTCCGATGCTCGCTGCGAGCTCAGGGGAGGTAGAGAAACAACTACTAGATGGAGAAAACCAAGTAACCAGGGTTCTGTGAAATCCCTAAAAAATACGTTATCGAGCAGAGGGGTCTGGAGAGTGGGTTCATTCTCGTTCTCAAGAGGTTGTTGTGGAGGAAGAAGAGCTACACCCATCACGACCAGCTGGTCTTAAAACCCTCCACCGGTCATCTCCTCGTGAATCTAGTAATCCATGGGGATGATTTCCATGTAGACTTTGGTATCCATAGGGGTATGTGGTTAGAAACTTCCTTCGTTGAGAGAAATCCGTTGAGAAGTAGTAAAGCCACCGGAAGAAACTAAGGAGAAAAATCTTGCTGAGAAACTAAGAAAAGAACCATAACAAACTAACCACAGTCTGATAAGACTATCCCGCTCCTTAACTGTAGAGGCCATATCCTCCCCCCTTAAAACATTGTCCTATTAACATGAAATAACATCGGTTTTAACATCAATTTTATCAAATGTTTTTCATATTTTAAAAAGGAATGTATACCACCTTTTAGAGACAAAACTAACACTTTCTAATATATCTTAAGTGACATTATATATTTTCATTGAGTTCAATGCTCAAAATTACATTTTCCATACTTTTGATTGAATATATGTGTTAATTTTGTTTATGAAGGATAAGTTTTTAGGATCTCTCCCCTCTTTGGAATATTTGGATGGAGGACAACTCAACCACTATTTATAATAGTGGATGATATTCCAAAACAACCAAGGAACTAAACTCTATTTAAATAAATTAAACTAAACCACTAAACTAATGTTATTAGTATCTCCCCTCTTTGGAATATTTAGATAAAGAGAAACTCAACCACTATCTAAAATAGTGGATCATATTCCAAAACAATAGAGAAACTAAACTCTCTTTAAATAAATTAAACTAAACCACTAAACTTAAACTAAACCACTAAATTTATGTTATTAGTAAGTTTTTATACATTTGTATTTATAATCTTACTTTATGTTAATAAATTTTCATACATAAATAGTGATCATTGATATAATTAAATACAATTTTTATAATTAATTTTAATAATTATAAGATAATGTTATGATTAAATAAATAAATAATTTAAAAGTGAAATGAATGTTCAAATAATAATTAAATAATATTTTTTATAATTAATTTTAATAATTATAAGATAATGTTATGATTAAATAAATAAATAATTTAAAAGTGAAATGAATGTTCAAATATCTCCACTAAGACACTTGTACTTGTTATTTTGTATCAATAAAATAATGACTTCAGTGATTATGATAAAACCTTAATTATCCAAACAACACGAATTCAAATTCTCACAAATGTATAACCCCTTTATGTAATAATTTTCTTATACTGAGTCTAGATCCATCTTAAATCTGGATCTATCATATGCCCATAGGCATAAAATTCTTCAAGGTGGATCTACGCCCGTTCTATATATATATATATATATATATATATATATATATCAACTCCATGTTGAGCACATAA
>ML786769.1:200092-263155 GCA_009831015.1 Picea engelmannii | reverse complement strand
ATATATAAAGTTGACATTGAAATATTTACTTGTCACTAATAGTTTTTTAAATGACATGTGTTAACTCCATATTAAACATTGAATAAATTACACATCTCCCTCATATGGAGAAGTAGAAAGAACCTATCTACCAAATGATATTTTATTCACCTTTTTTTTCAACTTTCAATTGTTATATATGTTGAATATGTCAACTAATTGTCCAAGATATTGTGGATATTGACAGATTTAGTGGCTCCTATTTTTGAGATGTTTGTTAAACCAAATCTACCAATTTGGTATGAGTGCACATTATGATGGAAAGTTTTGTAACTAAATGAAATTTTATTTTATTCACATAATCCCCTTGAGGCAAAGGTTGGAAAAAGGCTAGAGAAGTTGATATTGTAGAGTGGCTCAAATGGTTTATTGAACTATTGAAATCCTTCATATTGTGGTTGTTGTATATTATCCCTTGAACAATAATAAAATATCGATTATCATTGCCCCGTGTCAATTATGTGTATGTTTTCTGTGATATTCTTCTTGTTTATTATTTGCAATTTCTCTACTTGTTCTTTTTTTTCTTCCACTGCACAACAAGTGGTATCAGAGCTAGTGTATGAATCAATTCGGGTGTTGGAAGGAGATTTCAAAGGAAAGGGGCACTAATTTTATTTTACCCAGACACTCCCTAGAGAGTGTGGCAGGAGTGTACCTGCTCCCAGAATTGAGAAAATCGAATTTATGGGTCCCAGAGGGACCCAATATTTATTTTGAGGAGCGTTCAGAGAGGGATGTACCCTGTACAAGGTAGGAGGAGTGTCCCTGACCCATAGACACGCCTTATGAAAGGGGGAGGGGTGTCCTAGATGTCTGGTTCTTTACTGAGGGGGAGCATCCTCCTCATAATTGTTGGATTGTTGTGCGATTCAACAAATATTGAGTTGTTTTAGACTGTAGAGTGTATTGGGGGATTTTGAAAATGGCTAAGATGCAGAGTGAAAAATTTGAGATCGAGTAATTCAATGGGAAGAACAATTCTGAATTGTGGAAGCTCAAGATGTAGGATCTTCTCATTCAACAAGGAGTGGCAAAGGAACTGGTGGGAAAGTCAAGGAAACTCAAATATATGAAATAAGAAGAGTGGGAAATTGATGTGAGAGCACTCAATGCTATTCGTTTGTGTTTGGCTGACAATGTTCTGTTTAACATTGTTGCAAAGAAAACGAAAACATGCTTGTAGGCAAAGTTGGAAAAATTATACATGACTAAATCCTTGACGAACATGATCTTTCTGAAAAGGAAATTGTATATTTTTCTTATGAAATAAGGTAGAAAAGTAGATTACCACTTAAATACCTTCAATGCTCTTTTATGTCAATTGACTAGTATAGGAATAAAATTTGAATCTGAAGATAATACAATTACACTATTGTGTTCACTTCCCAAGTCATGAGATCTCTTTGTTACCTCTGTTAGTTTTAGTTGATCATAAGATATTGATTTTGATGATATTTTTGGAGCTCTATTGTATGAGGAAACAAGGAAAAAATAAAATATATAAACCTCTACATCAGAAGCAATGGTGGTAATAGGTCAATCTAAAGAAAGAGGGAAGAATCAAAGAGGTACTTCTTGATCAAATTCAAATGGAAATAAGAGTAAGCTTAAGTGTTGGTACTATGGAAAATATGGGCACCTTAAGAAGGATTGTTGGAAACGATAATAGGCCTCCAAAGGAGACTCTGCAAAAGAAACAAAGGAAGCAAATGCAACCAAAATAAGTTCATCTTTAGGTTTGGGTATGACTGATGATGTTTTGTCAATTAGTAATGTTTTACATCATGAACAACATTGGTTGTTATATTCTGGTGCATCCAATCACATGTGTCTCCATAGACACTAGTTCTTTTCTTACTAGTCTATAGAAGACACAAAATTTTATATGGGAAATGACATTTCCTGTAAAATTGTTGGAATTGGTAGCGTTCGAATTAAAATGTATGATGGTTATGTAAATACATTAGTTGATGTGAGGAATGTACTTGATCTTAGAAAGAGCCTAATACCTTTGGGAGACTTAGATACTGGAGGATACAAGTGTACAATTCAAGGTGGAGTTATAAAGGTCTACAAAGGAATCTTATCGGTCATGAAGGCTAAGAGGATCGAGAATATTTATCATTTACAAGGAAGAACTGAGTCAGATCATGCAACAATAGTATTTTAGAATGCCAATGGTTCTACTCGACTATGGAATCAACATTTGGGTCATATGAGTGAGAAAAGACTTAAGGTATTGGTAGATCATAAGTTACTTCCTAGTTTAAAGTATTTGAATTTACATTTCAACAAACATTGTATTTATGGAAAACAAAGTAGGCAGAAGTTTAAAATAGTAAGACACACTAGTAAAGGTATCCTTGATTTCATCCACTCAGATGTTTGGGGACCATCTCCTACTGTTTCGTATGGAGGATCATCATATTTTTCACTTTTATAGATGATTTCTCTAGGAAGGTCTAGGTCTATTTGTTAAAAATAAAAGCTAATGTATTTACCTTTTTCAAGTAGTTTAGAGCTTTAGTTGATAAGAATACATGCAAATCAATAAAATCTGTAAGAACATATAATGGTTATGAATTTACATCAATGGAGTTTGAGAACTGTTGTAAGGAGTCTGGGATTGATAGGAATAAAACCACTACCTATACTCCTTATCAAAACGGTGTCGTTGAACGCATGAATAGGAATATTATAGAGAGAGCAAGGACCATGCTTAGTAATTCCAAGTTGGAATAGGAATTGTGGGAAGAAGCAATTTCTACAGCTTGTAATTTGGTAAATCAATCGCCATCAACAACATTAGAATGTAAAATTTCAGAAGAGGTATGGACAAGTCACCCTTGTGATTATTCTAATCTTAAAGTTTCCGTTTATGAGGCCTATGCTCTCAATCCTAAACTTCAATGTTATAAATTAGATCCAAAATAAAAAAGGCTTATCTTTGTTGGGTATGACGATGGTATTAAGGGATACAGGTTGTGGGACCCTACTACCCAGAAAATCACCATTACCAAAGCTGTTATATTTGATGAATCATCACTCATAAAAATGGATGTAGATGTTCAAATGAAACATGAATAAGTACAACAATCTCAACAAATACAATTTGAAACTCATTTATCTACAAAATTTTCTGAAGAGGTTCATGAAAAAGTACCTACAGAATAAAATTTGGATGGAAATAATAATCAGCAAAATGTGGATCAGTTATAAACATCCCTAAGGAGATCTACACATGTCATAAATCCTCTTAGAAGGTATGATGATTTTGTGTCATCTATTTCTTTGATTACTAATGATGAGGAACCTACATGCTATCAGGAAGTAATGGAGGGGTGTGATAGTGAAAAATGGAAAGAAGCATTGAAAGAAGAAATTAATTCATTACAGAGGAATGGAACAGGGGACCTGGTAGAACTCCCGAAAGAGAAGAAGATTGTAGGTTGCAAATGGGTTTTTAAACTAAAAAGGGGTGTTGATGATAAGATTGAAAGGTACAAAGAAAAGCTGGTTGCAAAAGGATATTCCTAGAAAGAAGGTATTTATTTTCATGATATTTTTTCACCGGTTATTAAACTTGTTTCAACTCAAGTTGTGTTAGCATTAGTTGCATTACTTGATCTGGAGTTAGAGGAACTAGATGTTAAAACAACATTTTTACATGGATATTTAGATGAAGAAATATACATGGATCGACCAGAAGAGTTTATTCAAAATCACAGGAAAAGGTGTTTGCAAGCTCAAGTCATTGTATGGTCTAAGGCAGTCTCCCTAAAAAATGGTACAACAAATTTGATTCTTTCATGGTGAGCCTGAATTATACAAGGAGTGAGTATGATCATTGTGTTTACTTTAAAAATTTCAATAATGGCATATTCATTATTTTGGTACTATATGTTGACCACATGGTTTTAGCAAGCAATATCATGACATAAATCAACATGTTAAAGGATTAGATGGCTAGGATGTTTGATATGAAAGATCTAGAAGAAACAAAACATGTCTTGGGCATGGAGATACTCAGAGACAAGAAGAATGGTAAGCTATGGTTATCACAAGAGAAGTATGTCGAGAAAACACTTTTGAGGTTTGGTATGAACAATGTGAAGCGAGTCTCAATCCGTTTGGCCTCCCATTTCAATATTTTTTCAAGTTTATATCTTAGTACAGATGAAGAAAAATAATACATGTATCGTGTACCATATGCTACACAGTAGGAAATTGGATGTACGTGATGGTGAGGACAAGGAAAAATATTTCACATGCAGTTGGTGTTGTTAGCAGATACATGGAAAATCAAAGAAAAAAGTATTGAGCAACAATGAAATGGGTGCTTTGGTATTTGAGGAGCACAAGTAATTACTGTATCACCTATAACAGTGGTATTGATTTTGTCTATGGATATGTTGATTCATATTTTACAAGTGATTTGGACAAGAAGAGATCAACTTCAAAATATGTTTTTACTCTTGTAGGTGGAGTTGTTAGTTGGACAAGCTTCAGAACATGATTTCTTTATCCACAATAGAGGCAAAATATGTATTTGTTTCACATGATTGCAAGGAAGCAATTTGGTTAATAGATTTACTGGGTAAGTTTGAGAGGAAGGAAGACAAACTAAAATTATATTGTAATAGTCAAAATGCTATTCACTTGGCTAAACTATATTACTTAAAGTGGATATTAAAATATTTTATTTATGACAAATATTAAAATATATGTTTACTCCATGTTATCACAAAATAAATTAAACATCTCCCTAATATATAAGCTATAAAAATAACCTTACCATAAAAAAAAATCTAGTTCTCCTCATATTGTAAAAAATTTGGACAATAAAACTTTATTTGTCAAATACGATGGAGATTGAAAGTCGATCCTATTAGGCAACTTTTGAAGTGGTAGGGAGATAAAGTTTTTAAAACATTTGAAAGGATATTTCAGAATTATTTGATGGAGTGGATTAATTTTAACAAACCAAGCCTCTCGTAGGATCAAGACAAAGTGTGCATTCCATTACATAAATAAAATTTTATTTGTCAAATACAATGGAGATTGAAAGTCGATCCTATTAGGCAACTTTTGAAGTGGTAGGGAGATAAAGTTTTTAAAACATTTGAAAGGATATTTCAGAATTATTTGATGGAGTGGATTAATTTTAACAAACCAAGCCTCTCGTAGGATCAAGACAAAGTGTGCATTCCATTACCTAATTTATAATTAGAGTCATTGTATTATTCATTGAAAATGAATATGACACTATACTTAATTTATAATTAGAATCACTGTATTATTTATTGAAAATGAATATGAAAAGTTAGGTGAATAGAAATTGTTGGTAATTGTTACAAGAAGTTCAAAAGGTCATGGAAGTACAAAAGATTTCATTGAAAAGGAATATGAAAAGTGAGTGAATATAAATTGTTTGGAATTGTTACAAGAAGTTCAAAAGGTCATGGGAGATCAAAATAATTTTTTTTAAATGAATGTAGAAGTTTACATAGGCTCATGAGAGTACAAAATATTTTTAAGAAGATGAATTTTTGGAATATGAAAAGTTAGGTTAATAGAAATTGTTGAGATCACAATTTAAAAACTTTTTGGAAGATGAATCTAAAAGTTTAGATAGGTTATTGGAGCCCAAAAGACTTTTGAAAGATTAATCTAAAAGTTTAGATCGTATATTTATTACTTTGATAGGCGACTCCTTATCAGAATTGATGGTTTAATTAGTTTTTTAATTACCTCGAAAGGCATACACCTATTGATAATGGGTACATTTAATGATCTTTTAACATTAAATCTTAATCTTATGGCCAACAATTGAAGATGCTGGCATATTCTTAGTCGTCCTCCCAAATCAATGGATGAGATTCACTATTCATAACTTCTTTGTATTTATGAATGCATGAGTTAACATGTTTACTTTTTCACTTTTACCTAATCATATTAAGAAATCACTGTGAGGCCATATGCTTGCCACTTTAAAATGATTAACAAGAATTAATATGTATGCAAAATTTTATTGCCACATTTAGATGTTTAGCTATCTTAAGTTAATTAGTGATGGTTGGCTTTCTATTTGCGCGATGTTGGCTTATAGTGGTGTTTGCTTTGCTCATGGGCAATGGTGTTAGCCTTTAGGCTTACATCAGCCACAGGTTTAAGTGGCTGCTCTAGTCACAAATTTCAAATTTCAATCTCATGGCTAACAATTAATGATGCTGGCATATTCTTCCTCTTACACTAAAATCAAGAAATGAGATTTAATGTTAATAACTTGCAATCTGTTTCTTTGTTTACTTTTTCGCATGTACTTAATATGATTAAGAAATTATTACTTTAACGATTGCCACATTTAACTAATTAAAGATTAATCTGTATAAAATGCACGTTCAATTATTTAATAAAGATTCACCCGTCCAGAGTAGTGAACACATGTTTTTTGGAATGTACAGCGCGACCATGTTTCACATGCGTTTCAATTAACCCACTGATGTTTGGACGCATGAATGGATGCCAGGTTCAATTAAGCGTTTTTTTAAATCTCCATGCTTGGCGATAGTACTGGCGGCCAGGGCCAAGGTTCAATGTATAGTCATAGTCATTACAGTTCAATTAAGCGTTAACACTAGCAAAGCCACAATTATGTGGCTGATGAACGTGGATAGGTTTATATTATTTACAAACTTTAGGATTTATATTAGAATGAGGGTTTGTTAAATAAATATGTTTATTGGCTTATATTATTTATAAATGTGGATAGGTTTATATTATTTACAAATTTTAGGATTTATGTTAAAATGAGAGTTTGTTAAATAAATATGTTTATTGGCTGATAGATTTATATTATTTACAAATTTTAGGATTTATGTTAGAACAAGGGTTTATTAAATAAATATGTTTATTGGCTTATATTATCTACAAACTTTAGGGTTTATATTAAAATGAGGATTTGTTAAATAAATATGCATATTGGCTTATAAAGAAGTCCTTGGAAAAACATAAAACAAAAACAGATTCTTTTACATGCGCCATACTACCCAAAAGTAGCACAGTGCGGACACGGAGCACTCCAGGTTTTGGTTATACAAACCAACGAAATCCATCTATAAAGCAAAGTTTAGTCGAATAATTTAACAAGCATGAATTGATTTTAATGCTTTGGAAGTTGGAAGAATTCGCCGAGTTCAATTTGTATATTTCCTGAGATCTTTCTCCTTCTTTTGCCTTCCTTGTAACTGCCGCTTCAGATATAATGATAGTATACGCAAATATACTTGCAGATGGCGTCATTTGATCATCAAAACAATGAAGTCGCGGTTTTTTTAAACTAATTTAAAATTAGCTTCCTTAATATGATATAATATGTGTGCCGGTGTGGGAATTAAATTCCCTTAGTTGTGTAGCTATTCCCACTGAGAATTCAGCATCTCTTGTGTTTTGGCCAAATCAATAGGCCTTTCCTTTCTGTAATGTTAGAGCGGAGATTTCATTAATATTGAGAATAAGGGAGAATAGATTTCCTTTCAAAATAAAAATCAGTGTATTAAAGTGAATTAAATTCATAATGAATTGCGCCTAAATGAAGAAGAATTTGAGAACAGAACGTGGTTATTTTTAACTCCATAAAATAACTGTATTAACTAGCACAGCCACTTAAGATGTGGCTGATGAACGTTTCAGATTTCAAAGTGGTTGATGAATCTAAGAGTCGGTCTCTTCAGATTCTAGGCTGCTTTAGATTTATAAATATATCTCCAAAATAAAACAGGTACATGCAACAAATGTGGAATTCAAGAGTCTGTCCCTTCAGATTTATAAATATATTCTCAAAATAAAACACTTACGTGTAACAATATTACACTTTAAAACTTGGTTAATTAGGTAAACTTGGCAATCACTCATTACTCATTAGAGCAGTAAATTATTAATTATATTAAGTAAATGCGAAAAAGTAAACAAGTAAACGTAAGCATTTATAAATGCAAGGAAGTTATCAATATTAAATTTTATTCATTGATTTGAGAGGACTACTAAGAATATGTCAGCATCTTCAATTGTTACTCATGGGATTAGAATTTTAGATTAAAAGGTGATTAATTGTGCCCATCTCCAATAGGTATACGCCTTTCGGCTTAACAAGCTCTAAATAAAAGTATTTGGAAATTATAACAAGTTACATCACATTTTATTAAAATTAGTAAAAAATTATATAAAGAAGGTCGTACACCTATTAGCAATGGGCACATTTAATAGGTTTTTAGTGCTTAATCAATTTTGTATGGACAAGATTAAATATTGATGAAATATTCTTAGTCATCCCAATACATCAATAGTTGTGATTTCAACCACTAACTTCCTCACTATTATAAAGGCATCAGTCTACATGTTTATTTTTTTATTTTTACTTGATCATATTTAAAATTTAATATGGTGGCTAATTGATTGTTACATCTAGGTGATTAACAAAGATTAAGGTTTTGTTAGGAGTAGAGAGATGTGAATATGGAACACAACCATTTATTTGGACCAACCCAAAACCTTTGGGCGTTCACCATTTTGGATGGGTATGTGGCCGTGAAAAGTGCCAGGATCTGCATTGGCGTTTCAGATGACCAAGTGTAGTGTCAACATTTCAATTATTTAAATATATTTGTTTTTGTTGTTATTCGGTGGGTACTGTCTCCGTGATGTGAAGCGTCCTAGTATCCAATATTCACGTAGTCATTTCAATTAACCAGGTGTGAGCTTGCGTGGGTGCACGTGTCCGCGATTTGAAGCGTCCCACTAGCCATTTCAATTAACTAGGCGATTCATTTAACGTGTGGTATATCTTTCTTCATGCCACAATAACGAGTGAATATTAATAAAAAGATATTGGCTTTGGAAGTGGTTTTTTCTACGTGCATTTCACCTAACGCAATTTGCTTTCCTTTCCCGGTGGAATTTTATTTTCAATTTTAAATATTGATACTTCTTAGAGGTGATAATAATATGAAGGATCTATGTAGGTTTATTTATGGACTAGATAATCATTCAATGAAATAACATAACAATATACTAAATACTGAATAATTAAATCAGAATATCATAAAAAGAATAAAGAATTGTAATTGCACAAAAAATGTTGCATTCAGTGTGATCAATCTTGATCTTTATAACAATAAATAGCCTTATAGAACAAATAGTTAACTGCTCCTCCTGATTGAACACTTACAACAATTGATTTTAGAAACCTACTTATGCATTTTGCATGCATTATTTAGTCAGACAATCTATATCTGAATACTAATAGACATAAAAAAGAAAAATGCAAATGGATTGATGGATTGCATCATGTCAGATGATTGACAAGTCAAAAAATGGACTTTAGCAAGTGCCTTAGTGAAAATGTCTGCACGTTGTTCTTGAGTCTTTATATAACATAGTTCTACTTCCTTCTTTTGCACCAAATCTCTAATGAAATGATACTTTAAATCAAAATGTTTTGTCCTGCTGATTCTTGGCCAATTTGATGGCACTAGTGTTATCACAAAATATCACTGTAGGATGAATTTGCTTCTCTTCAATTTCTTCTAGAACTTTTCTAAGCCATAATGCTTGTGTACCTGCTGAGGTGACTGCAACATATTCTGCTTCTGTGGATGAAAGTGCAACTATACTTTATTTCTTTGAGCTCCAAGTAATCAACCCCGAACCAAAAGATAAACAATTACCAGATGTAGACTTTCGGTCATCCAAACTACCTCCCCAATCAGAATCACTAAATCCAACAAGATTAAACCTTTTAGAAGTGTAGTAATGAATACTGAAATTTAGAATTCCTCTCACATACCTCAAAAACCTCTCGGTTGCCTTCATATGTATTTCAGATGGCTCTGTCATGTATCTTGAAACAAGAGAAACTGAATAAGCAATATCAGGTCTTGTGTGGGTTAGAAACATCAAACTTCCAACAATACTTCTATATGTTGCTTCATCAACAATTTCAGCACCATCATCTCTACACTACACAATTCCATGAGCAGTTGGAGTGGACGTTGGTTTACTATCTACCATATCAAATTTCTTCAACATATCTTTTGCATATTTTGTTTGACAAATGAAAATTTCATCCTCATTTTGATAAACCTCCATACCAAAAAAATATTGCATGAGACCCAAATCTTTCGTCTCAAATTCATTCATCATAACAATTTTGAAATCATCCTTCATCTTAGAACTACTACCCATATATAATAAGTCATCAACATATAGACTTACAATAAGAATATCATTACCTTCTTGTTTGTAGTAAAGTGTAGGTTCACTTTTACTTCTATTGAAGCCACTCTCTTGAAAATATCCATCAATCCTAGCATACCATGTTCTTGGTGCTTGCTTGAGGCCATACAAAGCCTTCTTCAATTTGTATACTTCATGTTCTTTTCCTTGCACTTCAAAACCTTGTGGTTGTTCCACAAACACTTCTTCTTCTAAGTACCCATTCAAAAAGACACTTTTCACATCCATGTGAGGAATGCTCCATTTCTTCTGAGCTGGTAATGAAATCATCATTCTAACAATCTCTTGTCTTGCTACTAGTGCAAATGTTTCTTCATAATCAATTCCATACCTCTGTGTGAATCCTTTAACAACTAATCTTGCCTTGTGTCTTTCAACACTCCCATCACTATTGTACTTAGTATTGTAGACCCATTTAGTACCAATCTTTTTCTTGTCATGTGGAAGTTCTGTAAGCTCCCAAGTATCATTCCTGTGAATAGAATCTATCTCTTCTTGAATTTCTTGCAACCAAACCTCATTAGTACATGCATCTTTAAAACCTAATGGTTCAAAATCATCCTTGGAAAGTAAAGCAAAATTTACTGTCTCACCTATTGGATTTTCTTCATTTGTTGGACTTTTACTCCTTTGATAAATGTCACTTAATATTCTTACCTTCCTTGTAGAATTTGCATTTGATGTTGGGCTTGCACTTGGAACTGAAGAATTAGATGAGGGGCTACTTGGTGGATTTGTAGCACTTGGAGCTGAAATATTAGTGGGCTGCTCATTATCAATATCATCAATAATATCCTTATCCGAAAAAGATTTAGACATATCATCATGACATTTTTGATGACCATAAACTCCCCCTTCATAAAAAATTACATCTCTTGACACAACAATGCTATTAGTGAGCGGATTATACAACTTGTAAGCCTTAATTTGTTCACTATATCCAACAAAAATGCATGACTCACATTTTGGATCTAACTTTTGTCTCTTTTGATCAACTACATAGACATAGGCTACACAACCAAAGACTCTAAAATGATTAACATTAGGTTTTTTTTCATACCATGCTTCATATGGAGTCATCATATCAAGTGCACTTGTGGGACATCTATTGAGAATATATATAGATGTAGCAATTGCATCACCCCAAAAAGAATTGCTTAATCCCTTTGTTTGTAACATACTTCTTGCCATTTCCACCACTGTACGATTTTTCCTCTCCGCTACTCCATTTTGTTGAGTTGTGTAAGGAGTGGTGAGTTTTCTTTTGATGCCATTCATATCACAATAATTATGAAAATATTTTGAACAAAATTGTCCTCCACGATCAGTCCTTAAGCACTTGATTTTGCAACCTCTTTCATTTTCCACAAGGGCTTTAAACATCTTGAATGTATCAAAGGCTTCATCCTTAGTATTTAAAAAATAAGCCCAACACTTTCGTGAGTAATCATTAATAAAAGTAATAAAATATGATGACTTACCCAAACACTTTGTCTGCATAGGACCACAAATGTCCGAGTGAACTAACTGAAATGGATAATGGGCCCTCCATGCATTTCCTTTTGAAAATTTCTCTCTTGTATGCTTTCCTTTAGCACATCCTTCACAAATATCCTTCTATTCTTGAACCTGAGGCAAACCATAAACTAATTCTTTTGATGTTAGAAGCTTGAGACTATGAAAATTCAAATGTCCATACCTAAGATGCCACAACCAACTTTTTTCTTCATATGCCATATTGGCAAGATGGTTGTTATGTTCTCCAAACATCAATGGGAACATCCTATTCTTTGACATAGGCACAACTGTAACCACCCTATTTCCTCTATTCTTATCATAAATTGTACATTGTTGATTTTCAAACACCACCTTATAATTTTTCTCACACAATTGGCCAACACTCAATAAATTATGCTTTAATTGTGGAGTGTAATAAATGTCTTTAACACTTTTCATACCTTATTTAGTATAGACTTCCATAGCTCCTTTTGCAGAAACCTCCATTGCTTTGTCATCACCCAACTTTATCCTCGATTTGAAATTCTCATCCATTGTAGAAAATAGCTTCTTATTTCCTGACATGTGGTTAGAACACCCTGAATCTAAATACCAAGTATCTTTAGTGACATTTTCATCTTTGTCATAAGATAAAAATAAATTGTTTGAAGAGGCTTCATCACCTTATTGAGCATAACTAACACCTTTGTTATTATTACCTTCTTTTAATCTACAATCCCTTTCAAAGGGACCATACCTTTTACAATAATAACATTGGATATTTCTTTTATCAAATCTACCTCTGCCTCTTCCTCTTAAAGTGCCTCTTCCTCTTGGATAATTATGATTTTGACCTCTACCTTGGCTTTGGTTTCTTTTGCTGCTAGTGTTGGCATCTTCATTCTTTGTAATTTGCAATTTTGAAGAAAAAGATTTCTCTCCACTTTCTCCAAATGAATCTATCAATCTTTCTTCATGAGACATAAGAGATCTAACTAGGTGATCAAAGTGAAGAGTAGACAAATCCTTGCTTTCTTCAATGATTATTGCAACATGGTTTCACCTTGGTGTTAGAGACATGAACACCTTTTTAATCAAAACCTCTTTGTCCACAATTTCTCCAAGAGTAGCCATCTTATTGACTACATCTTTTACTCTCACACAATAATCACTTACATTTTTAGCTTCTTGCATCTTCAAATTCTCAAATTCTCTTTTCAATGTTTGTAGCTTGACAACTTTGACTTGATCACTGGCTTGGTAAGCTTCTTGTAGAGTCTTCCAGGTATGTCTTTGCACATGCAATTCTTGAAAACAAGCTTTTATCAAGAGAAATTTGAATATGAAATAAAGCTTGAGCATTCTTCCTTCTAGATTCCTTCTTAGCTACTCTATCATTTGCATTAAGAGTGGTCCAATCTTCTGGCTCTGCATAACCTGTTTCTAATACCAAATGAAGGATCTATGCAGGCCTATCTATGGACTAGATAATCATTCAATGAAATAGCATAACAATATACTAAATACTAAATGATTAAATCACAATATCATAGAAAGAAGAAAAAATTGTAATTGCACAATCTTTATAACAATACATAGCCTCATAGATCAAATAGTTAGTTGCTCCTGATTGAACGCTTACAACAATTGATTTAAAAAAACTACTCATGCATTTTGCATGCATTATTTAGTTAGACAATCTATATCCTAACAGACAATAAAAAAAAAAAAACTGCAAATGCATTGATGGATTACATCACGTCAGATGATTGACAAGACTGCATCAATTACCAACATAATATTGGCACTTGAAATGTCATCTGGGTGAAATATATTTACAGGGATATGCTTAATAAAATATCCTTACACCAAATATATTGACAGGGAATCAAAATGCTTAATAAAATATCCTTACACCACTCCACCTCTTTGTCCGCACTTGTAATTATCAAATTTGTTCATCGGGGATGTTAAGAGTTTTGACATTTGGAAGATGAAAATAATTGTGGACAAGGTTTTGTAGAAGGGAAAATTTGCTATCGAGTTATCGCCATTTTCAAGTTTTCAGAACCTGCAAACCCTTGACACAACATGTCTTGAGACATGGCATGCGGTCTCCTTTCTTAGGAGTGAAAATCCAGGTGTAAGAACCATCTCAGTATATTTTATATTCTCTTTACCCATTTTTCTTTGAATTTCACGTATATTGTTTCCGGGCTAATTTATGAGTGGAGGGTTTGCTCTGATTTGAATATTATATTTCGAGAGCTCTGCTTTTGGTTATGGCTTAAAGAGTGGATTTCATTTCTTGAACTTCTGTCCATACCGCTAAAGGAATTTCCATGTATTCACTTTTGTGCCCTTCACTGAAGGAATTGCCATGTATTCGCTTTTTTTGCCCTTCACTAGCCATTTTATTTCGAAGGGTCTGCAATGATATATTCATAAGTCTGAGTGCATATGGTTTTATGATATAAAATTTTATATATTCAAGAATTTTGAAGATTATCAAAGAATAAAGTTATATAAGAATACAGTTATATGAGAAGGAAAATTGCTATAAGAGGATGGAAAACCATATAAATATAAGTTTTATATTTTTATTTTTTTAATTGTTGATTGAGTTTATATTGATTAATGAATCACTAAAAATGTAGACTTAGACCTGCTATAGGATTTTAGTGTGTTTTTAACTCATGATATGTTATAAATTGTATAAATTTTTAAATCATTGTATGTTATTAGTTGTTTGTTTGTAGCCTTCAAAAACAAGCTAAACATGTATTTGGATACTAAGAAGGCTAATAGAGTTACATATGAATGAGATGGCAACAAGTATCCAAGGATGAGCTATTTTTTTCAAGATTTCATTTTCAATTTTCTTAGAAATATTGTAAAGTTACACTAATGAAGGCCAATAAACATATTTTTTTAACAAACCCTCATTTTATCATAAACTCTAAAGTTTATAAATACCTTATTCTAACATAAACTTTAAAATTTATAAATAATATAAACCAATAAACTTTAAAATTTATAAATAATATAAACCAATAGACATATTTATTTAACAAACCCTCATTCTAGCATAAACCCTAAACCCTAAAGTTTGTAAATAATATAAACCTATCTGCCTTCATCAGCCACATAATTGTGGCTGTGCTAGTATATATCATATCAATAAAATGTATTCACGCTTATCTCCATTCTAACTTAACCAACCAAATACCCATCGAACACAGGCTTGTGTTCTGAGTTCTCTGAGTAAATTGAAACCAGTGTCATTTTAAAGAAAACGGTGCCCTCTACGAAGAAGATTAAGATTAGAGAGAAGTAAAACTATACCGTTGCCAATGGGACATCTGAGATATCGACCTCACGTAAGTGAGACAACTACATTTTATTTGTTATTAATTATTGCAGTCACATTCATTCTGTGATTCATCTTATTTGTTGCATTCTGTGTTCTTACAGAAAGAGAGTTAATACCTGGACTTGGCGATGATATTGTTTTGGCGGAAATCATTCCTCGATTAGCTCGGATGTTGCCATGGGATAAGCGGCCGATCTTGAGTTTGTTGAGTCGATCGTGGGCTAATGCTATGAAAGGGCCTTACCCATTAAGTTATGACAATCTTTACAACCCAGAGGCTATCTTCTCGTCTGGAGGATTCATTGTATGCCGAATTCTATACCGGGACGCTGATAGACCTTACAATGAGCATACCAGTCTGTGGGTGTGGATTCGCTTTCTTGGTATCACGAGCACGCTTCCGCCACCTCCAATCCGTTTCCCGATATCAAAATATGAAATAAAGTTTGTGTGCGACGGTGATCGCGTATACACGCTAAGTGCTGCCATTCCAGGCTTTGTAACAGAAGAACAAAACTTCCAGCGTGACGTGTACCATGTGTGGATGCTCAATTTAAGAGAGTTCAACCTTCGTTGGAAGGAACCCCCTTCGTTGCCAAGATTGGGGAAACATGTTTACGCGTCCACATGTGCTGGACAGAGCTACATATGGCAGCGAAGAAGAACTCTTTCGTCGGAGGCAGATGGATGGAAACTCTCAGGAAGCGGAGAAAATGATAGCAAATGGGATTGGGAACATATTAACGTGAATACACCGCCTCCCCAAAACATGAATTTCGATAAGTCCAATAGGATCCCATCGTATCTTGAGCTCAATGAGGTTAACGAAGTGGTTGATGACTGGCTTGATAGTAACCTTCTATACGCAAGACGTTCTCTCCCTCAGGATTGTTATGAACGTGGGGAACTCTGTCAAAGGCTCCCAACATATATTTTCTTAATGCCGGATGTAGATTGAAGCACTGGTAGCGAAAGCCAGTCTACTATCTATGGCGACCTGTATTCTTTTGGAGTCGATCCAGAGACAAATGGAGTGTACATGTTAAAGGCGGAGTTGAATAATGAGAAGACAAGAGCAGTGGAAGGTGGGGGATGGGTTGATTTTGCGCGGGTTTGGGCTCTGAATGAACGAATCTTGCGGGAGGAAGGCGAGGAGGAGGACGAAGGCGACGAGGACGAGTTGGAAGACGAAGAGGACGAGGAGTTGGGAGAAGAAGAGGACGACCACATCGATTTCCCTAGCCGTAAGCAAGGTAGCGCGAGCGCCATCCAAGTATTTGCGGCGTCCAGTCCATGGAAAAGACAACATAGGCTAAAGTTGGATAACTCGAGGAATGAGACGCTCAATGAAACCCTAGATGAGATCTCCAACATGAAGGTGGCTCTTTTTGGGCCAGTCTATGTATACCAATTTCTAGATCCATCGATGGTAAAGTAGGTACACCATGATTACAACCTCTAACTACCCGTTACCTTTCCATCTTCCACATCTAACTTATGGCGAAGTTGATAAAAGATCTAAATATGATAAACATTTTACAAATTAGTGTTCATTTTTGGGATTCAATGGTATCCTATTTAACTGTGCATTTATCCAGTAAAATGACATTCACGACAATACTATGCAAAATAATTTTAAATGTTGTGAAAGAAGTTCTAAATTATAAGATGAACTCCATCTTCCTTTTTTAGTGTGATGGCATATTCTTGGTGTTTCTTCCAAATCAATGAATGAAATTTCATATTCATAACTTTACTTAGTTGTTAAATACTTATTATTTCTGAATTTTCATGGGTGTGGTGTCAATTAGGATTTTCTTTAAGAAAAAAAAAAATTGTTCCAATACATTGATTCTAGTGATATTATAGTCTATATTTTATAATTCATACAATATATGTTATATGTGAAATATGCATAATACAGTGAATATGTTATATGTGAAATATGTATAATAGTGAATATGTTATATGTGAAATATGCATTATACAGTGAAGTAGTTGCATTGATTTGAACACTCGATGTAAATTAACCAATGTAATAACTTCAACAACAATAATGTAAAAGAGGTTTTTAGTTCTAAGCTAAATACAACTGCTTTAAAAATAAAAGCATGAAATATAATGTATATAGAATTATGATAAACATCAGATGTATAATTAAACAATTAATATTGAAAATGGGGTAATCTTTACTGCAATATATTGATTTAAAGGATTCCATGGTCATATGATTTTATATGAAATTATGAGAAATGTGATCTTAATGTGAAAGTTAGTATGTGTAGCTAAAAGAAATTTAGAAGAAAAAAAAATAAGATTTATCAATATGTATATCCCATTATTTTGGTAATATTCATCTTCTTCAACATTAAATGTTGTTACTTTATCATTATTCATGATATTATTCATGTACCCTTTGAAGTAGCATTCTCATATAATTCTTTAGATTATAGATGATACCTAGTAAAATGGAATGGTATAATATTTGATTTGATATAACTTTTTTTATAATATAGAGTTTTGACTTGTCACTTATGATTGCAATTCATATTAACTCAATGTTTATATTGTGTTATGACCGATTAAATCCTTGGATGTGAAAACCTTTTTTAGCATGTAAAAATTTGAGGAAAAATTTGCACCTTAATGGATTTCATATCTCTCGATGCATGATATATAATAATTTAATATGAATCTGTCTTGGATCTAACAATATCCTAAGGTTCTATCTCAATAGATTGTCATCAATGTTGATGTGTATTTGGCCTCTTTCGTGCCAATGTGACCATTCTATGGATACCAATTAAAAGATCATAAAAGAGTTAGAGAGGATTTGTAAATGTTGATAATTTTGATTACCACTAGTAATTTCTACTTTAGTCATTGAGTATGCATTTGAGAAAAAAATATTAAGATCATGACATATTTATTTTAAGATTCCATAGTAGTGCCAGGGGAAGAAGAT
The DNA here is from genome assembly GCA_009831015.1 of Picea engelmannii. NCBI lineage: Eukaryota > Viridiplantae > Streptophyta > Pinopsida > Pinales > Pinaceae > Picea > Picea engelmannii. The sequence goes on along the minus strand of ML786769.1, from coordinate 244,985 downwards.
CTTCAAAAAGAAATGATAGAATAACTAAATATTTGATTTGACTATTTGTATTGTGTGGAAGTAAATGTGTCTAGATATAAATCACAATCATAAAGGACGATCGTGAAATTGTGGAAACTTCACACATAAAATCGAGTGAAAAGCGTGTGGATGCTAGCATATGCGAGAAGCAAAGGACGTACATTTCTCCACACGTAATATAATATTTAGCATTGGACTATGTAAAAGAGAAAAGAAAAAATATGTAGCATAAAACTTAGTAAAAAGGAGTATGCAAAGGCGAGGATGGGTAGGGTTGGAAGAAATGTAATGTGTTTTGATGTCAAGATCTAGAAGCAATGTAACGTGTGCAGAGGATAGGATGTGTGGAAACAATGTAAGGTATGCACATGTTAAGTTACATAGGAAAAATGCTTTTTTAAACGAGAAGAATGGAGCATTAGATATAAGACCTTTAAGAAAGAAACAAAGATATCTAGAAACATGTATGATGTTTTCACAGATCAAAAAACAAATAAGACAGAGGAAGTACCAAGTGAATAAGGGAAATAAGAGGAAAAGCAGATGTAATGGATGCTTAACTTACCAAAAAGATTTTTTTTTGTTGATTTGTATTTAAATAGTTGAGTATCCACTTGAAAAATTATGTCACTTGAAAAATTATGTCACGGTAGTAGTACCTTCATAGAAACATGAGAAAAGCATGGCAAGGGGAATACAATCTTGGAAAACAAATTATAGAATAACTAAGTGTTCGGATTAGGTCTTCATTTTGTGCTGAAGTGAATGTGTGTGGAGAAATAGGGGAATCACAAAGTTGTCGAAACCTTAAACATAAAATCCAACAAAATGAAGTGCGTGGTGGTCAGGATGTGCAAGATGCAAACCACCTTTAGTTGACCACACTAGACATGGAATTTATCATAGAGATTTGTAAAAACATCTACAATAAAACTTTGTGAAACGATTACGAAGATGAATATGTGGAGAGACAATGCAGAGTGCATCGAGTTGAAGATGTGATAGAAGAAATGTAAAGTGCATGGAGGCTAGGATGTGCATGAAACAATGTAAAGTTTGCACAACTTAGGATTTCTGGAAAGAATATGAACTAGAGTTCCTTGTACGACATATGTTCCTTGTGTAGACACTTGAAATTGTGAGTAGCATATCAAAAAGTCATTACTGGTATCACTGTTTTTTTTTCTTCCCAAAGTTGAAAAAATACAATGTGTAGATGAACAAAGACATGAAACAGAGTGCAAAAGGAGAGGAATTGTCAAACTTACAGCCTAATAAGAAAACTAGTTTTTCAACTAAAGCTGAGAAAAGACAATGTGAAAAGAACTGAATAGATCAAACATAGGGAAAAATAAGAGGAATTGTCCATGTAAATGACACGAATGTAAAAATTTAGTGTGCATGAAAGTGTTGGTCTATTGGGCAATGTTCAATTGCCATTTTTTATTTCTAAGGATATTTAAGTCTAAAAAATAACCCAATCATGACAAACACTCTTTCATTTTTTATACCAATTAAATGGAGAAGCATAAATTGTTATTATAGACAATTAAAATGAAACCTCCCAATGAATATCGTTTTTTAAGTAAACATTCCCAAAGAAAGAAAGGTTTGAGAAAGGACCAAGTTGTATTCTATTTAGTATTCACAATATGCTACAAAATTTTAAAATGATACCATAAAGGTCAAAATAAATTTTTGGATAATGAAAGAAAATATCCACATATGTAGAGAAATTAACATGACATTTCATGATATTTTATTGAAAAATCATAAACATGGAACACAAAATTGATTATTTAGTTTAAAACTCAAAGTGTGGAAAATTAGTGGTCATCTATGCCAAAATAGTTCTTTGGCAAGCGCAAAAAAAAATGCAATTTTCTTTTAAATAATGTCTTTAAAAAATATAAAAGTCAAAAAATAATTTCATAAAATGAAAGTAAAGATACACATATGCAAAGAACTTAACATGATGTTTCATTGAAAAATCATGAAGGGTGAAGACATACTTGAAAATTCAGTTTTAAACTCAAAGCCTTGAAAATCACTCGACACCTATGCCTAAACAGTTCTTCCGAAAACTCAAAAAATGTACAATTGTCTTTTAAACAATATTTGTAAAAAGTAAAGGAGTTTGTCCAAATGGAGTGGGATTCGGGCTCTCATGGATGAGTAAATAGAAGAAAGACATGGAAGAAGGAAATAAGGATAGTTAGAATCCGGTGGTAGGTCTTGAGAGGTCATAAAACAAATAATTCTGAGAAATTACCAAGTCATCAAAATAAAAGTACAGTAGAAGAATACGCAATGGATCCTTGACTACATTCGAAGAAGAAAATATTCTATTACTTTTTTTTTTGTTTTTTTTTTGTGTATGTGCCTTTCTAACATTTCTTGCTTTGGGCTTCTACTGAAGTAATTGTCTATGGTGGTTATTTTTGGTTAGCAATCTATTCCAAGGTATTCTTGAGCCAATGATCAATATAGCTCTTGATTGGTAGGATGGTGATTTCTTGCTTAACTTGAAGCGTGAAAATGTCCTCCCTTACTTCTTTGCATTCCACGTACAATTTTTTGATGGATGACAAGTTCGCTTCATTGTCATTAACAAATGTAACAAGAGGTTGTCAAATTCATTAGCTAATGATGTAATGAACCTCAAAATTCCAAAATAAAAAAAATTTCCTTAGTGACATTAAAATTTCATTTTCTTCGATCAACTTATTTTGAAGGTCTCAAGGTTATCGTATGTGATTATGTGTCGATGCTATCACTCCCATAAGGGCTATGGTCGCTACTGTTGTCGATACAACTACCTTCCTTTGTAAGAGAATTTTATCTTTAAACGTATCTGGTTATCTAAAAACCATATATATAAAGGTTACAAGGCTACACTCTTTAAAAATATAGTTCCTCAGTTTACTAACAAAAGTTAGCAAAAGGGGTAAAGGCCCGTCCCAAGACATAGATTTATAAAGTGTTGAACATTAGGGTATTCCAATCTCTCCAACATAACATTATCGTTGCTTATACATATGAGCACCTATACGAGAGGTATTGGGTTCTAAAAGGAACTACTCGTATTAAAGATCACTAGTGTTAGATTAATGAGGGACTTTAAAACTTTGTTAAAATTGTTCGAATGATAGACTCTGTGTAAAATAGATCATGATTACCCTTACCCAACCATGACTCTAGACTTGTGGTGGGTTGACGGTTGTCATCGTTGAAGGGTTCAAGCGTGCTACTCCTTCTCGAAAGCGTTAAGGTTAACGAACCAGGTAGTCTCATTCCAACTGACGAGAAACTAGATTTATCGACTGTATTAGGTATGCCCCGAACGGAGTCATCTCCCTCGCATAGACTTGGCGTAAAGTCAATTGATGTACTTGTCATGTCCTGAGTTAAAGCCCCTGTCTAGCCTTATTATTGGTGATATGCTCGGGTGCCTTCTGAGTTTTATAACTCGATGATTATGTCAACGAAACCCTGCCACCTAACCTCGTTCACATGGTAGCGTAATGTTGCATACTATCACCATTACTCTACTTCTACAAAGGGTTGGTAGGTGATTAATGTTGTCTCCCGCTTGTGTCTAGGTATTTTCAAAATGAAAGAAAATGCCTTAGTGCAACCCTGTGGTAGCTCTTAACTCTGTAAGAGGTTGGTGGCCTTGGGCGGACGTGACCTGGGTAGAGGATATGGGGCGTTTATTCCTTGGTGTTCCCTATACACGATAAGCCAGAGACTCTGTGTTATTTTCTTTTGCCCTCGAATCTGGGACACTTAAATATTGAAGACTCTGTTGGTATTGATCTTGTCTGGTTTTTCGTCTATGGGTTTGTTGGGTCATCAGATATTTCCTATTATGTGTTGGATTTCTTTACTTATCTCTTGTTATTCTGCGCTAGGTATCCTTTCCTCTACAAACCCTTGTAGAAGGCTCATACTATAATGGATTTTGAAGGGGAAGAGAGAGTTTCCAGTCTACGAGCTGGTGTTCTAGTTCAGAGGTAAGTTCTACATGACTCCAGTTCCATAATGTAGGTCTGAACTCGGTATAACTCGGTTAAGAGACTACATTCGTGGTTATGATTCCTTTTTGGGTGTTAAGGATTTGAAGGTTTATTTCCCCTCTTGTCATGAGTCTGTGCATATAAGTGATAGGGATCCCTAAGAGTAAATAAGGATCCCAATGTATAACTTTTGTAACGCCCAAAGGCCTATATCTTACGTTGGGTGTCTTCGGCATATTTATCACTAAGTAAATTATTTCTTGTTTCTACTATGATTCGTATATACGTCGTCATAATATATGTATATAAACTGTTCGTCAATGTGGTTGATGTGGTTGTGTAATCTATATTCCCTGGATTCGCAAGGAGTCAGGAATAACGAAGATCTTTGAACTTTTGTGATCATTTCGCCTATGAAACTATTTTCGGTTTAGGGATTTTTATTCCTAGGATTCAGCTTTGGAAATGTTTATTTATGAATGTATCTTCATATTACTTCCACGAAAAGGGTAAAGAAAAGAATTAATCGATTTGTGGTAGCTATCCCAATGGTTTATATATTCATACTGTATGTAGTTACTATTCTGCTTGTTTACAGTCCTGTTTTTATTCGCTGTCCTTATTCGATGATGAATTTTCTCAGTTAAAATCATTAATGGTGGGCCCTTGTTTCCTGTGAGGGTACCCATCAATATTCTTTGGTTCCATTTCCCCCTTTTGACTGAGGATGGATTGGCTTAGTGGCGTCGATGGAAAAGATTCCACACCGATCGCAAGCTAAGTAATAATTTCGTATTTTAATTTCGTTAATCTTCTCTGCGAGTGATTTATTTCCTTATGATCAAATTGCGCTACTTTTGTTTCAGATATAATTTGTTTCTATTTAAATTTTGTTCTCTCTAAGTTTCATTGCTGACTCATGCGATCCATTCCCTTTTCAGGATTCAGATACTTCACGTTTGATGGATTTGTTGGTCGCCAGACCCGAAAAGGTACTCGACTTCCAACAACCGGACTTCATCTTACAAGCTAGGTTATGTTCGCTGTTGTGTAAAATTTTGCCGCAAGGTTCTATTTCTATCAAGCCTTCCAGGGTAATAGATTTAATTGTAATTTTAAATACTTGATAGAAGGGAAGAAACCCCGTATGGAAACGAGTTTTACCATCCAAGGTTTATACTCTAGAGAGTCGAAGGAATCATCCTAGGCATTCTGTCGACTCTGTACATTCCTTTTGTTTTGTGGTTATTACGAGGGGAACAGTTATAACCCTCTTCTATAATTTATACAGTGAGGTTTCATAGTATTGTTCTGTGACAGTCGATACTTATCCCCTGTGTATTAACTATTCACAGTTATATCTCATGGAAACCTTTCTGTAATATACAATATTTATATTCGAGGTTTTAGATAGTCATGGTTATATATGTTAGTACAGACATGCATGATTATAATAATTTTCATTCACTCCAGATTTCTCTAAATGTTTACACAGATTGAAATCTTGTGATATATATTGGGTACTTAAAGATGTTTGACCATATGATTATCTTATGATCGGTAGATCGTTCCAGGAATTGTAGTTTTCAGGATGTACATGCTTAATTTTTATTTCATTAAGTAGAATTAGATCTGTCTTGACACGATTAACACACAGTGGTTCTGTAACACCATCTAAGGTTTGGATATGGATTTTATTTCCACTAGATCTATAGCTCATCACTTTATAATTTCATAATTTAAGATATCGATTATGTTCCTACCACAAAAAACTTACAGAAAATAGTCATAGGTATATCCTGTAGAATACTGGTTTCATCCTTACAATGACTAATATACCAGGCTCGAATAGCTACATCCTTTTAATTGATTTAAATTATTTCTACTTTAATTAATATACAACAACTATGTAATTCTATCTAATACATATGCTAGAAAGATAATCGTCTACAATAGAAACTAGATATAATCATTTCAATAGTACAATCATGAAAAGAGGAGAGTAAAGAGACATATCTGAAGTAGTTCATGAGAAAACAAAGGGAACAACCACGTTCCTCCCAACCGTAGAATAGGGCAGCCAACACTTACCCAATTCACCCCCTAGCCTGACCATGAATCCATGAGGGAAAACTTGAAATATCCTCTTCAGCAATGTCTTCCTCTATGAGTAGTCTTCTCCCTTTCCTCACACTCAGAATCAATGTTCATAACAACAAGTATTCAGTAGGTCCTCCTCCCAGCATACTAGGCAATGCCCTGCCTCCTCACATATGCTATTTAACAAAAAAATGCTTTTGCCTAGGTCTTTCTTCCCCCCCAGTGGGAATTTTCGCAGCTTTCTAAATCCCTGATTTTCAGGGGCTGCTAATGGACAAATATTTGATTTTCCACTTGTAATAATAAGCCCATAGGTAGTTCCAACATGTTCCCCACTCATGGAGTCATGGTCAACTGATTTTAACATGGTTGTTCCATTTGTCCTCCTGCAATCAATATAAAATATTATGTTTTCATACAAGTGTCATATTCAAATAGTTAGTTGGGTCAAATCAGATCTATGCCCAACAGTCATAATAATTAATTACAATTATCAAATTCGAAATTTGGAATTGCCATAAATGGAAAAAATTTTCCAAATTCGAATTTACTAAAAACGAAATAATTTTCCAACAAATTTTAAATTTCAAAAATACCTTATTTTTGGGGATGTCACATCCTTTCCCCCTTCATTAAAACACTGTCCTCAATGTTCATTCCTTTCTTGGAACATGATTGGATGAGATTTCCACAAATCTCCCTCTAGCTCCCAAGTGGCCTCCTCAAGCCTAAAGTGCTTCCATTGCACCTTTACCTGAGCGACGACTCTGTTCCGAAGTGCTATTTCTCTCTGGTTCAGAATACGTAGGGGTTCCACCTAGAAATCGCCTTCAGGTTCCACCTACACCAAGTTCCAATAAATCATATGAGTAGGGTCATGAACATATGTTTTCAACAAAGAAACATGAAATACATTATGAATTCTTAGATTAGATGGAAGTGCAAGTTGGTATGCTACGGGTCCAATTCGAGCTAGTATCTCGAAGGGCCCACAAAACCTGGGTGCCATCTTGGCACAGTTTCCTAACTTCAACGAGCTTTTTCGGGCTTTGGGCTTCAAATAAACATGGTCTCCCACTTGAAATTCCAAGTGTCTTCTTTTCTGATCCTCATAGCTCTTCTATTTGTCCTGTGCTTCTTTTAAGCTTTGTTGTATCTTCCTTACAACGTTCTCCATTTCTTGGAGCATCTTTGGTCCAACCATGAGTCTTTCAACCGGGTTATCCCAGCTAATTGGAGTTGTACATTTTCTACCATATAGTACCTTGAAAGGGCTTAACTTAGCCAAAGTTTGGTACCCATTGTTAAATGCAAATTCTACCAAGTGTAGATAGTCTTCCCACTTGTTTGGTTTTGTTCTTACATACATGCGGAGCATATCCTCTACCATTTGGTTTGTCCTTTTGTTCTGTCCATCTATTTGTGGGTGATAACTTGTACTGAAATTCAAATTAGTATTTAGCCCTGCAAACAATTCCTTCCAAAAAGCGGATGTGAATTTTACGTCTCTATCTAAAATCACCATTTTAGGAATACCATGCAGTCTAAAAATTTCTTTCATAAATATTTTAGCAATGTTTATATCTTTAAAAGTAGACTTTACAAGAATAAAGTGTGCAGACTTACTGAGTTGATTGATTACAACCATAATAGAATCATTATGTTTATGATTTTTTGGCAAACCTGTTATAAAGTCCAGCGATATGGTCTCCCATTTCCATTTTGGTATTGGTAATGGTTGTAATACACCAGCTGGATGTTGGTGTTTGGCCTTAACCTGCTGACAATCTTGGCACCTAGCCAAGTATTCTGTTGTTTCTCCCTTCATAATAGGCTAGTAAAATAGTTTTCTAAGTCATGTTATCGTTTTCTGGTATCCTTGATGGCTATAATACGGTTTCTTATGCACTTCGTCCAAGACTATTAACTTTAACTCTGTTGAATCTGGTATGTAAAGTATTTTTTTAAATCGTAATAGTCCCTTCTTGTCGATACTTAGATCTGGTTTATCCAAGTTTGCAGTACTATTTTGTAATTCTGCCATTATCTTAGTGTAATTTTCATCGTTAAAATGTGTCATCCTTATTCTTTGTTCCAGATCACTTTCTGCCCTGCTGATATTTATTTCAAATAGCCCATGGACTCTTCTGCTTAAAGTGTCTGCCACCTTATTTTATTTACCCTTGATATGTCTGACTTCGAAGTCAAATTCGCTCAAGAAGGCTAGCCATATTGCTTTCCTTGCATTAAGATATGGTTGGCTAAACAGACATTTCACACCACTATTATCCGTCAATAGTAGAAATTTTCTGCCCATTATGTAGTGTCACCACATTTTTAATGCGTGTATTACCACTGCTAATTCTAAGTAATGAGTGACATAATTTTGCTCATGTTCTTTTAATTTCCGGGACTCATAACAAATCACGTGTCCTTCCTGAGTTAGGACACCAACTAGTCCTTCCTTACTTGCATCAACACATACGGTAAAGTCTTTATATGGGTTTGCTACCTTCAATATGGGTGCAGTTGTTAATAATTCCTTCAGCTTGTTAAAACTGTCTTGACACTTCTATGACCAGTTAAAATTGGTCCCTTTCTTTTGTAATGATGTGATAGGATAAGCTATTTTGGAAAATCCTTCTATGAATCTGCGATAATATCCGATGATTCCCATGAATGACCGGATGTCTTCTACATCCTTTGGTACCGACCATTCCATAATGGATCTTACTTTCTTAGGGTCGACTGCAATGCCTTCTGCAGATATTGCATGTCCTAGGTACCATATCTTCTTCTGGTGAAAATCACACTTATCGAATTTAGCATACAGTTGGTGCTTTCTTAAAGTTTGCAGGATGATTCTTAAGTGTTCTTCATGTTCTTCCTCCATTTTAGAATACACCATAATATCATCGATAAATACTAGTATGAACTTATCTAAGTACTGACTGAAAATACTGTTCATCAGGCACATAAACGTGGTTGGTGCGTTTGTGAGTCCGAAAGGTATGACTACGAATTCGTAGTGTCCATATCTTGTTGGAAAGGTTGTTTTTCTTATGTCCTCATCTTTTATTCTGACTTGATGGTAACCGGATCGTAAATCCAATTTTGAAAATATTTTGGCCTGCCTACTTGATCGAACAGGTCATTTATCCTAGGTAAGGGGTAATTGTTCTTAATAGTCATTTTATTCAATTTTCTATAGTCGATACATAGTCTTAGAGTAACATCTTTCTTTTCAACAAAGAGGACTAGTGCTCCCCATGGTGAAACACTGGGTTTGATATACTTTTTGTCCAAGAATTCTTGTAGTTGTATCTTTAGTTCTGTCAATTCAGGTAAACTCATTCGGTAAGGTGCTTTCGAGATAGGGGATGACGTAGGTAGTAGGTCTATCGAGAAGTCTATTTCCCTTCTAAGAGGTAATTATGGTATGTCATCAACAAACATGTCTCTAAACTCACGTAGGACAGCAAAATCTTCTAGCTTCAGCTTATCTTCTTTTTCTAACAGATTCGTTATTTGGATGGCGTAAACTTGACACCCCTTTCTCATACATTTCTTGAATTGCATTGCTGTGACTTGTCTAACTGATACTGGTTTTGGTATACCTTGGGTTGTTCTAGTAGTGTCACAATCATATTTATAGTTAAGTGTCTTTGTATAACAATCTAAAACTGCTTTGTGTCTTTCCAACCAATCCATTCCAATAATCATATCGTAGGATCCTAGTGGTAGAATATTTAGATTTGTTTTTATGTTTTGACCATCTAAGTTAAATTCAAAATCAGAAACAAAGTCAACCACTTTCCTTTTAGTTCCTGTTGTTAACTGTACCAGCCATGATTTTGCGTGTTTCATCCTCTTAAGTTTATTTGACTCTACTACTCAAGGAGTGATATAACTTAACATAGCTCCACGATCAATTAAAACAGAAATTCGAGTGTTATTGATTTTACCTTCGATTTCTACCACAGAGGATTGGTGGTCAACTTGCTGGCCGTCTATGGCTGAATTAATCTGATGCAAGCTTCTGCCCATGTCTCCCACCATCGAGGCTTCCTGTAAATTATGAACAACAATTTTGTTTGTTGAACTTAAACGAGGACAGTTCCTCCTTAGATGAGGTTCTCCACATTCCCAACACTTTAGTGGTTCATGGGGGCTGTCCCCAAACTTCGTCATTCCCAGATTTATCGGTTTAATGCTACCTTGCGTATTCAGATGGTTGGAGTGAAAATACTTTCTTGGAAATATTTTTGTTGCATTATGATACGAAGCTGGCTGGTATCCCTTCTTCCGCTGGTTCATTCAATATTGCTTCCTATCCTTCCAGGATTTGGGAAACTCTGCTCGCTGTTTATATTGATCGTAGCACATTTGTGCTTTCCTAAATACTTCACTCAAGGATTTGAGGTTGTCAAGCTCAATTCTGTCCCTGTAGGACTGTGGTAAACAACTTAAAAATCGTTGGATTTTTACCTTATGCTCCCGGATGTAAGGCACGAAACTTAATAATTCTAGAAATTTATTTATAAGATCCTCCGTTGTCATCTATCCAAGTCTTAAATCGTAAAACTCTTTTGTTTTCCTTTCATAGTAGCTTTCAGATAGGTACTGTTTCTTGAAATATTTCTTGAATGATACCATTCCATTTGTTTTTCCTTTAGGCCTTTGGCCAATTTCAAGTCTTGCCACCAAATGCTAGCCTTCCCTTTCAGATTGTATATGGCCATTCTTACCTTCATATTGTTGGAATAGTTATATATCTAGAAGTATTTTTTTATGTCCAATAACCATGCCTTAGCTTCTTCTCTTGTTCTGGATTATCCATCAAAGGTAGCTGGTTTAATTTTCTTGAATTCTCCTTCAAGGTGGTCTACTTGTTTCCTCTTTTGGTGTGTTTTAGTTTTGTCCTCAGCTAAAGGTGCACCTTCAAACGAACTGTCTCCTTTTTCTGTTTCAGGCCCATAATTCTTGGAATCTCTCTTGTTGACTTCTTCGTCGTTATTATCGTCCTTTGAGATTTTCTTGGTCACTATACTGCGCAATAGGACTTCATTTATTTCCTGTTGTTCCTGCTGATCTTTCTTTAATTTTTCATGTTGACTTTGAAAACCTGCAGTTCGACGATGAGATTCCTCATTATTTCCAAAACTTCAGTAGGTGAACTTCCATCACTATTCTATCTCTAATTTTCAGGAGGTCTTTGTTCCAGATTTCCATCGATTTAGATTTCCTCGTCGTCATTTACTGCTGCCATGATTAACACAAAACAAAAAAGGCTTTTTGTTTGTAACAATAAATGTTTTTTATTAGCCTTATAACAACATAATTATATATAAGCAAATCAGATGGCCCTATTGAAGGTCCAAGTTCTTTAACTTGTTGCTTTGATACCCTATGTAATAAACCTCAAAATTCCAAAATAATTTATTTTTCCTTAGTGACATTAAAAATTCCTTTTCTTCAATCAACTTATTTCGAAGGTCTAAAGATTATTGTATGTGATTAGGTGTCGATGATATCACTCCCATAAGGGATATGGTCGCTACTGTTGTCAATACAACTACCTTCCTTTGTAAGAGAATTTTATCTTTAAACGTCTTTGGTTATCTAAAACCCATATATATAAAGGCTACAAGACTACACTCGTTAAAAATATAGTTCCTCAGTTTACCAACAAAAGTTATTAAAAGGGGTAAAGCCCCATCCCAAGACATAGCTTTATAAAGTGTTAAACATTAGGGTATTCCAATCTCTCCAACATAACATTATCGTTGCTTATACATACAAGCACCTATACGAGAAGTATTGGGTTCCAGAAGGAACTACTCGTATTAAAGATCACTAGTCTTATATTAATGAGGGACTTTAAAACTTTGTTAAAATTGTTTGAATGATACACTCTATGTAAAACAGGTCGTGATTACCCTTACCCAACCATGACTCCAGACTTGTGGTGGGTTGACGGTTGTCATCGTTGAAGGGTTCAAGCATGCTAGTCCTCCTTCTCGAAAGCGTTAAGGTTAACTAACCAGGTAGTCTCATTCCAACTGACGAGAAACTGGATTTATCGGTTGTTTTAGGAATGCCCCTAATGGAGTCATCTCCCTCGCACAGACTTGGTGTAAATTTGACTGATGTACTTGTCACATCCTGAGTTAAATCCCTTGTCCAGCTCGAGTAATGGCAATCTTCCCAGGCGCCTTTCAAGGTTTATAACTCAATTATTGTGTCAAGGAAACCCTGCCACCTAACCTTGTTCACATGGTAGCATACTGTTGCGTAATATCACCATTACTCTACTTCTGTGAAGGGTGGGTAGGTGATTAATGTTGTCTCCCGCCTGTGTCTAGGTATTTGCAAAACCAAAGAAAATGCCTTAGTGCAACCTTGTGGTAGCTCTTAACTCTGTAAGAGGTTGGTGGTCTTGGGTGGATGCGACCTGGGTGGAGGATATGGGGCGTTTATTCCTTGGTGTTCCCTATACACAGTAAGCCAAAGACTCTATGTTATTTTATTTTTCCCTCGAATCTGGGACTCTTAAATATTGAAGACTCTGTTGGTATTGATCTTCGCTAGTTTTGCGTTTATGGGTTTGTTGGGTCGCCAGAGATTTCCTATTCTGTGTAGGATTTCTTTACTTATCTCCCGTTATTCTGCGATAGGTATCCTTTCCTCTATGAACCCTCGTAGAAGGCTCGAATTGTAAGGTATTTCAAAGGGTATGGGAGAGTCTCCAGTCTACGAGCCGATGTTCTAGTCTAGAGGTAAGTTCTACACGACTCCAATTCCGTAATGTAGGTTTGAACTCGGTATAACTCGTTTAAGAGACTACATTCCTGGTTATGATTCCTTTTCGGGTGTTAAGGATTCAAAGGTTTATTTCCCCTCTTGTCATGAGTCTATGCATATAAGTGACAGGGATCCCTAAGAGTAAATAAGGATCCCAATGTATAAATTTTGTAACACCCAAAGGCCTGCATCTTAAGTTGGGTGTCTTCGGCATATTTATCGCTGAGTAAATTATTTCTTGTTTCTACTATGATTTGTATATCTGTCATCATACCCTATGTATATAATCTGTTCGTCAATGTGATTGATGTGGTTGTGTAATCTATATTCCCTGGATTTGCAAGGAGTCGAGAATAACGAAGATTTTAGAACTTCTGTGATCATTTTTCCTGTGCAACTGTTTTCAGTTTAGGGATTTTTATTTCAAGCATTTGGCTCTGGAAATGTGTATTTATGAATGTCTCTTCATATTACTTCCATGAGAAGGGTAAAGAAAATAATTAATCAATTTGTGGTAGTTACTATTCTACTTGTTTAGAGTCCTATTTTTATTCGTTGTCCTTATTCGATGAAGAATTTTCTCGGTTATAATCATTAATGGTGGGCCCTTATTTCCTGTGAGGGTACCCATCAACATTCTTTGCTTCCATTTCCCCCTTTCGACTGAGGATGGATTCGCTTAGTGGCGTCGATGGAAAATATTCCACACCGATCGCAAGTTAAGTAATAATTATGTATTTTAATTTCGTTAATATTCTTTGCAAGTGATTTATTTCCTTATGATTAAATTGCGCTACTTTTGTTTTAGATATAATCCGTTTCAATTTAACTTTTGTTCCCTCTAAGTTTCATTGCTGACTCATGCGATCCATTCCCTTTTCAGGATTCAGATGCTTTGCGTTTGATGGATTCGTTGGTCGCCGGACCTGAAAAGGTACTCAAGTTCTGACAACTGGACTTCATCTTAGACTCTAGGTTCTGCTCGCTACTGTGTAAAATTTCACCGCAAGGTTCTGTTGCTATCAGGCCTTCCAGGGTAACATATTTACTTGTAATTTTAAATACTTGATAGAAGGGAAGAAACCCCGTATTGAAATGAGTTTCACCATCCAAGGTTTATACTCTAGAGAGTCAAAGGACTTATCCTAGGCATTCTATCGGCTCTATACATTCTTTTCGTTTTGTGGTTATTACGAGGGGAACAATTATAACCCTCTTCTATAATTTATACAGTGAGGTTTCATAGTACTGTTCTGTGACTGTCGATACTTATCCCCTGTGTATTAACTATTCACAGTTATATCTCATGGAAACCTTTCTGTAACATACAATATTTATATTCGGTGTTTTATATAGTCATGGTTATATATTTCAGTACAGATGTGCATGATTATAATAATTTTCATTCGCTCCAAATTTCTCTAAATGTTTAAAAAGATTGAAATCTCGTGATATATATTGGGTACTTAAATATATTTGACTGTATGGTTATCTTATGATCGGTAGATCATTCAAGAAATTGTAGTTTTCAGGATGTACATGCTTAATTTTTATTTCATTAAGTAGAATTAGATTTTTCTTGACATGATTAACACATAATAGTACTGTAACACCATCTAATGTTTGGATCTGTCTTTTATTTCCACTAGATCTATAACTCATCACTTTATAATTTCATAATTTAAGATATCGATTATGTTCCTACCACAACGAACTTACAGAAAACAGTCATAGATATATCCTGTAGAATACTGGTTTCATCCTTACAATGACTAATATACCAGGCTCGAATAGCTACAACCTTTTAATCGATTTAAATTATTTCTACTTTAATTAATATAAAACAACTCTGTAATTCTATCTAATACATATGCTGGAAAGATAATTATCTACGATAGAAACCATATACAATCATTTCTATGTTGGATTTCTTTACTTATGTCCCATTATTCTGCGATATGTATCCTTTCCTCTACGAACCCTCATAGAAGGCTCATACTGTAAGGGATTTCGAAGGGGAAAAGAGATTCGCCAGTCTACAATCCCGTGTTCTAGTTCAGAGGTAAGTTATACACAACTCTAGTTCCGTAATGTAGGTCTGAACTCGGTATAACTCAGTTAAGAGACTACATTCCTGGTTATGATTCATTTTCGAGTGTTAAGGATTCGAAGGTTTATTTCCCCTCTTGTCATGATTCTGTGCATGTAAGTGATAGGGATCCCTAAGAGTAAATAAGGATCCCAATGTATAGCTTTTGTAACGCCCAAAAGCCTACATTTTACGTTGGGTGTCTTCAGCATATTTATCGCTAAGTAAATTATTTCTTATTTCTAATGTGATTCGTATATCCATCGTCATAACCTATGTATATAAATTGTTCGTCAATGTGGTTGATGTGGTTGTGTAATCTATATTCCCTGGATTCGCAAGGAGTCGAGAATAACAAAGATCTTCGAACTTCTGTAATCATTTCACCTGTGAAATTGTTTTCAGTTTAGGGATTTTTATTCCGAGCATTCGGCTCTGGAAATGTGTATTTATGAATTTCTCTTCATATTACTTCCATGAAAAGGGTAAAGAAAATAATTAATCGATTTGTGGTAGCTAGGTTTATGTATTCATATTGTATGTAGTTACTATTCTACTTGTTTACAATCCTTTTTTTATTCGTTGTCCTTATTCGATTTAGAATTTTCTCGATTATAATCATTAATGGTGGGCCCTTGTTTCCGATGAGGGTACCCATCAACATTCCTTGGTTCCATTTCCCCCTTTCGACTGAGGATGGATTCGCTCAGTGGCGTCGATGGAAAAGATTCCACATCGATCGCAAGCTAAGAAATAATTACGTATTTTAATTTCGTTAATCTTCTCTGCGAGTGATTTATTTCCTTATGATAAAATTGTGCTACTTCCGTTTCAGATATAATCCATTTCTATTTAAATTTTTTTCCTTCTAAGTTTCATTACTGACTCATGTGATCCATTCCCTTTTCAAGATTCAGATGCTTTGCGTTTGATAGATTCGTTGGTCGCTGGACCCGAAAAGGTACTCAAGTTTTGACAACCGGACTTCATCTTACACTGTAGGTTCTGTTCTCTACTGTGTAAAATTTCGTTGCAAGGTTCTGTTTCTATCAAGCCTTCTAGGGTAACATATTTACTTGTAATTTTAAATACTTTATAGAAGGGAAGAAACCCCGTATTGAAATGAGTTTCACCATCCAAGGTTTATACTCTAGAGAGTCGAAGGATTCATCCTAGGAATTCTGTCAGCTCTGTACATTCCTTTCCTTTTGTGGTTATTACGAGGGGAAAAGTTATAACCCTCTTCTATAATTTATATAGTGAGGTTTCATAGTATTGTTCTATGATAGTCGATACTTATCCCCTGTGTATTAACTATTTGCAATTATATCTCATGGAAACCTTTCTATAATATACAATAATTATATTCGGGGTTTTAGATAGTCATGGTTATATATTTCAGTACGGACATGCATGATTATAATAATTTTCATTCGCTCCAGATTTCTCTAAATGTTTAAAAAGATTAAAATCTCGTGATATATATTGGGTACTTGAAGATGTTTGACCATATGATTATCTTATGATCGGTAGATCGTTCTAGAAATTGTCGGTTTTCAGGATGTACATGCTTAGTTTTTATTTCATTAAGTAGAATTAGATTTGTCTTGACACGATTAACACACGGTAGTACTATAACACCATCTAATGTTTGGATCTGCCCTTTATTTCCACTAGATCTATAACTCATCACTTTATAATTTAATAATTTAAGATATCGATTATGTTCCTACCACACAGAACTTACAGAAAACAATCATAGATATATCCTGTAGAATACTGGTTTAATCCTTACAATGACTAATATACCAGGCTCGAATAGCTATAGCCTTTTAATTGATTTAAATTATTTCTACTTTAATTAATATACAACAACTCTGTAATTCTATCTAATACATATGCTGGAAAGATAATCGTCTACGATAGAAACCATATACAATCATTTCAATAGTACAATCATGAGAAGAGGAGAGTAAAGAGACATATATGGAGTAATTCACGGGAAAACAAAGGGAACAACCATGTTCCTCCCAGCCATAGAATAGGGTAGCCAACGCTTACCCAATTCACCCCCTAGCCTGACCATGAATCCATGAGGGAAAACTTGAAATCTCCTCTTCAACAATGTCTTCCTCTATGAGTAGTCTTCTCCCTTGCCTCACACTCAGAATCAATGTTCATAATAGAAAGTATTTAATAGTTTCTCCTCCCAGCATACTAGGCAGCGTCTTGCCTCCTCACATATGCTATTTAACAAAAAAATGTTTTTGCCTAGGTCTTTCTCCCCCCCCCCCTGGGAAGTTTCGCAGCTTTCTAAATCCATGATTTTTAGGGCTTGCCAATGGCCAAATATCTAATTTTCCACTTGTAATAATCAGCCTAGAGGTAGTTCCAACATGTTCCCCACTCATGGAGTCATGGTCAGTTGATTTTAACATGGTTGTTCCATTTGTCCTCCTGCAATCAATATAAAATATTATGTTTTCATACAAGTTTCATAGTCAAATAGTTAGTTGGGTCAAATAAGATTTATGCGCAACAGTCATAATAATTAATTACAATTATCAAATTCGAAATTTGGAATTGCCATAAATGGAAAAAAAATTCCAAATTTGAATTTACTAAAAACGAAATAATTTTCCAACAAATTTTAAATTTCAAAAATACTTTATTTTTGGGGATGTCAAAAATGAAGTATTCATTGCCTCCGAGTGACTATCAAGCTCCTCTTTAGTGGTTATGGATGGATTTTTGAAAAGTTGTGGACCCTACATTTCTTTAACTACATAAAATGATTTTAAAATAACATCACCTCTCCTTTCATTTATTTTTTGGAAAGTAGCAATTTTATATTGCAACATTTTTACTCATTGTTCCCAACTTTTATGGAGAAAATATCATTGGTGGATAGTAATATTTCTCTTTGATAGTTCTACTAGGAAGACAGAGGGATAGAATTCTATGTATGTCCTTTAGATTTAAGAAATTGTATTCATAACTAAACTAAGAAGTGGTAGAAATATCATACCTTTTCTTGAACATTGTCCTTTTTATATCTCAGTTTTTGCAAACTTGAAGTTCTAGCTCCATCTTCCACAACCTACTTCTTGCACAAAAAAGACAAGCAATGCCTTCCTACTTCTCTTCTCGATGTTAGAATCATAGATCTCTCTTGGATCTAGCCTAATATATAATGTAAAAAATGAGATTTAAATATTTATACATGAAAGAAAACATTCATAGGGGAAAACCAATGATCTATTAATCCAAATAATGAAAATACATCAATGTGATACATTTTAGTGTAGTTTCATTCCCCTTTGACCCTTGCTCCTTTCTCTTCCTCAAATATTCAACCAATATAGGAATCCTTAGTGCAAATGATGTAGATGGAGAAGCACCTTTGAATTTTGGTAGTATATATCTGTAAATGATTCTTCTTCTTCATGCTCAAGATTTACCTTCTTTATATAGATCCTTGGAAGAGGCTTGGGAGAGCTTCTATGTCTTCTAGAGACCAATGGATACTCAAATGATGTGAGTTGTAAGGCTCATTCCATGAAGAACCAACTCATCCCTTTCTTACCTCTTCTAAACTCCATGAATCTAGAAGGTTACAGAGGGTGTCATGGGTTGCACTATAACTTACCAAAGGCTACTAACTTTTTGTCCATGTATGACAATTGAAACCCTTCAAAAGTGACCTAAATGTTAAGCTAGACTTGTGTCTTGGATTCCATCTTCTACTAGATTCCACTTTTACCATAGGGCTTGTCTTCCTTTGCTACATGAAAATTTGGGTTCGCGAGGGTCTTTTCACTCCAACAGGGTCTTCACGTGACCTTGGGCCTAAAACCTGGGGCTTAATTTTTGAAAGTGGCAACTTCAACTCTCTAGAGCTTTGGGATTCATAATATTTTCCCACAATACACTTCAAATATCCCAAACGCCGAACTAGCGAACTCCCGAATGGACACTATCCGAAGCTTCGTTCCTTCAGTGCTCCAGAACTTTGGGCTTCGAGATTTTTAACCAAAACACCTTCCAATTCTCCCAAAAACCAAATTGGCGATCTCCCTAATGAGTCCAGGGATTGACAATCCATATTTATCCAACATCCAATGACTGTTATTTACTCTGGTACTCTAGGATTCGGGAGTTCTGAGACTCCAACACGCATTTCCTTCCAATCTATGAACATTGAACTGGCGAAGGGAAAAGATCCACAATCCGCGTGTCCCAAATAATGAATGATCGAGATTGACTCTAGGCTTTAATAATTCAAGACTTTTCACGCCAAATAAACTTTCACTCGCAATCCTCCAGATAGTTGGAATTCTAAATACTTGATTATCTGCGGACACGTGTACTCGACAATAAATGGTCCAGATTGACTCTGGGATTTGAGACTTCAGGGAATTATTCACTTTGTGTAACAACTACCAACTTCTCCTAGAGTGTTGAATTGCCGAACAACTTGAGGATTCAATGGCTTGCACTTATCCTAGTGATATGCAGTGTAGACTCGCTCCGGGGCTTCGGGCTTCGAGGACTTTGCCTCTTTTACAACAAACACTTAAAAACTATCAGAGCAGCAAAATCTGAAGTACTTGGGGGTTTAACGTATGTGCTGCTTCTCGTTAATACAACGTATGTGAGGGATTCTTATACTTCCCAAACAGATCTCGTCCACTCGCTTTTAAAAAAAGATATTTCTTCTCTTTGGGGACTTATTATCTTTATCCCTCCTTGATCTTTGTCACTTGAATGACTTAAACTTTGGAGCACACCTTTCACTTCTCTCCTGATATTTTCTCTTGAAATACTCAAACCTTAGCACATGTTTTACGCTTCCCTCCTGAGCTTGGGACATGAGACAATTTCCTCAGACAAATGTGAAATTCAGTAGATATATTCGGTTCTTTTAAAAACATATTTTTGGTTGCGGCCATTGACAGACGACACTTATAATGAGCATTCAATCAACATAGGAAATGGTTCCAACCTATTCTCAGATGATTGATGATAATTAAACTCAATGTAATCTGATTTTGATCTTTTTTGAACCAAGATCCTATAAAACATATCAAAAAAATAATTTGTAATTGGTTCATAGGTTTAATAGTTCATATTTGAAGGGAATTAGTTCCAATTCATCCTTTTTTTTTGTATAAATGTATGGGAAGATTTAGGTTAAAGGAGGGAGTCCATTTTTTGGAAGAGAAGGGAAAATTTACACTGTTGTTAAATCAATTCTTGAAAGAGCTTGGAATCTAAAGGACTAGAGATAGTTCAGAGCCAATAATAAATCCAATTTTCATACATTGTTGTATGAGTTTTAAGGTTCATTAATGTATTTTTACATTAATTCAATTTTGACTTAATTTTGTTCTAGATTAGTATATATATATATATATATTTAAGTAAAAAGAGAGAGTGGATCCTTTATATTATATCATAAACAAAAACATACATTTGTCCTTGGGCTGCCAGCTATTCCACCTAAAAAACGAAACCGGAACAGTTGGCAGCCCTGGATAGCATGTCCACAAGAGTGAGACCGCCACCTGCCCTGCTCGGAGGAAATCAAGATGAGTGGCAGTCTATAGTCTACATATTTGTCCATAAAAACTGAAACTGAAAAGAAACTAAACAGAAAAGAGTTTTAACTAACATAAAACCCAACCAGAGCCTAAGAATCTAACCAAAAACCCAGAAGGAAAGTCTAGCCACGCGATTACCCATTGAGGTATTCATGGTCCAAGTCTTCACTAGGAATTTCGTTCTGAGCTGGAAGGGCATAGAGTCTCACGCACATTAGACATCTTTTCTTGCTGGCGTGTTGGAGAAAGCCTCATAGAGAATGTCTATGCGTTGTCTCATGAGTGTGCCATGGTAGGCCTGGTCAGCCATCTGGTGCCTCAAATCAAACACCAACTCGAGTTGTTCCGGGTGGAAGAAGGGCGGAGGGACATGCCATTGGTCCGAGGTTGTTGAAATAGGAGGTGGCGCAAGGACCTCGCCACCCTCCTTCGACATGCGCCCACCCTCTGTCTCGCTTGTTGCAACCCACGTTCCTTCCTCCATGCCATCCTGGTGTCCCATTCTCACGCTCCGCTCCTCAACCCTGCCCTCTGCTCCCATCCCTGTGCTCCCAGGTTCATGCTCTGGAACTGTGAAGGGAGCGAGACCCTCCAGGATTATGTCATGCTGGGCCATTTCGAAGCAGTCCTCCGGGAGTTCATCCTCAATGTAACAGATAGGGAAATCGCCCATTTGCGAGTCCATGGTGCCTGCACTGAGGTGAGCCACTGAAACTGCCCGAGTTTCGTCCTCTGGGAAGTTGGTTGGAGGATGTCAATTATCTGGCACCATGAAGAGCATATCCTGTGGAGGGAGCTGGATGGCCTCCTCTGGGATGGCCTCCTCCAAAAAAATTGTTGGAGGTGACCAGGCCATCCTTTCCATGCCATCTCTGTGAGCAATCTTAGCTTGCTGGGTGCGAGCAATTGAGAGCACTCTCTCAAGATTTTGCAACTGTTTCTACCTTGTAGCCATATTGTACCCGGTTGTGCCGCTGAATGACTTACAATGCTCACGGGGCATCTAGAGGACAAAGGTGATGAAATTATAGTGGATAATTACCAGAAGGTGCGACGGGATGACTTCCATGATCGCCTTCCTAGCATTGAATTTAGTGGCCTCCTGGTTGTTCGTGCCAGGAAGAAGTCCCATTGTTGTTGGCTTGCAGTTATGGTTGGCTCCCATTATTAATGTCAAGGGGATGGGAGTCGACCATCCTTATTTATGGCCTGGCCAGGCCCTGTGGGACGTGGCACTTGATCGTTACGTGTCACCCCATCCAGGGTATATAATTATTTTATATTAGAACTATTGTTAATTTCATATATTTTATGCTTATTTAAAACTTTGTAAAGCTATATTTGTAGGGTTGGGAAGATTTAATTCAAGATTAGATATTGGATTCAAGTGGACTTGCTTGTAGTTGTTGATAATTGTTTAGCAGTTCAATTACATTATTTTCTTTATTATATTTAATATTGCACTTGATAACTATTTATTTAATACAATAGTACATTTAATGTCAAATTCATTCATTAATAATTGGATTAAAGTATATGCATGAGAAGTTTTGGTAACTACTTATTGAGATTATCATTTTTTCATATATGTTTTAACTACTGCAAATTATATGAACTGTTTCTATGATTTGTTATCCAATCTTAACCTTATATTTAATTCTAGTCCATTCACCTTTTCTCTTAATTAAGAGGGAGATTATCCCTTCTCTTAATTGAGATAGTTTAAATTTTCTTTTTTTGTCTTCATATTAAATTAGATTGCATATGCATTTTAAAAATACATATTTTAAAGTCTCTTTTTGTGGGAGAAACTATATTGGTGGCTTAAATAATCCCACATTCCAGCCAGTCCAAAAGAATGCTACTTTCAAGCATGTTGAAAGGAGGCACATCTTTCCTTTTTGCATGTTGATATCAACTAGCATTATCATACTTCAACAAGTAGAGGGTAGTTTAGAGTTAGTTTATATTTTAGATTAATATTAACATTTAGTTTAGATTAGTTTTAGGAAAAGGGTAATTGGACCCATTTAACCAATCAGACTCACTGTAAAAAATGGATAAGGGTCTAATTGGGGCTCTGACTGGGTGATTTACTTAATTCTGAGCATGGGAAATTCTGGCCATCAACATTTTTGGCGATATAAGGAGGGACACCGATGATTTGTCCCTTTTTAGCTATTTGTTTTAACTCTTTTTACATTTCAATGTCTCCTTCTAAAATTCATATTTGGTGCTACATATCTGGATGAGCATCTTGAAACACTCCATTAAAGGTAGTAAATCACTTGTCAAAGACAAAGTTTGATGATAAGGGTAACATTTCTGCATTTGATCATATTCTTCAAGTTATTAAAAATTGCAATAATTATGATATTGATGAAAGTGTGATCTACAAGATCTTTACTCTTTTTTTTTTTAAGTAAAAAAGGGTGTTGCTTGCTATATTATATTAACAAAAATATACAGCGGTGCTACAACCACCAAGTGTGATGCCATTTGACCAGAAACTAGCACAACTTGGGGTGCATATGTTTCTTCTGTATGGAAAAAAAGAGAGATTGTTCTGCCATTTGTCATGCCCAAAGGAAACCAAGGTAGATGGCCATGCATCAACTTAAGACTATTATAGAGAGATTTTTATAAGTCTGAATTGTAAAAACCATAGCAAAAGGGAGCCCCAACATGGCTTGAGGTAAAAGAGAAAAATAGACTAAAAATGACTAAATAAAATACACGGTGTCCTGTCGTCCTCGTTCTCATGCCACGCTTCTCTGGCCTGCATTACAAATGGATGGGCACACATTGGGAATTTTTTATTCACCGAGGCATTAGAGTATGCATCGAAAAGCATGTCCAACCATTGTCTCATTGGGAGGACCCTATGCTCCTGGTCAGCCATCTGTCCTCGTAGTTCGAACACTAAATTCATGTGTGCCTCCTAGAGGAAGGGTGGCGGGGCACCAATATATCCATGCATGGCTTGGGTAGGAGGTGGAGCTGGGGTTTCATCACACTCTCCTAGAGTGACCTTCGTCCCCATTGTCGCTGCCTCGCTTGGAGTGACCACCTCTCTACCTGCGTTGCCCATGCCCTTGTCCATGGATGCTATGTCTTCATGGCGCTCAATTTCCATGATGGTTCCCTGCGAAACCAAATCTGTTTAAGGCACTTCCTCGATATAAAAAGTTGGGAATTCCTCACAGAGCCCCCCCTCATGTTTCTTCTTGCTTGAGTTTCAAGGGCAGTCATAGTGTTTTTCGTGTAAGGCACTTCCTCAACATAACAGGTTGGGATTTCATTACAGAGCCCTCCCATCATGCTGCTCCTTGCTTGAGTTTCAAGGGAATTCAGAGTATTTTCTTCCCGCATAGTGCTTGTGAGCTTCCAATTACCCAGTTTAGAGAGTGTGAATTTCACTAGAGGGGTATGAGTGCCATCCTTCAGCGCAAACTCTTCTGCATAAGCTCGGGGTGAGAGACTGGTCGCCTTTGCTCTCTGACATAGAATGGAGCTAGCCAGCAAGAGTGCTTTTTCCAATTGTTGCCTCCTTTGTCGCTGAGTAGCGTGGGTATACCAAGCCGAGCTACGTCGAGGTTTACCTCACTCCCTAGGCATAATATTGAAGGAAGGGATATCAAATGCACCAGAGCTCACAAATGGTGTGCAGATGCAGAGAAAAATGCACCAGAGCTCACAAAAGGTAGAAATATGCAGAGCAAGAATGAGATGAATGTGACCCTTCCTCCTAGCTTTCATTGGTTTGTGGGATGGCTAGACAGAGCCCCCCATTAACTCTTCCATAGTAAATTCTTGCAAATCCATCCCTTTCCCGTGAGGGAGGGGTCTCTTATTAGGAGGTCGACGGTAATGGCTTGTTCCCATCATTAATGTTGAGTGGTCTACCCCATTTAATATGAGGCTGGGCACTATGCCATGTGGCGGTGCTATGCATTGTGTCATCCCATCCAGGGCTGAGGCATCCCTGCTAGCAAGGTCGTTGCATCACCTCAAGAGTTTAGTACATTCAGAGAAATTGGCTTGCTAATGGATGAGTTTTGATTTGGTGTCGACTCCCGCATTGGCCAGGCAATCCGCTACTTTGTTTGCGTCTCTTTTCACGTGAGAAGGGACTATGGTGAGTTCAGGGTGGATGAGATCTCCAAAGTCTTCCAGAAGTCCCGCAAGCCTCCAGCTAGGAGAGATTTGCAGTGGATGTTCTCCATGAAGAATTTTGGTTATGAGCTGGATGATGATCTGAGAGTCTCCCTCCACAATGGCATTTTGGTAATGATTGTGAGTCGCAACCTTGAAGCCTCAAATTAGGCTTAGAAGCTCAGAAACATTTTTTGTGTTTTCATCCAGGTATCCTGCCACCATATGTATGATCTCGCTAGTGTGGTTCCGAAGAACTGCTCCAAATCCTACTGGTCCTGGGTTTCCCCTTGAGGCGCCATCAAATTTTATCTTAATAAAACCTGGTGGAGGGGGGGGGGGCATCTTTTCAGGCTATTAGGATGGTTTCCTTTTGCCTTTGTTGTGGTGCGAAGAGGAATTTTGATATTCCAGATTTTGAGAATTTTGTTCTCCTCGGGAATGCATTGTAGGTATTCAGGGTTCCAAGGTTTGTTGTTGACCATTTCTCGGATTAGCTTCTCAATCCGTTCCCAAGTGGTAGCAGGAGGGGAAGTTTTCGAATGAAAAAATTGTTTATTTCTTTCTTTCCAAATTGCCCAGAGAATGAAACCAGGGAGCAACAACTAGATGCATTCGAGAATTGGGTTGTGGAAGGAGATCGTGTCCCAGTTTGCAATTCTGTCCTTGATACTTCTCTTGTTTCTGTTAGTGTGTTTCATTTCTTGGGATCCCCAGTCCCAAATATTCTGGCTATAGTGGAATTTGTTGAAAAGATGTTCTAGGGTTTCCTCTTTCTGTTGACACAGGGTGCACATAGAAGGGCCAATAAAGCATATTTTCTAGAGATTATCCCAAGTGAGGATATGATTGTGAGCTGTGAGCCATAGAAAAATTAATACTTTGGGCCAAAGGATTCCGGTCCAGATCTTGCTCCAGATGATCTATGGGTCCTGATTTTGGTAGTTCCCCTGCAGGTAGTAGGCTTCATTAACCGAAAAAATACCTGTGGTAGAGTGTCCCCATCGTAGGATGTCCAATCCGTCTTTGATTGGTATCTTTCTATGGACGACACATGCTTGCCAAGCTTGGAGATCTGTGTCCTCTGTGAGATGTAATTCCAATTTATCTGTTTTCCATTGTCACCAAGGCTTGTTCCTGTGATTCGCCTTCCAAATATCTCTGACTCTCTGGAAAATAATCGGATGGAGCTTCTATTTGAGAGGATTGATATCTTCCAAGTTGTTGAGGGGTGATAGTTGCTACCACAATTCTTGCCAAAATAGTTCTCTTTCTCCATTCCTGAATTCCCATAAGACATGCTTTTGAATGAGAGGGTTATTTTTCCAGGCCATGTTCCAGATGTTAGAGCCTTGGATATGGTCATTGAACCTAATTAATTGGTTGGCTTGTGTATTTGGAGCATACTTTTGTTTCCATATTTGCGCTCAGAGTTCCGTCAGATGCTGTAGCCATCGGCACCACATTTTGGCTCCCATGACTTGATTAAGATTTCCCGGGTCATGTAGTCCCATCCCTCCGAGCTTTTTGGGTTTGCAAAGCTTATCCCAGATGACTAGTGCCCATTTTTTATTGGTTTGGTGGTTGTGCTACAATAAGTTTCTTTGAAGGCCCATGATTGCTCGAATTACCGAGATAGGCGTTGCTAGAGAAGTGAAGAGGTAGGTGGGAAGAGCATGCAGGACTGACCTAAGGAGCACCAGTCTAGCAGCTATATTAAGAGGTCTGAAGGTCTGAAGGTCCATTTGCTTAGCCTGTTCGAGATGGAGAGGAGCAAGTTGTCCCAAGAAATGTAGCGCGTCGGCTCCCCTGTGAGGGGTATGCCAAGATAATTAGAAGGAAGGGAGCTCTTAGGTATTCCTAAAAGTCTAGAAATATGGTTATGTATTGCAATAGGCGTATTGAAAAAGTAGAGCTTAGATTTGTCTAGTTTTAAGAGCATGCCCGAGGCTTCCGTAAAGTCGAAGAGGATGGAGTTTAGCTTGTTGGCTTCATGAGTTGTGGGGGTATTCATTAGTAAGGTGTCGTCAACAAACTGACTTTGCGAAGGTGTTGGATGGATGTTATGTAGGGGCAGGCCTTTGAGGGAGCCTTCCAGAATCGTCGTCTTGATGTAGCGCCCTAGACCTTCGACCATGAGGATAAAGAGGAAGGGAGAAAGAGGGTCACCCTGTCTAATACCTCTGGAGGGCGAGAAGGGTTGGGAGGGAACCCCATTAACCAAGATGGAGAAAAAGGATGAGGATGTAAGCTTGAGAACCCAATTGACCCACTTCTTGTCAAAACCAAATGACTCCAGCATGGAGCATAAGTACTGCCATCTTACTCTATCAAAAGTTTTTGAGAGGTTGAGTTTGATGAGCATACCTGGTATCTTGGTTGTTTTCAGCGAGTGGATCACCTCATTGGCCAAAATAGCACTGTCCATGATTTTTCTCCCTTCCACATAGTCATCTTGTTCTTTAGAGATGATGAAAGGTAGGATTGGCTTGAGGCGAGTGGCGATGACTTTTGTGATGACTTTGTAGATGACATTGCAGAAGATCTTTACTTTTACTCTCACATGCCATGTGAAATACTGGTGTCTATCACTTTCAGTTTCCTCTGTACATCATTGGGATCAATTTACAAGAATGTGCCTTCACACTTTTCAATATTATGACTACGATAAAGTGTTCTTAGAACTTGATAATGTATGCAAATTTCAAGGTGAATCTTTTGAAAAATTTCTCATTAGATTCAAATTAATTTGTTTACAATTTCAATCTCAAGATATACTTTTCGAAATTGAATTAATGGGATGGTTTTGACACATTTTTTCTCTTCCTTGTATTTCAAATAGATATGATGAATCTAAAGATATAATATTTTCGAATACATTTGCTTTTGTTGACGATTCTTTTAAGTCAACTAGTGACATGGCTATACTTTTCACACAAACAATTTAGAGAATATTAACGACCACCTAGTTATGATATATCCTATGAAATTAATGATTTTCCTAAAATTGTTCGAGATCATTATAAGACTATTGTTTGTAATGAAGAACATGAACATGAATTAGTTTATAAAATTGAAATCATAAACGAAGATAATGAAATTTTCATTTTAAAAATGTTTCGAATCAGATTTCTATTATTATTATTATTATTAATGATTTTCAGCCACACATCTCAGAACACCTAGATACTCATTCTCATGAATGTACACCTTTATTCAACCAAATTAACTACACTCCTAAAATAATTTTGAATCATGATAAATATGACGTCTCTGTTAAGGAAAACAATGAAGAAATGTTATTAGAAACTCAATCCTCATCTCCTAATGTTAATAATCATTCTACAAGAATATAAATGTTTAGATTGACCTCTTTGAACAACCACTTCTCATTATACCGTGATATTTTCACGGATAATAATTTATTTGGTAATCATTTTCACGGATAATATTATACTCATAGCTGCACTTCTAGTTTAAATTTTCACTTTTGCGATAAAAGCTTGATTAGTTACAAGTTTGCAAGATATAAAACACATATATTAAATTTATCCTCTTTACGTTGAGATATATTTTTTCATTCAATCTTGTTAAGTTTTTCATGTATTCATGGCTTATTAAGTTACTTTTTCTTTTAGGTTTGTATTTTATTTTCTAGGTAGTTTACAAATGTTTAACTATGGTTTGGTTTTATTTTTTCTTTTAGTATAGATTTGGTTTCTATCACGATTGTGTAGTCTTATGTTTTCACTCTTGTACAATTGATTTTTTTCTTTCTTCTTGGTTTTGATTTAAATTTTGTGATGTATTTAAAGTTTATATGGAGGTAATCTATTTTTAGAAACATCAATTGGTGAAAATGGGGATTTTTTACTCCATCATTGCGATAGTATTTCATCTATCTAAATATTATGACTACCAAGTTTTTATTTTCTCTTACATCAACCAATGAATATGGGGAACATTAAGATATGAATCAAGTACCATAGTTCAACTTTGCAAAGGAACGAATAAGCTATAGTCTTTTCATTGAATCCCTCCCTTATCCTTCCATAGTTAAACTAATGTATATGCTACAGTCTTTCATTTAATCCCTCCCTTATCCCTCGACAGTTAAACTAAGTCTTCTACATTGGTATATGAAAGGAAGGTTAGTGAGATCGAATTTTAACTAGTATTGTATCTATTTTATGTTGTAACCCCTCTTCTACCACCTCTCTCTCTTCACCCAATTGCGAAAACAAATTCTCTAACTAAGAAAACCAAAAGGGTGGAAACATAAGAGTGTTGGCATGTTTACAGGAACAACAATGATGCGCTTGTCATTGATGGAAAGAACACCCAGGAAGGATAATCTTAGGAGGAGGAGTGCGCAGACGGAGAACAAATCTCGAGTGTTAAATCCGAGCATGGGGTCTAACTGTCGTTAGATCCAGGAGAACCTGCACATTATTTAAAGTGCAAGGAGAAGCGGGCTTATAAAATCCCGAATGTAGGTGATCCATCCATTATCAAAGAGGACATGTGGCGAAAGATCAGAGGACGTCAAAGAATCTATTTCAGAGTTTCGCAGATCGGGAAATCTAAAGGAAGGAGGTTCTCTAACCTCTTGAACTCGCGATATGCGATATCCTAAAATGATCTGGGCCATTGGATCGAGGATTGATCTAGATCGTTGATCAGGAACGATGATGGCTCGTGAAGTTGTGAAATCACGATAAAATCTTGACCGTTGATCCAAGAGGGACACATGGCAAGAGATAGTTTTTTCGCTGACTAAAAGGTCAAAGGAAGGAGGCTCCTAACCTCTCTAACTTGCGATATGCGAAATCATAAAATAATATTAGCCATTGGATCAAGGATGAATCTGGGCCACTAGATCCAGGAGGTAGATCGTGACAGACCACGTCAGCAAGGATAGGTGGTACCCTACGTTAGCAATGACATGTGGCACGATCAAGCAACGACAAGTGTCAAGTTGATTCAACATTTCAGGAACGTGAAAATCACGAATATGAATGACACGTGGCAACTAATAGGCTTGTGACACGTCATTGAGTGACACAAGAATGACGTCACTCCAGGAGTTTAGTTTCGGGCGTTTTAGTATCAACACTCCCCCAAAGTCCCAAAAGCTAAAGTTCCGGGGTGGTGGATAGTCGTTCGATCAGCACCGAATGTGGACCATTGATATGAAGAGTGAAGCACTCAAATGATTAGCGAGTGGTCATAGGTTGTGGTTACATCGTCGAGAGTTGGAGGAAGGTGCTAAAAACTAAGCTTCATTTCAGAGATCGCGATATGGAGAGTCGTGAAGTCTCACCACAATATTGTCAAAATCGTGAAACATGAAAGAATGATTCAATCTGATTTGTTGATCAAGAGAAAGCATGAACCGTTGATCTGGCTCCATTTTCAGAGTTTCGAAGATCGTAACTTGGAGTGTCGAGACCCTTCATCACAGGATGCCAAAATGTGAAACGCCTTTTTGGCATAGGTTGTGATCACCTTCGGTGGTTATGTGACGGGAAGGAGCTAGCGTATCTAGGATCCATTTCGGGTACCGAAAGTGGAGGATTCAAGGAGACTCACATAAAAATTCCTGAATTGTGAATTGAGAAAGCCCTTTATGGATAAGTTCTTGTTCATCGTCATGGGGACGTGAAGGAAGGAGCTAGCATAGCTAGGCTCCATTTCGGGGTTTGCAATATGAGGAGTCAAGGAGACTCACGAGAGAAAACCCAAAATGAAAAATCGTGAAATGCCTTTTTTACTAGGCCTGTGGTCACAACCAAGGTCACATTGTCGAAGGTTTAAGTGAGGAGCTAGCATGCAACTAAGATCCATTTCGGAGATCACGAATTGGAGAGTCGAGATGCCTCATCCTCAGATACCTGAAACGCGAGTCATGAAAGCGCCTTATAAATAAGCGTTTGGTCACCACCTGAGGCCACATGTGAAAGGAAAGGTGAAAGGTGCCAAAGGCATAAGGCTGAAGAGGTTCGCCATGTAACTGCTAGAAATCACTGATGGTTTCTACCAGAGGACTCGAAGAGACTTAAGGGTGATCGAGAGAGAAGACGAAGTGTCTCGAGGAAACTGCTATATAGTGTAGACTCATCATAGAGTCGACTGATAGATGGAAATGGGTCGAAGACGCCAGGAAGAGAAAAGAAGATTAGAATAAATGGGCATACATGAAGAACAAACATGAATGAACTACCAGAGAGAATGAAGCCTTGCGAGGATAAACTGGTAGAGGACTCAGCATGAGATTGACATGCACATCCTGAAGTGAAGCTTAGTGGAGTTGTGAAAATATAGCGGATGCAGCATGCACAAGGTGAACAAAGACTATAAAAATGTAGAACAAAGAAGATATGGTTTGTGTTGTTGAGATTCATTCATGCGTGTAGAAGGTTGCATGTTGAAGTAGTTGAAATACACAGAAGAGGAATGGTGCATAGAAGGGATATGGCACACAGAGCATAAAAGGCAGAAGAATAGAAAGCACAAGGAATGTGTGCAGGAACACATTGATGCAGCAAGAGTAGAGCAATGTAGCATAACAGTGATGAGACTGGTAAGCCATTGATAAATATTGTATCACTGTGATAAATTTACTGATAGAAAACTTTATATCTCAAGGTGGTAAGGAGGTGCTAGGGAGGATTGTTGTCCTTTGAGTTTCAAGTCGGTGCTTGAACACAGGGAGTTGTAGCTTCCATCTGGTTACAGCCAGAGAAACCAGGGTGGCAGGGTGGTGCAAGGGAGAACTATTGTTCTCTGTTATACAAGTTGGTGCCTGTGTGACTGGAAGTTGGGGCTTCCATCCAGTTGGTGCTGGAACACATAGGGAGTTGTTGCTTCCTTCTAGTGGGTGCTAGAGAAACCATTGAGTTGGTGCTTCCTTCTAGTGGGTGCTAGATAAACCAGAGAGTTGGTGCTCTCAGCAAGTAGCAGCTTGCAAAACAGAGGTGGTAGCCTCATTATGAGTCGGTTCTCGTAAGAATGATAATGTACAGAAAGTGATTATCATATAAAGAAAAAGAGGTTTTCACCCTTTATGGGTTTCCTCAGGAATATC
This sequence comes from Picea engelmannii, assembly GCA_009831015.1. NCBI lineage: Eukaryota > Viridiplantae > Streptophyta > Pinopsida > Pinales > Pinaceae > Picea > Picea engelmannii. The sequence goes on along the minus strand of ML786769.1, from coordinate 213,107 downwards.
TGTCTCTGCATTATACATGTGTGTGATTGATATTGAATACTCTATTTCTTATTTATTATGATCATCATTGAGTGTTCTGTAATGAGTTTAAAAATGGATATAATTGTTTAAGCACAGTAACAATTGATTCACCCCCCCCTCTCAGTTGTCCAACAATTGGTATCAGAGTTGGCCCCTTTTATCTAAGGGTAGATCCTAGAGCTTAAACATGTCAATCTATGAAGGAACTTCAACCAATAAGGCCCCTCTATTCAATGGAACAAACTTTGCCTTCTGGAAAGTTAGAATGAGAACCTACATAATGGATTTAGGTGCAAATGTCTGGGATGTGGTAGATATTGGTTATGTAAAGCCATTTGTACTAGCTATTAAGGATGACAAGATAGAATTCAGCTTCAACACCAAGGCTATGAATGTTATCCTGAGCGGGCTTGCAAAGGTGGAATTTGTCAAAGTTATGCACTTAGAAACTGCCAAAGAAATGTGGGACAAACTCATTAGTAGTTATGAAGGTAATGAGAAGATAAAGGGCACCAAACTTCAAACCTATAGAGTACAATTTTAATAGATGAAGATGAAAGAGGATGAAATTGTTGGAAACTACTTTCTAAGAGTTGAAGAATTGGTAAATGCAATGAAAGCACTTGGTGAAAAAATTGAGGAACCCTCCTTAGTTCATAAATTTTTTAGATCTCTACCAGATAGGTTCAACCCGAAGGTATTTGCTATAGAAGAAATTAATGACCTAAAATCCTTGGTGTTTGATCAACTTCTAGGAATGTTGACTGCATATGAAATGAGAATAGTTAAATATAAACCAACCTCCAGAGAATCATTATTTAAAGTAGACAAGAATGAAGATTTTGAGCCTGATGAAATTGACTCAAAATTTGTGAGAAGACCGAAGAAGGGATTAGGAAAATATAAAGGTAAATTGCCTTTCAAATGTTTCAACTATGGTAAGATAGGTCATTTTGCAAATAAATGTCCTCAAAAAAGAAAGGATCAGACATATGATGATGAGGAGAAGCAAAAACACAAAAATTTCTTTAAAGAGAATAATTTTAAGAAGAAAAGTCTTTGTGTAAACAATGATAATGATCCTTTACATAATAAAGACAATGACTCTTATATTGAAGATAAACTAAATGAATTCATGCTTATGGCCAAAGAGGATTATGATAATTAAATCAATGGAAGTGATGCTAATGAAGAAGAAGTTGTGGTTGACCTGGAAGGAGAACTGATAAGTGCACTAGAAGAGATTGAGAGACTCAGAATTAAGATGATAAAGTAAAAACAATTGTTGATACAGTTCAAGAAAGGTAGTAAAGAACCTAATGAAGACTTTTCCCTGATAAAAGTGGAATTAGAATGGGCAGAGAAAAATGAAGACATTCTAAAACAACAATTATCAGAAAAGAAGGCAAGATGTGAAGCTCTGGGGGAAGAAGTAGTGAAAACTAGGAAAGAGTTGGAGAAGTTTCAAGCCTTGTATCATCATAATCTATCAAGTATCAAAGCCTCAGAAGGATTGGCCACCATTATGAATCAACAAAGGAACCCAAATCTGAAAATAGGTCTAGGTTATGAAGAGGGATCAAGCAGTGGTCAGCCAAGTAACAATGAACCCATCAAGTTTGTCAAATCTACAACATATGACAACAAAAAACCTGCAGAAACAAAAGAATATAATCGACTGCCCAGGCGGAGTAAAGAAAAAGATACCAGAATTGAAATTGTAGACCAGAGAAATAATACACTCTCTGCTCAAATAAATCTTCAGCATGGAAGAAATCTACCTTCTCAAAGAAGACAACCATTTTCCAGGTACCAAGGTTTTTTCTATGGATATTGTTTTTTCTGTTCTAATTTTGGTCACAAAGCTGTAAACTGTTCTTTAAAAATTAGATATGAGAAATCAAGACATTCAAGGTATAGGTATATACCACAACAAAGAATGACACAACCAAGTAACAAACCATCAAATACTGCAAATCACTTGATGGTTGGGAAAATGACAAAGGTTAAGCATAACAATCGTTATGATCCCTTATTCAACGAATCAGAATGTCACATCTGTCATAATTTTGGACATAAAGCTGTTGACTGTTGCTTAAAGAACTATGAACTAGATTTGAATCCCTCTACTGAAAATGTCAAGGTTTGGAAGAAGAGAGAAAGTGACAAGTGTGGATTAGTGTTGTCATCTCAAAGACAAAAGAACCCTTGGTATATAGACAATGGATGCTCCAAACATATGACAAGAGACAAAGGTAAGTTTCTATCTCTAAGTGAAAGTAAATCAGGAAACACAACCTTTGGAAATGATGCTCCAGGTAAAATCAAGGGTAAAGGGATGGTGAGTTTAAGTAATGGAAAAGGAAAATCTCAAGATGTTCTGCTTGTAGATGGGCTGAAACATAATCTACTTAGTGTAATTCAAATGTGTGACAAAGGATGTTAAGTGGTGTTCACTTTCAAGGACTGCAAGATAAAGTCTGTAAACTCAAGACAAGTGGTGGCTAAAGGTATAGGGACAGAAAATAATGTATATGTGCTAAAATAAGATACATAAGAGTGTCATCTAAGAAAACATGATGAGATATGGTTATGGCATATGAGACTTGGACATCTAAACTTTGATCACTTAATCAAGCTCAAAAATCTTGAGGCAATAAAAGATCTTCCAAGAATATCAAAGCCACAAGACTTTGTGTGTAAACCCTTCCAAGTAGCAAAGCTAACCAGGACATAGTTTAAATCCAAGAGTTCTACTTCAATAGAGAAACCACAACAACTATTCCATATGGATTTATTTGGACCACCAAGACAGGAAGGAACAAGGACAAAAAACTACTTCATGCTGATCATTGATGATTACTCCAGACTTGCTTGGGTTTCCTTTCTCAAGGAAAAAGCTGAAGCATTTGAGAAATTTAAAATATTTAAGGCTTTAACTAAGAATCAAACAGGCAAGAGGTTAAAGGAAGTAAGAGAAGACAGAGGAGGAGAATTTATGTCAAGTAAGTTCAAGGAATTATGTGATAAACATGGGATCAAGAGAGAATACACAATCCCAAGAACTCCACAACAAAATGGAGTAGTTGAGAGGAAAAATAGAACAGTGCAGCAAATGTCCAGGTCAATGATGAATGAGAAGAACATTGGTCAAACCTATTGGGTAGAAGCAATACACACAAGAGTCCATGTTCTCAACAAAACCCACCTCAGACCACACATCGACAAGACACCATATGAACTGTGGTATGGGAGACCTGCTTCAATCAAACACTTCAAAGTCTTTGGAAGTAAGTCTTACATAAAGAATAATGATGAAAACCTTGGCAAGTATGATGATAGGGCTGATCAAGGCATCTTCTTGGGGTATGATACAAACAATAAAGGATACACATGTTATAATAAGAAGTTGCATAGATTGGTTGACTGTATTGACATAAAAGTGGATGAAGGAATCCCAGTAAGAGAGGTAAACAATACTAAATCAACAACAAAGGATATAGATGAAGTTGAAGCTGAACAGGTCCAATAATTAGAACAACAATACTCTAAGCCAGATGAAGATGAAAATATTCAGACAGACTCAAATCAGGAGACAACATCAAATTCCTCCTCCAGAATCACTCAAAAGAATCATCCTGCAAGTCAGATAATTGGTGAAAAATACAAAGGTGTACAAACCAGGAGAAGGATAATAAAAAATACCGAGCAATCCCATATAGCCTTCATGTCAATTATGGAACATAAGAAATTTAATGAAGCCAGTCAAGATGACGATTGGGTTAAAGCCATGAATGATGAAATTGACCAGATTGAGAAAAAACAATACTTGGGAGATGGTTCCTAGACATGATGGTAAAAATGTCATAGGCTACAAATGGATCTTTAAGAATAAATTGAATGAGCAGGGACAAGTTGTCAGGAAAAAATCAAGATTGGTCTGTAAGGGCTATGCTCAAATAGAAGGACTAGATTTTGATGAAACATTTGCGCCCGTAGCAATATTAGAAGCTATCACAATATTTCTTGCCTATGCTTGTCATAAAAGGTTTAAAGTCTATCAAATGGATGTCAAGTCAGCTTTTCTAAATGGAGATTTAAAAGAAGAAGTCTATATGGAACAACTAGAGGGTTTCGAACTGTCAGATAACCCTGACTTTGTATGCAAGTTGAAGAAAGATTTATATGGCTTGAAACAAGCCCCTCATGCCTGGTATCACAGGCTGGATACATATCTCCAAGACAAAGGGTTCAAGAGAGGAACAATTGACAACAATCTATATACCAAAATAGAGGGTAATGATTTTCTCATCGTGTTGATCTATGTAGATGACATCATCTTTGATTGTCATAATGATTCATTGGTTCAATGCTTTGCTTCTGCCATGGAGTCTGAGTTTGAAATGTCTATGATAGGGGAACTGTCATTTTTTCTTGGTCTGCAAATTACTTAGAGGTTTGAAGGCATGTTTATTTCTCAAGAAAAATATCTAAGAGAAATGTTGAAAAGGTTTCAAATGGAAGATTCTAAACTTGTGGGCACACCTATGGTTACTGGATGCAAATTAAGCAAGGATGATGAATCACATAATGTTGATCAAAGTTCATATAGATCAATGATAGGCAACCTGTTATACATCACAACATCTTGTCCAGACATAATGAATGATGTTGGAATGGTAGGAAGGTATCAGTCTTCACCTAAACAGAGTCATTTGCTAGCTGTCAAAAGAATATTCAAATATTTGAAAGAAATAATGAACTATGGCCTATGGTATCCTAAGAAATAGAATTTTCAATTATCAGTCTACTCAAATGTTGATTGGGATAACTGCATGGATGAAAGGAAAAACACGAGTGGAGGTGCATTCTACTTAAGAGATTCTCTAGTAGCGTGGTTGAGTAAAAAACAAGGTTCCACTTCTTTATCAACTATAGAGGAAACATACATTGCCTATGCTACTTGTTGCACTCAGGTATTATGGATGATGCAGACTTGGAGGTAAAATATACCGCAGCGATCCCAATTCATTGTGATAACACTAGTTCCATAAGTGTGTCAAAGAATCTTGTATTCCACTCCAAGACCAAGCATATTCCCATAAAATACCATTTTCTGAGAGAGTAGGTCACCAATCAGATTGTTCAGGTTCTTTACATTCACACCACAAAACAAATTGCAAACATCTTTACTAAACCCCTAGCCAAGACACCATTTGAATATCTTCGTCAGAAGTTGGGTGTCATCCCGTCTCACACCTAAGAGAGTCCATCCTGTTAGGGGGAGTTTCTGTTGTTTGAATATCTGATACCTTCGGAAAGTTACTACAACAACTCAGGGGGAGTGTGTATTTCTTTGACATTGATTTCAAAGGGGGAGAAGAACAACATGAATGGATGCTAAGGTTGGAGATCAAGGTCTAAGAAGAATAGTGCAGCCATTCAGGGTTGCCATCAATGCCAAAGGGGGAGATTGTTGGCATGTTTATAGGAACAACAATTGTGCGCTTGTCATTGAAGGCAAGAACACCTAGGAAGGATAAGCTCGGGAGGAGGAGCGCACAAAGGGAGAACAGATATCGAGCGTTAGATCCAAGCGCGGGGTCTGACCATCGTTAGATCCAGGAGAACCTGCACGTTCTTTAAAGTGCAAGGAGAAGCAGGCTTACGGAATCCCGAACACAGGTGGTCCATCCATTATTAAAGAGGACACGCAGTGAAAGATTAGAGCACATCAAAGACTCCATTTCAGAGTTTCGCAGATCAGGAAATCCAAAGGAAGGAGGTGCTCTAACCTCTTGAACTCGCGATATGCGATATCCTGAAATGATCTAGGTTGTTGGATCAAGGATTGATCTGGACCATTGATCAAGCACAAAAAAGGCTTGTGAAGTTGTGAAATCACGATAAAATCTTGACCGTTGATCCAAGAGGGACACATGGCAAGCGATAGATTTTCCACTGACTGAAAGGTTAAAGGAAGGAGGCTGCTAACCTATATAACTTGCAATATGCAAAATCACAAAATAATATTAGTCGTTGGATAAAGGATGAATTTGGGCCACTAGATCCAAGAGGTAGATCATGACAGACAACATCAGCAAGGACAGATGGTAGCCTACGTCAACAATGACACATGGCACGATCAAGCAACGACAAGTGTCAAGTTGATTCGACATTTCAGGAACGTGAAAATCATGAATATGAATGACATGTGGCAACTAATAGACTTGTGACATGTCATTGAGTGACGCAAGAATGATGTCAATTCGGGAGTTTAGTTTCGATATTTTTAGTATCAACACTCCCCCAAAGTCCCGAAAGCTGAAGTTCTAGGGTGGTGGATAGCCGTCTGATCACCACAGAATGTAGACCGTTGATCTGAAGAGTGAAGCACTCAAATGATTAGTGAGTAGTCATAGGTTGTGGTCACATCGTCGAGAGTTGGAGGAAGGCACTAAAAACTAAGCTCTATTTCGGAGATTGCGATATGGAGAGTCGTGAAGTCTCACCACAATATTGTTGAAATGGAAAAACACAAAACAATGATTCAATCTGAGTCGTTGATCAAGAGAAAGAACGAACCATTGATCTGGCTCCATTTTTCGGAGTTTCAGCGATCGCAACTTGGACTGTGGAGACCCTTCATCACAGGAATTTCAAAATGAGAAACGTCTTTTTGGCGTAGGTTGTGATCACCGCCGGTGGTTATGTGAGGGGAAGGAGCTAGCATATCTAGGCTCCATTTCGGGTATCGAAAGTGGAGAATTCAAGGAGACTCACGACAAAATTCCCGAATTGCGAATTGTGAAATCCCTTTATGGATAAGCACTTGGTCAACGTCGTGGGCATGTGAAGGAAGGAGCTAGTATAGCTAGGCTCCATTTCAGGGTTCATGATATGAGGAGTCAAGGAGACTCACGAGAGAAAACCCGAAATGAAAAATCATGAAATGAATTTTTTATTAGGCCTGTGGTCACAGCCAAGGTCACATTGTCGAAGGTGTAAGGGAGGAGATAGCATGCATCTAAGCTCCATTTCAGAGATCGCGACTTGGAGAGTTGAGATGCCTCATCCTCAGATCCCCAAAACTCGAGTCACAAACGCGCCTTATAAATAGACGTTTGGTCACCACTTGAGGCCACATGTGAAAGGAAAGGTGAAAGGTGCCAAAGGCATAAATTTGGAGAGGTTCGCAGTGTAACTGCTAGAAATCACTGATGGTTTTTGCCAGAGAACTCGAAGAGACTTAAGGGTGATCGCGAGAGAAGGTGAAGTGTCTCGAGGAAACTTCCAGTAGAGTGTAGACTCATCATAGAGATGGCTAACAGATGGAAATGGGTCGAAGACTGTTACTACCAGGAAAAGAAAAGAAGCCCAGNAAAGAAGAGATGGTTGTTGTTGTTCAGAGTCATTCATGCGTGTAGAAGGAGGCAGGGTGCAGCAACTAAAATGCACAGAAGAGGAATGGTGCATAGAAGGGACATGGCGCACAAAACATAAAAGGCAGAAGAACAAAAAGCACAAGGAATGTGTGAAGGAAGACACTGATGCATGCAGAGAATAATAGTGTAGCATAACAATGATGAGACCAGTAATCCATTGATAAATATTGTATCACTATGATAAATTTACTGATAGAAAACTTTATATCTTAGGGTGGTAGGGAGGTTCTAGGGAGGAATTGTGTCCTCTAAGTTTCAAGTCCGTGCTTGAACACAAAGAGTTGTATCTTCCATCTAGTTGCAGCCAGAGAAACCAGGGTGGCAGGGTGGTGCAAGGGAGAACTGTTGTTCTCTGTTATACAGGTTGGTGCCTGAGTGACTGGAAGTTGGTGCTTCCATCCAGTTGGTGCTAGAACACATAGGGAGTTGTTGCTTCCTTCTAGTGGGTGCTAGAGAAACCAGGGAGTTGGTGTTTCCTTCTAGTGGGTGCTAGAGAAACCAAAGAGTTGGTGCTCTCAGCAAGTAGCAACTTCCAAAACAGAGGTGGTAGCCTCATTATGAGTCAACACTCATAAGAGTGATAATGTACAGAAAATAATTATCATATAAAGAAAAAGAGGTTTTCACCTTTTATGGGTTTCCTTAGGAATATCTGTCTCTACATTATACATGTTTTTGATTGATGTTGAATACTCTATTGCTAATTTATTGTGATCATCATTGAGTGTTCTATAATGAGTTTAAAAATTGATATAATTGTTTAAGCACAGTAACAACTGATTCACCCCCCCTCTCAGTTGTCCAACAATTGGTATCAGAGCTGGCCCCTTTTATCTAAGGGTAGATCCTAGATCTTAAACATGTCAAGCTATGAAGGAGCTTCAACCAATAAGGCCCCTCTGTTCAATGGAACAAACTTTGCCTTCTGGAAAGTTAGAACGAGAACCCACATAATGGCTTTAGGTGCAGATGTCTAGGATGTGGTAGAGACTGGTTATGTAAAGCTAGTTGTACTAGCTAATAAGGATGACAAGCTAGAATTCATCTTCAACTCTAAGGCCATGAATGCTATCCCAAGCGGTCTTGCAAAGGAAGAATTTGTAAAAGTTATGCACTTAGAAACTGGAAAAGAAATGTGCGACAAACTCATTAGTAGTTATGAAGGTAATGAGAAGATACAGGATGCCAAGCTTCAAACCTACATAGTACAGTTTGAAAAACTGAATATGAAAGAGGATGAAACTGTTGGAAAGTACTTTCTAAGAGTCGAAAAACTGGTAAATGCAATGAAAACACTTGGTGAAAAAATTGAGGAACCCTCCTTAGTTCAGAAAATTTTTAGATCTCTATCAGATAGGTTAAACCTGAAGGTCTCTGCTATAGAAGAACTTAATGATCTAAAAGCCTTGGCATTTGATCAAATTCTACAACATTGACTGCATATGAAATGAGAATAGTTAAAGTTAAACCCACCTCCAGAGAAACAACATTTAAAGAAGACAAGAGAGAGGATTCTGAGCTTGATGAAATTGAATCAAAATTTGTGAGAAGATTGAAGAAGGGATTAGGAAAATACAAAGGTAAACTTCCTTTCAAATGTTTCAACTATGGTAAGATAGGTCATTTTGCAAATAAATGTCCTTACAAAAGAAAGGATCAGACATATGACGATGAGGAGAAGCACAAACACAAAAATTTCTTTAAAGATAATAATTTTAAGAAGAAAAGTCTTTGTGTAAACAATGATAATGATCCTTTAGATAATGAAGACAATGACTCTTCTATTGAAGATAAACTAAATGACTTCATTCTTATGGCCAAAGAGGATTATGATAATAAAAGCACAGGAAGTGATGCTAATGAAGAAGAAGTTTTGGTTGACCTGGAATGAGAACTGATCAGTGCACTAGAAGAGCTTGACATACTCATAATTAAGATGAGAAAGAAAAAAACAATTGTTGATACAGTTCAAGAAAGGCAGTAAAGAACCTGATGAAGACTTTTCCCTGCTAAAAGTGGAATTAGAAGAGGCAAAGAAAATCAAAGACATTTTGAAACAACAATTATCAGAAAAGAAGGCAAGGTGTGAAGCTCTAGAGGAAGAAGTAGTAGTGAAAACTAAGAAAGAGATGGAGAATTTTCAAGCCTTGTATCATTAGAATCTGTCAAGTATCAAAGCCTCAGAACGATTGGCCACCATTATAAATCAGCAAAGGAACCCAAATATGAAAACAGGTCTGGTTTATGAAGAAGGATCAAGCAATGGTCAGCCAAGTAACAATGAACCCATCAAGTTTGTCAAATCTACAACATATGACAACAACAAACCTATAGAAACAAAAGAAGATAATTGGTTGCCCAAGAGGGGTAAAGAAAAAGGTACCAGAATTGAAATTGTAGATCAGAGAAATAATACACTCTTTGCTCAAAGAAATCATTAGCATGGAATAAATTGACCTTCTCAAAGAAGACAACCATTTTCCAGGTACCAAGGTTTTTTGTATGGCTATTGTTTTTTTGGTTCTAATTTTGGTCAGAAAGTTGTAAACTATTCTTTAAAAATTAGATATGAGCAATCAAGACATTCGAGGTATAGGTATCTTCCACAACAAAGAATGAGACAACCAAGTAACAAACCATCACATACTGCAAATCACTCGATGGCTGGGAAAAGGACACATGTTAAGCATAACAATTATTATGATCCCTTATTCAATGAATCAAAATGTCACATTTGTCATAATTTTGGACATAAAGCTGTTGAATGTTGCTTAAAGAACTATAAAATAGATTTGAATCCATCTGCTGAAAATGTGAAGGTTTGGAAGAAGAGAGAAAGTAACAAGTGTGGATTAGTGTTGTCATCTCAAAGACAAAAGAACCCTTGGTATATAGACATTGGATGCTCCAAACATATGATTGGAGGCAAAGGTAAGTTTCTATCTCTAAGTGAAATTAAATCAGGAAATGTAACCTTTGGAAATGATGCTCCAGGTAAAATCAAGGGTAAAGGGATGGTGAGTTTAAGTAATGGAAAAAGAAAAGCTTAATATGTCCTGCTTGTAGATGGGATGAAACATAATCTGCTCAGTGTAAGTGAAATGTGTGACAAAGGATGTGAAGTGGTGTTCATACAAAGGACTGCAAGATAAATTCTGTAAACTCAGTACAAGTGGTGGCTAAAGGCACAAGGATAAAAAATAATGTATATGTTCTGAAAGAAGATAGAGAAGAGTGTCATCTAAGAAAACATGATGAGAGCTGGTTATGGCATAGGAGACTTGGACATATAAACTTTGATCACTTAATCAAGCTCAAAAATCTTGAGGTAGTAAAAGATCTTCCAAGAATATCAAAGCCACAAGACTTTGTTTGTAAACCCTGCAAACTAGGAAAGCTAACCAAGACATAACTTAAATCCAAGAGTTCTACTTCAATAGAGAAACCACTCCAACTAGTCCATATGGATTTATGTGGGCCATCAAGATAGGAAGGCACAGGGAAAGAAAAATACTTCATGCTGATCATTGATGATTACTCCATACTTTCTTGGGTTGCGTTTCTCAAGGACAAAGCTGAAGCATTTGAGAAATTTAAAATATTTAAGGCTTTAAATAAGAATCAAATAGGCAAGAGGTTAAAGGCAGTAAGAGCAGGCGAAGGAGGTTTTTATGAATTTATGTCAAGTGAGTTCAAGGAATTTTGTGATAAACATGGGATCAAGAGAGAATACACAATCCCAAGAACTCCACAACAAAATGGAGTAGTTGAGAGGAAAAATAGAATAGTGCAGCAAAAGGTCGGGTCAATGATGAATGAGAATAACATTGGTCAAACCTACTAGGTAGAAAAAATACACACAACAGTCCATGTTCTTAACAAATCCCACCTTAGACCACACACCGACAAGACACCCTATGAACTGTGGTATGGGAGACCTTCTTCAATCAAACACTTCAAAGTCTTTGGAAGTAAGTGTTACATAAAGAGTAATGATGAGAACCTTAGAAAGTGTGATGACAGGGTTGATGAGGGCATATTCTTAGGGTATGCTACAAATAGTAAACGATAAAGATGTTATAATAAGAGGTTGCATAGATTGGTTGACTATATTGACATAAAAGTTGATGAAGGAATCCATTTAAGAGAGGTAAACAATACTGAATCAACAACAAAGGATATATATGAAGTTGAAGCTGAACAGGTCCAAGAATCAAAACAAGAAGACTCTGAGCTAGATGAAGATGAAAATATTCAGACAAACTCAAATCAACAGACAACATCAAATTCCTCCTCCAAAATCACTTAAAAGAATCATCCTACAAGTCAGATAATTGGTGAAAAAGACAAAGGTGTACAAACCAGGAGAAGGATAATAAAAAACACCAAGCAATCCCATACACATTTCATGTCAATGATGGAACCCAAGAAATTTAATGAATCAAGTAAAGATGACCATTGGGTTAAAGCCATGAATGATGAACTTGACCACATTGAGAAAAAGAATACTTGGGAGATGGCTCCTAGACCCGACAGTAAAAATGTCACAGGCTCCAAATGGATCTTTAAGAATAAATTGAATGAGTAGGGACAAGTTGTGAAGAACAAAGAAAGATTGGTCTGTAAGGGCTATGCTCAAATACAAGGACTGGATTTTGATGAAACATTTGCGATCGTAGCAAGATTAGAAGCTATTAGAATATTTCTTGCCTATGCTTGTCATAAAAGGTTTAAAGTCTATCAAATGGATGTCAAGTCATATTTTCTAAATGGAGATTTAAAAGAGGAAGTCTATACGAAACAACCAGAGGGTTTCGAACTATCAGATAACCCTGACTTTGTATGCAAGTTGAAGAAAGATTTATATGGATTGAAACAAGACCCTTGTGCCTGGTATCACAGACTGGATACATATATCCAAGACAAAGGGTTCAAGAGAGGAACAGTTGAAAACAATCCATGTATCAAAACAAAGGGTAATGATTTTCTCATCGTGTTGGTCTATGTAGATGTAATGGCTCTAAATTAATTTAAGCAACCATTGAATTACAACACTACAGTAAAATTTAAAAATTACTTAATCTAGCACATTCGCAATCTAATATTTCAAGTAATAAAATTTAATAACAAATTTTTATATAAACAATGCATGAATTTTAAAGAAATACCTTAACTCTGATGCTATCCGCAACTTTCTTCCTTAGGACACCACCCAAAACCAACCTCCCTACCGACTAGTTAGCTTCTAGCCCTAGGATATCAACGGGTATCCTAGCCCTCCGAGCCCAAAACCTCCAACAACCCCCCGGTGCACTGTAAATTCCTCCCTTTGTCCAATACTCAGAGCTCTCCCAAAATCCTTCTCCACTCCCCGTCGAATGATCCCCCTCCAAACTCCTTCCCCCTCCTTATTCCTCCTTCACCGCCTTCCCTTCATTAACTTCCCCACCTAATATCTTATCCATTATTAAATACCTTATCCCATTATTAAATACCTTATCCCATGATTAAATACCTTATCCCATTATTAAATACCTTATCCATTCATT
>ML786769.1:181845-192841 GCA_009831015.1 Picea engelmannii | reverse complement strand
ATTTTCGGGAACGTAACTTAAATTAGTAGTATATTTTATTATTCACCATTAATTTAATACTTTATTAATTAATGAATTAATTAATAATCAAATTAATCATTAACCATCATAAACAACTATTTTAATAATAATCAATTAGAATTGTTATTTTAAGACATAAATATAGTTTAGCTAATCTTTATAGGATTATATTATTAAATTAATCATCTTAATAATTAAGGGTCGTTACAGTAGATGACTTCATCTTCGGCTGTCATAATGATTCATTGGTTCAATGGTTTGCTTCTACCATGGAGTCTGAGTTTGAAATGTCTATGATAGGGGAACTGCCATTTTTTCTTGGTATGCAAATTACTTAGAGGTCTGAAGGCATGTTTCTTTCTCAAGAAAAATATCTAAGAGAAATGTTGAAAAGGTTTCAAATGGAAGATTCTAAACTTGTGGGCACACCTGTGGTTACTGGATGCAAATTAAGAAATTATGATGACTCACCTGATGTTGATCAAAGTTCATATAGATCAATGATAGGCATCCTGTTATACATCACAACATCTCATCCGAACATAATGCATGTTGTTGGAATGGTAGGCAAGTATTTGTCTAGACCTAAACAAAGTCATTTTCTAGCTATCAAAAGAATATTTAGATATTTGAAAGAAACAATGAACTATGTCCTATGGTATCCTAAGAATCAGAATTTTCAATTATCAGTCTACTCAGATGTTGATTGGTCTAACTGCATGGATGAAAGTAAAAGTACGAGTGGAGGTGTGTTCTTCTTAGGAGATTCTCTAGTAGCGTGGTTGAGTAGAAAGAAAGGTTCCACTTATTTATCAACTACAAAGGCAGATTACATTGTTGTTGCTACTTGTTGCACTCAGATATTATGGATGAATCAGACACTTGCAGACTTGGAGGTAAAATATACTGCACCGATCCCAATTCATTGTGATAACACTAGTGCCATAAGTGTGTCAAAGAATCCTGTATTCCACTCCAAGACCAACCATATTCCCATAAAATACCATTTTCTGAGAGAGCAGGTCACCAATCAGATTGTTAAGGTTCTTTACATTCCCAGCACAAAACAAATTGTAGACATCTTTACTAAACCCCTAGGTAAGACACCATTTGAATATCTCCGTCAGAAGTTGGGTGTCATCCCGTCTCACACCTAAGAGAGTCCATCCTATTAGGGGGAGTTTCTGTTGTTTGAATATCTGATACCTACGGAAAGTTACTGCAACAGCTCAAGGGGAGCATGTATTTCTTTGACATTGATGTCAAAGGGGGAGAAGAACAACATGACTGGATGCTAAGGTTGGAGATCGAGGTCTAAGAAGAATACTGCAGCCATTCAGGGTTGCCATCAATGCCAAAGGGGGAGATTGTTGGCATGTTTACAGGAACATCAATGATGCGCTTGTCATTGATGGAAAGAACACCGAGCAAGGACAAGCTCGAGAGGAGGAGCACGCAGAGGGAGAACAAATCTCGAGCGTTAGATCCGAGCATGGGGTCCGACCGTCGTTAGATCTAGGAGAACGTGCACGTTCTTTAAAGTGTAAGGAGAAGCGGGCTTACAAAATCCCAAACGTAGGCAGTCCATCCATTATCAAGGAGGACACATGGATAAAGATTAGAGAACGTAAAAGACTCCATTTCGGAGTTTCGCAAATCGGGAAATCCAAAGGAAGGAGGTGCTCTAACCTCTTGAACTCGCGATATGTGATATCCCGAAATGATCTCGGCCATTGGATTGAGGATTGATCTGGACAATTGAGAATTGAAACAATATCATTTCATAAGATTCATATAAGGAATTGAAACAATATCATTTCATGAAAGTCGAAAGGATAGTAATTATCAAATTAAACTTGTAATTTATGTATTTTAACGATATTAAAAGGTACATTTCTTTTATGAGTCTATGTTTTCGAGGGGAGTGTTTTTTATTTTTATTTTTATTTTGGACATTTTTGACATTTTTGAAGTCTTAATATATATTTATATATTTGTGGAAATATTTTATAAAGTTATTTATTTGAATTTAATTTATTTTTTATTTGTTTCTATTAAAATATTTTAGCTATGTAATTGTAAATTATATGAATTAATAGTTTTTTTTTATTTGTTTGTTTTTTAGGAGCTAATTCTTTGATTTGGAGATGGATCGCGATGTGATTCATTCATCGAAATATATGCAACACATTCTAGAAATATCTAGACCATTACCAATAGTCCAGACAAGTTTTGGCATAATGAGAACTCAGTAACACATTTCAGATGTTATTTATGGCCAAACAAAGATGAACTTAACAAATCTAAAACATGGGATTTTCCCAGAAAATCCATAATTAGGTTATTGGAGAGGATTTTTCTCAAACACATGTGCGATTTTGGAGATATATTTGATTCTTTCAAAGACATATTTATGGTTGCAGCCATTGAAAGAGGACACCCAGACTGAGAAATCAATCAACAGAGAAACCAAATCCAACCTATTCTCAGATGATTGATAATAATCAAACCCAATGTGATCTAATGTTGATCTATTTTTTAGGAAGATCACACGCATCGTAGCTATGCAACTCTGCTGCTAGGGTTGCCGCAACCATGGAGGAGTAGGGCTCGCCTAGGGCCTCCTTTGCTCCCCATCCTCCTCCACCTCTCCCAAATGATGTCTCTTTCAGCTCGCTGATCAACTCTTTGCCCAAGAAGAAGAAGGTGAAATGCTCGAAATTTGTCAAAAGAGTGGAAGAAATGCCAGAGGTATCTCTCCCACTGGATATATCTATACAGGTAGCCTTATCAATGTCTGAGCACGCGCTTGTGGGGCAGTTCACTAGCCTGTGGTCGTCCCCCAAAGCCACTGAAACCTGGGTGATAAAAAATTGGAAGCCTTTGATCAAACATAATGTCACCTCTCATTTCTTGGGCAGAGGCTATTTCCTCTTTGATTTCACCCCCAAAGAGGATAAGGAGCTGATCTTCAGAAATGGCCCATACTTTATGGGACCCAAGGATTGTATCTGAATAAGTGGACTTCGGACTTCGATCCAGAAGAGGACGTTCCTTCGGTAGTTCCATTTTGTGTAAGACTGCCTAATCTCCCAATACATTACTGGAATAGGGACTCATTGAAACACATAGGAGATGCACTGGGCAAGTTCATTGACTGGGCAAACAATAAAGACCAATATGATTGTGCTCGAATCTGTGTGGAGGTGGATCTTGAAGTACGACTTCCGGAAGCTATCAAAATTAAAGTCAAAAGCTAGTCTCATATTCAGAAACTGGATTATGAACAACTCACGTTCAAGTGCCGAGGGTACCATGAATACGGTCACTTCGCCAGAAATTGCCCAAAAAAAATGAAGAAGATAAGGACAAAGAGGAAGGATGGAAACAATTCAAGAGGTTCAAAACTAACCCCAAGGTCTCAAATATGGCAGGATAGGAAAAGAGCAAAGGATATCAGTCCAAAGGCAACAACGCGTCCTAGAAAATCCTTCACCCAAAAGATTCAAGAAATAGGTTCGAAACCCTTGACTTGGTTTCTCAAGATCTCCCTGAAATGGATCCGCCTCAAAAGGAGCAGACGGAGACTACAAGCATGGAAGACAAGGAGCCTATTGAGGATGCAGTGATAAAGGACTCAAGGCATGGGGAAAGAGAACTCGAAAGTTCAAAATACAAACGCACAGCTAGCAATGTGGAAAGCCAAGGCTTGGAAGAATCCGAGGAGGAAGGAGAGATAGGAGATTCTCTTACCATGATCCAGAGATCAGCAAGAGGAAGGCCATCATCTAGGGAGAAGAGAGAAAAAGAAACATATAAAGACAAAGTGCAGGGAAGCCAACCAACTTTAGAATTTTTTTTGGCTAAAACCCCAAAGATGACAAGAAACCAAGGACAGGGCTCCAAGGGAGGCCCTCACTCCCATAAAAATAAATAATGAAAGTGATCTCCTGGAACTGCAGAGGTTTGGGGAGTAAGATGAAAGAAGAAGCCATGAAGACCCTAATCATGACATAAAACCCAGACATAATGCTCGTCCAGGAGACAAAATTGGAGGAAAACATCTTCCATGAAAACAACAAAAGTTACTGGAACAAAGGTGGGACAAAGGTTGTCTCAGCTAGAGGGGCATACGGAGGTCTAAGCACTCTTTGTAATGCTTACAAATTCAATATGGTAGCTGAGAAAAAAAATGTTCACTGGTTGTTCACAAAGTTTCAACATCAAGACTCGATGGAGGTTTTCAGTCTTTTCAATGTATACGTTCTGGTAAATGCAGGAGAAAAGAAATCTTGTTGGGACTCCCTGAGATCCTTAGCGGATGAGGAGGTCCTGGAAAACATTATAATTGTAGGGGACCTGAACATCTCCCTCAGCCAAAGAGAAAAGCAAGGGGGCAACATTGTAAGAGATCTGGCTCGAGTGTGGATGGAGGACCTCATCCACAACTGAGATCTCATTGATATTAAGCCTTGTTGAGGTAAGTACACCTGGTCAAATAAATGTGTGGGCCCTAGGCATATCACTGCCAGATTAGATAGTTTTCTCCTTCAAAGTTCCTATCTCCTTCTTGGTCTTGATGTGAAAATGAATATTCTTCCTCATAGCACTTCAGATCATAAGCCCATAAAGCTGATTCTCTCAGCCCAAAGGAATTTAGGCCCTATTCCCTTTCGATTTAGTCCTCTTTGGATAAATCAAAAGGACTTTTTAAAGAAGGTCGAAGAAATATGGAATATGTCGGTCATGGGGTCTCCATTCTTCATTTGGGAGGAGAAGTTAAGAAGAGTCAAGTCAGCTTTGAAAAGGCAGGCTAAAACCATTCCTAGTCCTGCGGAGGAAAGAAAGCAAATCCAAGCATCTCTTGAGACTCATCAAGACTACATGGAAGAGGCTGAAATTTCGAGCGATACTCTAAAAAGGGAGGAAGAGATACAACATAATTTTCAGAACGCCTGCAGACAGAAGGAGGAATACTGGAGGCAAAAATCCAGAAGTCTTTGGTTGAAATCTGGAGACAGAAACACTTCTTTCTTCCACAAGCAAGCCCAAGCTAGGAGAGGTTACAATTACATTTCATAAATTAAGGATGACACACAAACTTATGGCAACTTTTCAAGCATTAAAAAGGCTGCCTTCATTCATTTTAAAAATCTTTTTAATGAAGTAGAGGAGCAGGAACGCAGTGATAACCTTCTAAATAAGACACCTACTAAAATTATAGCTAGAATGAATCAGAATCTAGAGACTAATGTCACTAGGAAAGAAATAAAGGCTGCCTTGTTTGCCATGAGTCCTGATAAAGCCCGAGACCCTGATGGGTTTACGGTAAATTTCATGAAAACCTATTGGCAAATTGTGAAAAAAGATTTACAGAAAATGGTTTTAAAATCCCAAGACTGTAAGAAAGTTGGGGGCAGCATGAACTCTACCTTTCTAGCCCTCATTCCTAAAGAAAAGGGTGCAAAATCCTTCAACAGGTTATATCCCATTTCCCTTTGCAACATTGGATACACGATCATTTCAAAGGTGATTGCCAGCAGACTGAAAGGGCTTCTTTCAGACCTCATTCCGGAGAACCAAGGGGGCTTTGTTCAAGGAAGGAAAATCATGGACAATATAATCTTAGTCCAAGAGGCGCTTCACTCAATCCTGAAGAGGAAATAAAAAGGTATGATAACTAAGCTTGACTTTGCAAATGCATTCGACAGGGTTAGGCACTCTTTTATGTTCAAAGTTTTGCACAAGTTTGGTTTTGGGACTAGTTTCATTAATTGGATCAAAGCATGCATTTCCGAGCCTTGGATTGCTCCGTTGGTGAATGGGAGAGTTGAAAATTTCTTTAAAGCATCGCGAGGGCTAAGGCAAGGATGCCCGCTCTCACCCATGCTCTATGTCCTCCAAGCCTCTGCCCTAAACTTTATCCTGGAAAAAAGAAGAATTGACTAGGATATTCCAGGCCTACAAATTACGAGAGCAGTAAAAGAAATCAATAATGCTTTATTCACAGATGATTCCCTTCTCCTTGGGGAAGCTTCTGTTCACACCGCCTATCAGTTTAAATTAGTGGTGGATGAATTCTGCGAGGCCTCAGGCAACAGATTGAACGCTGAGAAGTGTCATTTCTATGGCTGGAACGTGTCTCAAAATGAAATTAATGCCATAGCCAGATGCTGGGGCTTTGCTAGTTCCATGCACTGGACATCTTTTAAGTATATTGGGCTGTCGATTCTTTAGAAGAAACCTTCAGGCAAGGATTGGATCCCCCTTCTAGACAAATTTAAAAATAAATGGCAGGCCTGGGGCTTCTCTTGGTTGAACCTTGCAGGGAAGATGGTGCTCATTAAATCAATTTTGAATAGCCTCCCAAT
Source organism: Picea engelmannii (assembly GCA_009831015.1). Classification (NCBI taxonomy): domain Eukaryota; kingdom Viridiplantae; phylum Streptophyta; class Pinopsida; order Pinales; family Pinaceae; genus Picea; species Picea engelmannii. The sequence continues at coordinate 186,449 of ML786769.1, read as the reverse complement.
CTATCAAGCTTCCCTTATGCTAGCTCCTCTGGGAATTCTCAAAAAAATGGAAGGTATTGTAAGAAACATTTTCTGGAAAGGTGGAAAACAGAACAAAAATAGATTTCCCCTTGTCAATTGGGATAAAGTTACCAAGCCAATTTTAGAGGGAGTCCTGAACTTCAAATATATGAGAACTCAAAACTTAGCGTTGGGTGCCAAAATTCTTTGGAGGCAGGTTGTCCCTAAGGCTGGCTGGGCTCATCATGCCCTATGGAAGAAATACTTCTTGGGCCCAAGAAAACGCAGTCTAGACAGACTGGACCAATTCGCTAATGGATCGCAAATCCATAAACTCTGTATGCAAGCCCAAACTCTCATACAAGACAATCTTTTCTGGGTCCCGGGGAATGGGAAATCGATTGAACTTTGGGAGGATCGCATAATGAATGAGGCACCCCGAGTGGATGTCCATGAGCTTCAAGACTTACGTATATGGATGAAAAATGCAGGCCTGGTTTCTCTTTGGGACAACTCCATTTGGAAGGATAAAGTCTGGCTAGACTGGATGAAGTCGGACTTGCCGAGCAACCTTGAAAATTCTTGGTTGGACTTACGTGCCAGACTCAAAGGGAAGGCTCCAACACACTAGAAGAAGCATGATCAGAGAGGCTGGGGGACGCAGTCTGGCTCTTACTCTGTGGCACTTGGTTATAAAATGTTGCGAGCAATTCCCTATGCTCCCCCATGCCCAACATTGTGGAAAGGCCTCTGGAAACAAAAATGCATTCCCAAAATCGACTTATTCAACTAGCTACTTTTCCACAATCGAGTGCTTACAGTAGACAATCTTGTGAGAAAAGGTATCCATGGCCCCTCCAAATGCTATTTTTGTTTGGAGAATGAAGAAAACGCCCAACATATTATGCTGGACTACAAATTCGCTTTAGAAGTCTGGGGAAAATTTTTGAATCATTGCTTTGTGGACACATCACTTCCGCCCTCCATTTTTGAATTACATGCAAACTGGTCGCACTGTTACCCCAAACAGATCCCAAATAACAGTTGGTTCAAGGCCACTTGGCTGGTCCTGCCAAAGCTGACCTACTGGCAAATATAGCTGGAACGAAATAGTAGGATTTTCCAGGAAAAAAAGCATAATGCAAATTTTGTCAAGACTAAGATTTTAACCACTCTCAAAGATTTCCTGAATGAATATATAAGGATCATCACGGATAAAAATCTCTCCCCTCATGAGATGGAATGGGGGAATTCGCTAGGATTGAATTTTTCCAACGCAGAAATCCAGCCGAAAAAGAAAAAAGACTAGAAAATTAGAATGCCAAAAAATAGCTTCAACAATTGGAACAAGGAAATTGGTTGTTACTCTCTTTTTTTTGATGGGGCGACAAAATGCAACCCAGGGATGCAGGTGCAGGTGGAGTCATCAAGAATATGGAGGGCTAAATTGAGCATGGGTATGCGTGGGGATTAGACCAAGACACCAATACCCAAGCAGAGGCGACTTCTCTATTGCAAGGTCTCAAGATTTTACAAAAGGCACACATCAAGGAAGAAAATATCATCGGCGATTCCCATACACCCATAAAAATGCTAGTGGAAAACTCAAATCTGAAGGACCTTCGGCTATCTAGATTGATGGCGAGAATTAAAAAGATTGTCAGCTCCTTTCAAAAGATCAGTTTTTTCCATGTCCCGAGGAACAACAACAAAGAGGTAGACGCGGAAGCAAATAGAGATGCTCTTCTTCCTGTGGGCATTATATTATGGAATGAGAAGGAAAATTGGGACCCAATTCCATAGCTGTGATTTCATGTTTTTCTGCTTTTTACTTCAGCAGTTTGTATGTGTCTTTTAAGTTAGGGGATATCTTGTCGCTAAAGGTAATTGTTGAGTCCAAGAAACAACGTTATGTCAAATTTAGAGACGTGGGGATCCTGGTTATAGGGGAACATTGGGAAATGTCCTGACAATTTTGGAAGTTTGTAAATGGGCATTTATGCCAAGAATTTTAATACCAAAACATTACCGTTCCTGTTAAAAAAAATGTTGATCTATTTTTTAAACCAAGGTCCTCTAAAACATATCAAAACTATATTTTATAATCGGTTCATAACTTTGACACTTAATACTTGAAGGGAATTAGTTCCAATTCACCCTTGCTTTTTTTTATAAATGTATGGGCATATTTAGGTTAAATGGGGGACCCCAATTTCTAGAAGAGAGGCGGAAATTTACACTATTTTAAAATCAATTCTTGAAAGATCTTGGAATCTACAGGACTAGATATATTTCAAATCCAATAATAAATCCAATTTTCATATATTGTTGTATGGGTTTTAAGGTTCATTATTGTCTTTTTATATTAATTTAATTTTTATTTAATTTTGTTCCACATTAGTATATAAATATTTGATATTAGCACTATAGTTAATTTCATTTATTTAATGCTTATCTAAAACCTTGTAAATCTATCTTTGTGGGATTGAGAAGATTTAAATCAAGATTGGATATTGGATTCGAGTGGACTTGCTTGTAGTTGTTGATAACTATTTAGTAGTTCAATGAAATTCTTGTTTTTACTATAATTACTATCAAATGGTACAATAGTACATTTAATGTCGAATTCATTCCTTATTAATTGGATTTAAGTATATGCATGATAAGTTTTAATGTCGAATTCATTCCTTAGTAATTGGATTTAAGTATATGCATGAGAAGTTTTGGTAACTAATTATTGAGATTATCATGTTTGCATATATGATTTGACTGATGCAAATTATATGAATTATTTCTATGATTTGTTTAAATTCAATTCCAGTCCATTCACCTTTGCTCGTAATTAAGAGTGGGATTATTCCTTCTCTTACTTGAGATAGTTTAGATTTCTTTTATCTACATGTTATATTAGATTGCATAAAATTATATTTGAAAGTATCCTTTCGTGGGAGAAACCATCTTGGTGGCCTCACTGTGCCCACATTTCAACCACTCCAAAATACTACCACTTTCAAGCGTGCTACAAGGAGGCAATTCTTTCATTTTTCCTTATTGATATGAGCTAGCATTATCATACGTCATCATGTAGAGGGTAGTTTAGAGTTACTTTAGATTTTATATTAAGAGTAATATTTAGTTTATATTAATTATAAGAAAAGAGTAACTGGACCTATTTAACTTGTCGGATAAGGGTTTAATTGGGGTTATGACCAGGTGATTTTCTTAATGTTGAATATGGACAATTTTGGTCATCAACATTTTTGGCATTAGAAGGAGGGCCACCGACTAGTTGTCGATTTAGAGCTATTTGTTTTAATTATTTTTACGTTTCAATGAATCCTTTTAAAATTCCTAATTATATCTGCATCTTTGTAAGAGAATCTTCCAACACTCTATTAAAAGTAGTAAATCACTTGTCAAAAAATGTTTAATGATAAGGTAATTTTTCTTCCTTTAATCATATTCTTCAATTTATTAAAAATTAATTTAGATTAATTATAAGAAAAGTAAGGGTTTAATTGGAGTTATGACCGGGTGATTTTCTTAATGTTGAATATAGATCATTTTGATCATCAACATTTTTGGCATTAAAAGGAGGGTCACCGACTAGTTGTCGATTTAGAGCTATTTGTTTTAATTATGATATTCATGAAAGTGTGATCTAAAGGATATTTACTCCTCCTCTCATAGTACAAGACAAATATTAGTGTCTATCCCTTTGAGTTGCATAATTGGGATTAATTTACAAGAATGTTCCTTCACGCTTTTTGATATTAGGACTACGATAACGTATGTTTATAACTTGAGAATCTACACAGATTTTAAGGAGAATATTTTGAATTTTTTTTATTAAATTCAAATTAATTTATTTACAATTTCAATTTTAATATTTACCTTTTGAAATTGAATTAATGGGATGGTTTCGACAAAAAAAAATTATGTTCCTTGTATTTCAAATATATATGATGAATTTGAAATAGTTTATGGAAAATTAATGAATAACTTCTGGAAAGTTATGATATATCCCATGAAATTAATGATGTTCCTGAAATTATTCTAGATCATTTTAAAATTGTTGTTTGTAATGAAGAAAATTAACATGAATTCTTTTCTCAAATTGAAATCATAAATGAAATAATAAAAATTATTATTTTAAAGATGTTTTTAAATGCTTTTTCTGATATTACTATTAATGATTTTCAGTCAAACATCTCAAAACACCTAAATACTCATTCTCATTAATGTACACCTTTATTCAACCAAATTAACTACACTCATGAAATTATTTTGAATCATGGTAAATCTAAAGTCTGTGTTAAAGAAAACAATAAAGAAATGTTATTAGAAACTCAAGCCTCATGTCCTAACATTAATAATCATTCTACCAATAGAGAATGTTTTTTAACAACTCCTCCATACACAACATATCGTAATCGTAATCGAATATTAGCCTCATGTCCTAATCATTCTATAAGTAGAGAATGTTTTTTAACAACTCTTCTAATTACACCGTTAGGCTTCCTCTTATCGGAATTGCTGAATTAATCATCTTTTTAATTACAGAATTTAAAATAAAATTTAAATTTAATTTAAACAAGTAAATT
>ML786769.1:144228-161381 GCA_009831015.1 Picea engelmannii | reverse complement strand
TGCGACCTCTGCCTCGACCTCTATCATAGGAAGATCTTGCATGCGACTGATCTGGGTCTGCATGCGAAGCATTTTGCGGCTGGGATCTGCCTCGCCAACCTCTTCCTCGTCCTCTGCTTCTTCCACCACGGCCTCGACCTTTGTTTATGGTGGCTTGCGTTTGGAAAGCTGATTCCAACGAAGTTTTTTCTCTCTACAATCTCGCCTCATGTGATAAAAGAGAGCCCAGCAGCTGATCTATGGTAAACGTAGTCAGATCCTTCGATTCCTCGATTGCAACAACAACCATATTAAATTTTTCAGGAAGGCTTCGCAATACCTTCTCCACAATTTTCTGATCGGGAATGTCTTCACCTTGACTTCGGATTTGATGGACGAGGTGCTTTACACTCGTCATAAACTGGTCGACTGTCTCTGTATCTTTCATAAACATTGTTTCAAAGTTCCGTCGCAAAGTTTGCAACTTGACGGTCTTCACTTTCTCGGTTCCTTGATAGATATTCATGAGAGTATCCCATGCTCCTTTGGCGGTGTTCTCACCTTCAATTTTCGGAAAGATGGATTCATCCACCCCCTGAAAGATAAGCCATAAGGCTTTTGCATTTTTCTTGTCCACTTCTGTGTAAGTGCGTCTCGCATCCCGATCCAATGCATCTCAATCTTCAGCTTTCAGCAAGGTAACTCCATCTTCGACAATCTCTAAGCATTCATGACAGCTCAGAAAAACTTTCATCTTGGATACCCAAGTGCTATGATTCGACCCATTCAAAAAATGTGCTTGCATGAGAGCCTGGTTGCTCATGCTGGCCATTTTCTGGTCAAAAAATTATATACCGGCGGTTAAAAAAAATTGCACAGAAAAAAAACAGATTTGCAATTCTTACAGAGCTTGTTAAAAAACGTTTTGCAATTCGGCAAGCTGGACAGAGGCTGGATCTACAGCCTGCTCTGATACCATGAAAACAAATCTGCGGCAACAGAAAAACGGATTGATAGAACAAAGAAAACAGAAAACGATTTTAACAGAACCGCAGAACAGAATAGCACAAAACACCACATGGATCTCATTATTTGAATTGATATATAAAAGGAATTACATGCAAGGAAATGTTTCGTAAACAACGAAGCGTCTAACAGTTCACTCAGCGATGAAAACAAGAAACCAAACAATTGACAGTTAACTAAACTAATCAAAGGAGAGATTTGCTCAACTTATTCGTCTAACATAATAGTCGTTAAAGATTTTTTTTATGCTTTTGTGAGTATTGGAATACTCAATAAAGTTTTTTTCTAATAATTTATCAAAAAAAATTCATATTAAATTAGTAATTATAATTTTTTGGGGGATGGAATACATATTTTTGGAAATTTTTATCTTACTTCTCTTTGTGTTGGTTATATCTTTGGTAATCTAACTGAAAGGGACATCCAATGAAAGGGACATCCAATGAGGCCAATATTCGTTGTATTTTTGGTTATGTAATTAATTCGGACATAAGTGAAGCTCAATTTTCATTGTACTTTTGGTAATCTATATGGACATCTAGTGAGACTCAATAATATCTACAGAAACACAAGGAACCAAGTGACTTGATCCCTAACCACTCAAATTATTGCACATCTAGTGAGGCCCAATAATATCTACAAAAATATGGAACCAAGTGACTTGATCCCTAACCACTCAAACTAATGCATGCACTAAATTATTAATCATAACTTATGCATTTAATAATTGTATTTTAAATCCAGAGGGGGTAGGGGTAGTGTATGTATACCTTGGTAGACTTTACCAGTCAAATAGTTGGGCGAATGGGGTCCCTTATCCCATAAACAAGGGGGTCTCATACTCCAATTTGGTGTGACTTGGTCTTGACATTAAAAATAGATTATTATTATTTATTATTATCAATAAAAGTGAATTAGAAAATAGACAAATTTAATTTATTGAGAAGTTTATTTTTTTAGCAAGGCTTCATTACACTTCAGGATATTATTCTTTTAATTTTTAATGATTTAGATATATTTAAATGGACTAAAACGTTCATGACAAAGTTTCACAGTCAAAATCTTATTATTTAAGGCAAAATATGACTTCAACAAAATTTGTGTCCTATTTGGAAAAAAAAAAATTAACAAAAAAATGATTGAGTTTGTCCATTTTTATTTCAGTCCATATATCAATTCCTCACAATGAGATCTCAACAACTTATAGTTAAAATAAAATTAAAGCAGTACCCTAACAAACTACTAAATGAAATATACATGTTTAATAATTACACCACATATCTGAGTGGGTATATCAATTTCAATTTCTTAGTATTTATCACAATCTCTATGACTCACTGCATAGGTATTCAGTATTCTCCTCTCAATTTAAGTGGGAATGCTCCCCACTTTCTCCTCTCTAATGAGAGATGGTATCTTCATTTTAAAATTGATTTCCCATGTGTGCCTTTGAAATTGTTGTGGTTACACATAAAATGGAGCATTTGAAATAACAATTACTATGTGTTTAAGTTGGAAAAGTGGGCATTTGTTCATGCCTTTTTAGAAATGGTACTTTGATTTTGACCATCACTTTTTGTGTGCTTTTAAGTTGGCAATGCACATAAAATGAAATCTTTTAAATTCGTGTATAAGACCCTTTTGTTTGTGAGGAAAACGACCCCCTCTTGTTGAATGTGCATATAAAACAAAATATTTTGAATAGGTGTATAAGGATATTTTCTTTGTAAGACAAAAAACTCATCTTGTTGAATGTTCAAATAAAATGGATGTAATATACCAACCAATCTACAAAAATAAAATTAAAAATTCCTTCTTACAAACATGGGAGATAAAGGTTCATTTATATTAAGAACCTATACTATACAAAAGTTCTAATAGCACCAATACACTTTCTCTTTGTGCCTCTATCTCCTTATGCCTTTATCTAAAAATGTTAATTGATTTTAAATTCAACAAAACTCAAAGTTAAGTTCACAAGTTTCTTTCTCTGTTTAGAAGTTGTTAGTCTTATAGCCTAGACAAACATATAATGTTGTGCACATAAATTACTATTGATATATATAATATCATACTTCATATTACTATTAAAATACTTCCTATAATACTTCATATAAAATACTATTAAAATTCTTCATATGTAAATTTCACATTTGAGCTAAGAAGAATTGTGGACATATATTGTTCTAGCATATATAGTGTCCACATAAAAATTACTCGCATAATCCTAGAATCATTACACTACAATTATGACATAAGTTGTGAACATATCTCAAGCCAAGGTTTAAACATACATAGAACAAACTGTGAATTCTCTTAGAACAAATGGAATCGTTTATTACTTAAGGCTTACTTACCCGATATCAAAATTCAAAGGGTAATGCTAATTCCATGCTTATGATATGACGTCTCCTCGAGAATTGAATGCATTGTCAGTGTAGTTAAGAGTTCACTCTACAGAGCGCACTACCATTGAGCTTTCAGTATTACGAGCACTCCTTCCCTTACTCAACTTACTCGCTATCATGTGCTAGAGCCTTTACTAGTTTGACACGCATCTTAGTGTTACGAGGAAAATCTCTTTATGGCTAGGGTAAATCACAACAGATGGAAATGACTACAAAATTCAACTCTCTTCTCAAGTATGTTATGTAGACAAATATCCTAGAAAGACAAGATAAAAGGCCTACATTGTCCAGATGTTCGATGAAGTCCATCATTGAGCACTTGACCCAAAGCAATATACCTGCAACTAGTCCTCAATAACCAAACAAAGAAATCATATGGTGATAATAGATGATGTTAGCGCAATCAATAGCATAATCCACTAATAAACATGACAAATACATCCATGGAATAATAATTCAAATATTTGCAAGATATCAATTGGATAGGAAAAGAGTATTTCTATTAATATGTGATCAACAGAAGTGAAAATGTTACAGACTTTCGTGTCGGCACGGTTTGGAACTAAGAAACTAAGTTCCTTCTAGCTGGGCCTCCACCACTTCAATCCTCCTCCAAAGGAAATCTCATAAAAGAGAAACAATGAGGTTCTCAATCAATAAGGGAAGAGCTTGGAGGACTAACATTGTGTTCAAACTTAAAGGACAAAGAAATGCAGACTCAATTTGAAGTAAATAATTTCTCGAGAGTAACTTTTTTCTCAAAGTTTAATTCTTTCTCCTCTTTCCATAGCTCATAATTGGCCCATTTATAGCCTTCAAAATGGAACCGAAGGGCCGAGTCAAAACGTTTCCAGTATATGGATCAATTTTGTGTTTTACACATCAACTTACGGTGTTAGAGCAAGTGCTAGAGGCTATGACAGATTAGATATAAACAAATTAATTTTATGGAAGTTATGAATTACGGCGTCATTTATTTATGAATTACTGAAGCTATTATTGCCTGTCACATATTTAGATTTCTAGTGTATAGCCCCTTAGGAATAATATATTTTTAGTATGGAGTGTAAGAATATTGGTACCCACTCTTCTTTCACATACATATATATTGGTGTTGGTAATCGCATGAGTATATGCATGTTGCATTCAATTATTTGTTTGACTTTGAAGAATATAATATTGACAATGTTATGAGATCAACTAGTTTTTAGTTTTGAACAGTCATGTCTATCGATCTGAACTATATTTTGTCTATAGATCTGAATTATAATTTGTTGTAGTTTTCTTTATTCTATGTTTTGAACTTCAATAAGAAAACATTTGTAATAAATATATCAATAGTCAAAATAACTTTTGTAATGTTATATAAAAACTTGTGTGGATGTAGATGGTTTTTTATAGATATATTCCAAGAGAAATTCAAAGTTTTCAAATCGAGTTTCTGGAACAAGATTTTGTGGGGCAAAGGTTCTATTCTTATAAAAATCTTGTGATGCACATAATTTTTGTTTTGGTTAGGTTGAATTCTGTGGATTTATCCTCTTTTCCATAATCTTGAGAATCAAGAAAGTAGCACTAAATCAACAGTGTATGACTCCTTGATCACATATATAGGTTTTGTTGAGTATAATTTGTTTCTTTCCCTTCGTTGGCTTGTGTCTTTTTATAGGTTCAGCATCACATAAGACCTGGAACGGAGCGAGGATGACACTAGTGAGGACAAACGAAGCTTAAAAGGTATGTCATTTATCTATTGTTAGTTAGTATGATTGATAATTAAAACTTAGAGAAAGTTTTATATTATGTCTTCTTTTGTTTTAGTTTCAAGGTGAAACTAGGAAGATCTATTTGTGTCCGCACTTACCGATTAGTCCGATAATAAAATTGGTGACCATATTGGGGATCATATTATTTTCCTAGTAGTCTTTCTTTCTTTATTTGATTTCCTCGGTTTTGTTTTCTAAGTCACTAGGAGATACAGATTGCTTCTCTGACTGTTTAATTTCACAAGAAAACCTTCATGCTTTTTATTTTTTCCATTTTTCCTTTAATTGTCGCACCCTTCTTTGAGAGACAGTGCGACGATATAGGATCGACGCACTCTTCCTTGAGAGACAATGCGACATCGTTGCATTGTGGCCTTCTGTTACCCATGACAATATAGGATCGTTGCACTATGTTGGATGGTAGCCCGCGACGATTTTGTGAAATTTTTACTTTTTGATGGTTTTCCCTGCCCATATCTTAGATATGGTTTTAGGGTGAATTTTTTGGGTTTGACTATAGTATGATTACAATCTATTTGTCAGTCTTTGAATATGAGTTTAGCCTCTTTGTTTTTCTTTAGAATTATTTAGTGAAAGAGCACTTCATTTTCTGAATAGTTCGTTTTAAAAGAAAAATTGTAGTTTGGGTTGCCTTTTTTTTTAAGAAACTCGCTATTGCTTTTAGTGTATCTTTGAAAACAAAAAAATTCAATTTCTTGCTTTGCATTAGATTGGGGGCATCCTTGCATTTGAAGTAGTGAAATTGCATGGTTTTTGGCATTTTTGGTTTTGAATTCTTAAAAATTTCCCAAGAATCATGTATTGTTATACAGTCTCTTTGGCTCATTTCTTGAGGATCTTGATATTGCTGATTTTAGTCAAATTTTGGGACGTTGTGCTTCTGGGAATGATAAACATTTTCTCCTTCTCGTAATATAGCTTTCAGTAAAGTGAAATATTTGCATTCTCATTTCTTTGCATTGTTTAGAGTTGGTCAAAACATTATTTAGTTGACGCCATCTTCCTCTTGAGTAACAATAGCCTTAAAATAAAGCGCTTATAAAAATTGATTAGACATTTTTATATTTTCTGGTAGAAAACCTACATTAGATAAGATGTAGGGATTTGGAATAGGTGTGAAGATAACTTTCCAAAGCTATAAATAAACATAGTATCTTGTGCTAAGGAGCGGTAAATCCACTTATTAAATTTTTTCATGGGAAGCCCTTCTAACACAAGGGTCAATCACGAGGTCACATTAGGACATACAGAGTTACTCACCCTGCTTTGTTGGTCTTAGTGTAAATATTGCGTGTATTATTGGGGGTCACTTGAGAATAAAATCTTGTGGGGACCTTATCGAGTGGATTTCAGTCTTAGATACCCTACCTTTGTGAATGGATTAGACTGTCGACTATTTCCCTAGGCATGATTGTCGTAATTGGTAACCTTAGTGGCCTATCTCTTTAGAGTCTTTACACGATATGACTATGAAGGGGAAAACCTTCATGGTACCTTGAATCGATGTTCGTCAAACTCACTTAGGCTCCTTGGAGGGTATACCCACGATTATGTGTGCGAGCTTGCACCAGGGTGTAAGTCCATTAGGAAGGTCATCAACGTAACTTTTCCACCCTCTCTATCTCATCCCCTTCTTACATTATTTCCGCGACGTTGGATTTCATCACCAACTAGTGCATTCATTGTGAGAAGGTTTTGTTTACTTGTTTGCTTACTAGATTTTTAGCGTGTGTTGTTTATTTTCCCTTGTAGGCCTTAAGTTGGATATGTATTTATAGCATCAGTTCCCAGAACGACCAATGAAACAATCCTTTCTCCGGGGGAACCTTTTTTTTTCCTTCTTATGGAAACATTTGTCCTCCTTAAATCACTACTTTGAGCCTTCCAGGTCTCACAATTGGATTACCGATATGGTTGTTTTCCACTCAGGTAATCCCGAATGCATCATGTGCTTCAGTTGTAAGAAATTCTTCCTAAGAACATCAACCTCATGTTGATCCTTCGCCTTCTTCTCAAGTAAGATATTCTTCACTTTCTTATCCAGTAAGATCTTCTTCGCCTTCTTCTCTTGCAAGGTATTCTTCCATTTCATATTCTACACCGCTTTAAAGCTCTGAAGCTATTAACATGGTGGATAATAAGAAGAAGAAAAGGAATATTAAGAAGAATAAAAATAAGAAAGGATCCAAACTTCTAAACACTGCTAGACATATTGGAAAAAAACTAGTTACAGATAATTGTGCTCGGAGTGTTGATGATGCCAAGATCACCCAAACAACCCGTAAACCCAAGTACCCTTGCAGGATTTGCAAGGGTATCCATCTTCTTAAGGATTTCCCTGTTCTATCCAAGGTTATCGAAGCATGGTCTACACACCCTCGCCAACCCATGTCGTCAGCCTCTGAATAACATGTTGATGACCTCTCGTCAACTAGTCAGGATACCATTGGGAAGAAGAAAAGTAGAGTCAAGTTCCTGTGTATGTTATGCAGAGGAAGTCATCAAACTCACTTTTTCCCTCGTATGGATGAAGCCTCAAAATTACTGAAAGACATGACTGTTTCCCAATATCAACTTCCAGTTGCTTATCACAAGCTTACTCTCAACCCACCTGTATTTTATGGAATGATCAATTCGGTCCCTTCATCGATCAGTCTGGTTGATCATGTAGTCAATCTGGTTGCATCCATAGTTGAACTAGTTGAAAAGTGGTCAATATGATCCCATCCTAGGTCGATCCCACTCCCCCGTTAGAGATTGAAACCCAAGCCATGGATCCTTTTCCATCCGTCAACTCCATTATCCCCTTGGAGATTGAAACCCAAGTGACCGATTTGATCTCGTCATCGGTCGATCCTACTCACCGCTAGAGAGTAAACCTGATACTTCCCATGTTTTTCTCGTTGATACAAAAGTTATCGTTCTAGGGGGCATTACTCCTTCTTCCGTGGAACCTCCTCCAAGTAATGAAGCCATACATTTTGATTAGGGTGCGGTAACTGGATCTCATCTTCCCTCCCACATTCCTTTCAATATTACCCTACAGATCTGTGGTCAGGACATTCCTCAAATGATGATAGACGAAGGTTCGTTCGTTAGTATTTTGTCTTCTATTGATTGGAAATATTTGGTCTATCCTCTGCCTGTGTCAGTTACGCAGAATCTGTTAGCTTTTAACTGAAGAACTAGTCAAAATTTAGGGACCCTTCCTCAGTTTCCCATAACTTTGAGAGGGAAAACTGGCTTTATTGATGTCATGGTAGTCCAAGACCCCCTAGATTTTTTTTTATTCCTTGGGCGATATTATGTCTATGTCATGAAATCTATCGCGTCCACTCTTTTTTGTGTGATATATTTTCCCCAAAATGGAAGAATTGTGACTATTGATCAACTTTGGTTTGTTGGCCTGACTTGAACATCAACTCAATGACCTCCCTAAATGGTTCTTATATGTAGACGGTATCACCCCCGCCACAGGTCAATTATGTCATTCCTTCAATTGCTGATGAAGATGAGTCTCTCGCTGTAAGATCAGTCTCTTATGAATTAGATTTGGTAGTTGACATGGTGATCTCTTCGATAGGGATTTTAGAGCCTAATCTCCTTACCCCTGTCGCAACCCTCGACATGTGTTCCTTCCAGAGTGTGTTTCTTCCGTCAAATGAAAATATCTTGGAAGAAATGACCAATTTTTGTCTCTTGACATGGTGTCCTTCCGTAGCATTATCTTCTTGGAAGCCATGATCAATAAGAGTCTCTTAAGAATTTTTTTCTGATTTCAAGTTCGTTAAAATATGAAACCAGCTGTGAGGATAGTTTTGCGTCTCTGTGGAAACCTCGTTAAAAAATGAAATAGAGGATACCAGGATAGTTTTTGTGTCTCTGTGGCAACCTTGTTAAAAAATGAAACAATGGTTATGAGCATAGTTCTTGTTTCTATTTCAATCTCGTTAAAAAATGAAACAAAGGTCTGGGGATTGAACCTCGATTCTCAAGCATAGTTCTCCTCCTGTGTCAAGCTCATTAAAAAATGAAAGAACCTCCCCCTCTCTATTTGAGTCAAGTCCTTCATCTAGTATTTGAAGCTTCATTTCATCCACCTTATCAGTTGGATGAAATAAAGCTTGGGGGAGAATGCTTACAGCCTCTGGACTTCATGCTGAAGTTAATCTACTTGCTTCTTAAGCTGGGGGATAAGTACCAACCATCCCTAGAACGATGTGTTGGGAAGCCTCAAGAATATTTTTCTCTAGTCCAATCTTGTGTAAAAATGAAACCACCTACCTCAAGAATAGTTTCCTCTGGTTCACGCTTGTGTAAAAATGAAACCAAGTCCAAGCATAGTTTTGTTTAGTTTTAAGCTTGTAAAAAATAAAATCTATGCCAAGCATAGATTTGTTTTGTTTTAGGCTTGCGTAAAAATGAAAATAATGTTGAGCTTAGTCTTTTTTCTTTCTCATGCTCATAAATCAATGAGAATGTAACTGAGTATACTTTTATCACTTTTTCAGACTCGTAAAGGTTATATGAAAAATGAACCCCCTGGAGTTCCCTTTAAGCTCTTTTCGGACTCTCTAAACATGAAAAGATTGCCGAGCGATCTTGTTTTTTCATGCTCGTTAAATTATTTGAAGAAAAAATCTATTGAGTGGTAGTTTATCTATTTTTCGGTCTCGTCAGGCTAACTTACAAAAAATGACTTTTTGGAGTTTTCTTTAAGTGTTTTGCATACTCTCTAAACATGAAAAACCCCTGAGTTTTCTTTCTTTGGACTCGTAAAACAAGCATAAAATGCCGATATGGGACCAAAACACTCCTTCCTAGGGTTCGTTAAACATACTTCGAGGGAATCATATGAAGGATGAGCTTACATTTCAGGCATATGTTATCCTCCTCAATCTTGTGTAAAAATAAAGAAGTACCTACCAGAAATGGTGGGGGGTAATTTGGAAAGAAATGTATCTAAACCTATATTCTATGGAAGAGACTCTTTAGAACATGACACTCTTTTACTCGCTTTGTGTCTAGTTTGGAAAATCCTCTTGCCTCTTGATCATACTTCTTTATAAGATTACAAATTGGTATGTTATCCCCAATGTTTCCAAGACAGTTGTCGTGTCGTCAATGTTTTCAAAGAGAAGTTCAACCTGGAAATCCGTCTATTGCGTCAGCCATTTCTGTAGTCCTTAAGCCTTCTATTACATCATCCATCCCTAAGTCGGTCATGAATCACTTGTTACTCGAATCTACTTCAAATCTTGTTACCCCTTTCGTGTCATTGATGAGGGATACATTAAGGCCCTCCTATGACGAGTCTTTTCATGTCGACTTCAACTCATTATCTAGGAATTAGACCTAGAAAATTTTTGGTACCTTGGAACTTTCATGCCTCAATGGAAGGTTTCCTCTCTTTCGAAAGTGGGTTTTAAGCATTGACCCCTGATCGGAATATTCCGCTAAGTGTTTAACTTTAGCTCATAAATTTACACCCTTTGGATTGTACTAGTGTAGCTTGGGATTCATTGACATTAATGGTGATTTCCCTCACACTTGTTAATGGTATTCACTAATGATCGATAATCAAGTGGTTTCTACCATGTTCGGCTTCAAAACATGTATTCACATGGTTAGATTTGTACTATAGAGTGATGGAGAAGAAAACCCTAGATCTTTTCTGATAGATTCAGGTTGTGTTGGAGTTTATTCAAATTGTACTGTTGCATAGATACACAATGTATGTCTCTTGGATATGTTCAAATTTGAGTCTTTAACACATAGATCCACATTGTATTTTTGGTGGCTATGTTCAGATTTGAGTCATAATGGCATGGATCCACAGTGTATGTTTGATGGCCATGACCTGTATTACTTGACATGGATCTTTGTATGTCAACATTTATGCTTTGATTCATTCATATTCTGAGTATGGGAATGCCTACCTCAGTGATGATATATTATTGTACTGTATTTCCTTGTTTGTTGGCAAGTTTTCGATCGACGTGTTCCTTGTTCCCTACACACACTGGACAAAGTATTTTAGCTATCACTCTGTTCTAAATTCATAATTTTGGGCGATCTATGTTGCACATTATTTCAGTCACCCCTATGACCGTTAATGATGTAAACCTATCATTTCTCTTGAGAAGGATCAATAGTCGAAATCCCTGAAGAAGAATGAAGATACCTTTTCCCAGAGAGATTAAATTATACTTTCCTTTGTAAAAAAAATTAGAAACATGGATCATTGCACCTTGCTTAGTGTTAAGGTCGCACCACAGTGGCCTGCGATGTCGTCGCAGTTTTCTCAATTTTAAGGGTGTGACGATTTTGGTACGAAGGAAAAATAGGAATTTCTTGAAAGTTCTATAATAGAAGCTTTGAGGGTGAGGTGGCCTCTGAACGGTTTGGATCTAAGTCACATCCCTGATCTCCTAGAATCATCCTAACCTCTTCACCCTATCCTTTTCATCCTATAAAAGGAGAGGATTTATCATGGGGAAAGTTGGATGGAGTTGGCTAGTGCTTAATTGGAAAGTTATTGAGTTTTGTAGTTTGGAGTTTTTGGAGCTTGTATGTTGGCTTTGAGCTTTGCTTTGTCAAGATAGATGGTCGATATCAGAATTTGTGGAGCATAAGTGTGTGGGAAGCAAGGAACTGTTGGAAGGGACCATACAACATCAAGGCATTAGTTGTATTCTCCTTTTCATATATTTAATACAGTGATATATTTCTTTCCCATAAAATTGGTATTATTTTATTGTATGACTCCTTCATCACATATATAGGTTTTTTTGAGTATACGAAAATAATCTTCTTGATGTTACATTCAACCTTAATATTAATATATGGAAATATATAATAAAATAATAGACTACAAAGAATAAAATACTCATTTCGACCTAAAGGATTGTAAGAATTCCCTAAGGTCATATTGAGCCTTAAGATCATAATCTCTTGCATCTCTGCTAATGAGGGTTCCTCATAGTCTGAACAATATGAACATAGGGATGGGTTATGGGGTAGATCACATGCCCAAATATTACTACAAATATAGGATTTATATATAGATAGATAGAGAGATATATATTTTTTTCTAAATTTCCACAAGATTAGATATGTAAGGGACAAAGAGTTATGACTTAAGTTGACTCATATTTCTAAGTCTACAAATAGAAAGATGTATATGTAAACCCTTTCTCAATGAATGGATGACCATGTATTAGACTAATGAGAGGGGTGGAAATAGTATAATACCAAGCCTTTAAATAGTATAATTTTTGAGCTTATAAGAGTTTTTTCATGTCTTTGTGGTAGGGGTATAAATAAAAATGATATATATTATATTTAGTGAAAATAATGATTTTTTTAATTAGATATATGTGTTTTTAAGGGGTTTCAACAAAAGGGTCTACTAAGGGTTTTCCAATATCTATTTAAATTATAGGTATTCTATAATATCCCATGAACAAAATTTCTATGTCATAGGTTCAATGAGTGAAGCCCTCACTGATGCCCCCTCTTAGAAACACTAGATGACACTTCCAGACCATGAGAAGTATCAAATGATTTCCCCCTACCAATAGAAGTATTATATCAATACCTTTGGATATGCCTTGAAATACATAACACACAACAAATCTTCCATGCACCTAAAATATTACTTTTTTTTTCTTTCATTAAAAATAAATTGAACTTGCAACAAAAATTTATCATACATAACTACATATCTATTTGAGCCTAATTACACTGCATTTTCAAATAAAAACTCAAATACATATAATTATTTAGGCTATGTATTATAATTCACATCATTTAAAATAAAATCATAAGTGCAATATTATTAAATTTAATTTAAACAAGTAAATGATATATATATATATATATATATATATATATATATATATATATATATATATATATATATATATATATATATATAAAATTTAAACCAATATTAAAAATTTATACTTCAAAACAAATCATAAAGAAATTCTTATTTTGAAATTTAAATATAATTATATAAATAATAATAATAATATAATTTTAAAATCATATCTATTTCATTTTAAATTTTATGTAGATATACATACTCTATTACTTTTGAATTTGAATATATGACTTTTGAGTATAAAAAATATCCTTATTACTTTTGAATTTGAATATATAACTTTTGAGTATAAACAATATCCTTAATTTTTAGAACTTTACAATTATTATAATATATTCAAGAAATAAAATTATTATAAAATATGTAAGAAATTGAATTTTTTATATAATTATAAATATACACATAAAAGAAATATAATTAAAAATACATAAATATAAATATATAAATAACATAAACATTAAACATAGATATATAAATAAAATAACATATATATTAAATATTAAAAATAAAAAAAAACATAATATAAACATAGATACATAAAAAAATAACATATATTTTAAATATTGCAAATAAAACAAATATTATATAAACATAGACAATTAATAAAATAACATATACATTAAATACAAATATTGAATAAACATAGATACATAAGTAAAATAACGTATACATTAAATATTGAAAATAAAAATAAAAATTATATATGTAAGAAATTGAAAATAAAATTAACACTAAATATAAATACATATAATAAAATAATATATAAAAAATAAAAATTAAATTGATACTAAATATAGATATATAAAAAAAAACTTGTTTAAATGGGTTATCCTGTTTGAAACTTGTTTGTTTGAAAATAAAACAAATATTATATATTGTAAAAAATTGAAACTAAAATTAACATTAAATATAGATGTATAAAACAAAATAATATATATAAAAAATATTATATATTGTAAGAAATTGAAACTAAAATTAACATTAAATATAGATGTATAAAACAAAATAATATATATAAAAAATATTATATATTGTAAGAAATTGAAACTAAAATTAACATTAAATATAATAGATGCATAAAACAAAATAATATATATAAAAAAGGAAACTTGTTTGAATAGGTTATCTTAATATAATTTCATACTCGTCCAATCTAATCTAGTATGATAAACATAGATACATAAATAAAATAACATATATATTAAATATTGAAAATAAAACAAACATTATATAATTAAAAAATTGAAAATAAAATTAACACTAATATAGATGTATAAAACAAAATAATATATATAAAAAATATTATATATTGTAAGAAATTGAAACTAAAATTAACATTAAATATAGATGCATAAAACAAAATAATATATATAAAAAAAGAAATTTGTTTGAATAGGTTATCTTAATATAATTTCATACTCGTCCAATCTAATCTAATCTAGTATGATAAACATAGATACATAAATAAAATAATATATATATTAAATATTGAAAATAAAACAAATATTATATAATTAAAAGAAATTGAAAATAAAATTAATACTATGTATAAAATAAAATAATATATATATAAAAAAAAAAAAAAAAAACTTGTTTGAATATTGAAAATAAAACAAACATTATATAATTAAGAAATTGAAAATAAAATTAACACTATGTATAAAATAAAATAATATATATAAAAAATAAAAAAAACTTGTTTGACTGGGTTATTTTAATCTAATTTTATACTCATCCAATCTAATCTAATTTGATATTTGAAATTAAATATTTACTTCACTATTAATTTTTTAACTTGTGCGTATTTACATTTACATTTCAGCCACTTTTAATCATATCTAACATAGAGCTAGTGCCATATTGGCAGTACTCTTCATTTCTACATGACCCTTATGCCAGGTAAAGGCAATGGCAGGGGTGGAATACGAGGTACAGTAATTCCAATGTATTTCTATCTAATTATAATACATCATGCCCACAAATTTAATTTGGTGAATAGATACAACTCCAAAACCCGAATCCTTCTCTAATTCGTACATTCAACCATTGCAGTACTCCAACTTATGGTTGGTCTCAGATAACCGGAAGCCGCCCCTCCTCAAATACAGTGGCATAAAGAAATCAAAGGGCTCCTTTCAACACTCAACGCTCAGATCATTTCTCCTAGCTCTCAGATCATTGCTCCCATATCATTACTCTACACAATATCTAGGGTTTTGATACATCAACAATTCTCTCTACAGTTTTAATCAATAAAAGTTATATTTTTGTGTTTTGCACGTAAACTTAGGATGTCAGAGCAAGTGCTAGAGGCTATGACAGATTACAGTATAAACAAATTAATTTTATGGAAGTTATGAATTACGGTGTCATTTATTTATGAATTATTGAAGCTATTCCCGCCTGTCAGATATTTAGATTTCCTGTGTATAGCCCCTTAGGAATAATATTTTTTTAGTATGGAAAGTAGGAATATTGGTACCCACTGGTGTCTCACATACATGTATATTGGTGTTGGTAATAGGATGAGCATATGCATGTTGCATTCAAATAATTTTATTTGTTTGACTTTGAAGAAGATAATATTGAAAATGTTATGAGATCAGCTAGTGCGTGGATGCAGATGTTATGAGATCAGCTAGTGTGAGATCAGCTAGTTTTGAACAATCTTGTCTATCCATTTGAATTATATTTTGTTTATAGATCTGAATTATAATTTGTTGTGGTTTTTTTATTCTGTGTTTTGAACTTCAATCAGAAAAACATTTGTAGTAAATATATCAATAGTCAAAATAACTTTTGTAATGTTATATAAAAATGTGTGTGGATGGAGATGGTTTTTTATAGATATATTTCAAGAGCAGTTCAAAGCTTTCAAATCGAGTTTCTAAAACAAGATTTTGTGGGGGGCAAAGGTTCTGTTCTTATAAAGCTCTTGTGTTGCACAGAAGTTTTGTTTTGGTTAGGTTGAATTCTGTGGATTTATCCTCTTTTCTATAATCTTGAGAATCAAGCAAGTAGAACTAAACCAACAATGTGTATTAACAGTCTCCGAGAGGCAGCTCAATTGGCAAGTGCAGTTTCATGAGGTTTTGAGTTCAACTCTCCCTACTTACAATGTGTGTAGGCTGATTCTATAAGACATAAAAAAAAAAAATGTATCAACAAAACAAATCAAAACTTGTATCAACCATATTTAAAGCAGAGCTGGAATAAAACTGTAACACTATGTTTACCTGCAATACAGGCCAAATCAGTCAGACAACCTAGAAACGGAAAATCATGTGCATCTTTAGATTGAATGAATCTATATCTTACCAGCATAGCCAAAAAAAAAAAAAACTGAAATTGTAACCAATAAACTCCTATAACTATAATAAACTCCTATAACTATATTTAATTTAGAAATCCTAATTTTAAAATAAACCCCAATTAATATTTATAAATTAAATGCGCTTATGCACGTTCATCAACCACAAAGCCCATAATTGTAGCTGTGCTAGTTTATAGCAATAGATACGCCCAATCAAAATCACCCGTTCACACGTTTTCCCGTAAGTAATTTATACCCATAGATAGGCCCATTTTGCAGCACCATGAACCTGGAGAGGTTATTTAGAGACATATCCATCCAGTTCTCCAACTTTAGCTTGTGTTGTATCTTCCATGGACACGTGAGAGACATTGGCATAACTTTGATGGTCTTTGAAAACCCTTGGTAATGGTCAGGCCATTCGGGACTATTGTCGATGTTCTCCTCCAAAATATCCATGTCATAAATATCCATATCCATATCCATAGGCCAGTTCTCCACAGAATCCATATTCTGGTCAAGCCATAAATTAACATCCCCATCCATGTCCCAATCGTCCACAAAATCACACAATTCGCCCTCTCCCACTGTTTGAGTCTTCGCATTATCAGATAAAATATGCGGGGCAAACAAAAACGGTGAGGCTACGCTCACTTCTTGATATTAAACGAAGACGGATTACATCCTTATATAGGAAAAGACTCTCCCGAGTCGGCTACATGCAAACCAAAAGACAACTAGATAACTGACTC
>ML786769.1:105016-134281 GCA_009831015.1 Picea engelmannii | reverse complement strand
GAACTAACAGATTCATTTCCATCCATCTTAATGCCTAGCAATTTAGTTTTCAGGAACAAAATGCGATTTGTGTTGTTAGTTTCATACAATTCTTTAAGAGCTGTCCATGTAGCAACAGAAGTTGTAGCGTCTCTAATATGTGGAATTATGATATCTTTAACTGACATGCGCAACAATACCTTTGTCTTGTTTTCGCGCTTCTCCCAGTCTTGGATCTGTGCTGCTGTCACACCTGCAGCCGCATCAGGTTTCAGTTTAGTTCCCTTCACAATGTTCCAGACACCATAGCCCTCCATGAGCGTTTGCATCTTGAATTTCCAGTTAATGAAATTCGAGCCATCTAGATTGTTGGCTTCATTGAGGTAGGTCTCCTCTAGAGGATTTGCCATCTCTGCAAGTTAGTCTCTGCAAGTCAATCACCAAATATATGCAACTTTTTGTCGAGTGCTGAGAAGTGTGAGAGCGTCAGCGCTCTCTACCACTGTATAGGGGGGCGCTCTCAAAAAACAAATTCAAGATTTTGTTCCTGGATCTCACCTCCGAGAGTTGGACCTCCAAATCGCTCTCATACCAAGATAAAATATACGAACCAAACACACGGTGAGGCTATGCTCACTTGTCTGATATTCAATGAAGACGGATTGCATCCTTATATAGGAAAAGACTCTACTGAGTTGGTTACATGCAAACCAAAGACAACTAGACTCTTAACTATGAACTGACTCTTAACACTCCTACAACTGACTCTCACAACTGAATCTGATAACTGGTGCTTACAACTGATGCTTACAAGTGGCGCTTATTCCATTATTTCCAAGTTCTAATCCTGTCATATTATTTGTTGAATGCGCAAAAAAATTGTGCGATAATTCTGACAAGAACAGATTCCCTAAATGCGATTATACAATTGGGTTTTGCGAGTATTTATAATGATGTACAATTGGGTTTTGTGAGTATTCGAATAGTCGTTAAAGTTTTTTTTTGTGTGATTATTTATACACTTGGCTTTTTGGCTTTTGTGAGTATTGGAATACTCGATAAAAAAAATTCTAATAATTTAACAATTTAATAAAAAATTCATATTAAATTAGTAATTATAAAAAAAATTTGGGGGGCGATGGAATACATATTTTGGGAAACTTTTATCTTACTTCTCCTCGTTTCCAAGTAAACTGGTGGGTTATATTTTTGGCAACTTAATCGAAAGGGACATCGAGTGAGGCCTAATATTGGTTGTATTTTTGGTAACATAATTGACTCTGACATAACGTACTGAGACATAAGTGAAGCTCAATGTTCGTTTTATTTTTGGTAATCTATTCAGACATCTAGTGAGGTCCAATAATATCTTAGAAACAGGGAACTAAGTGACATGACCGCTAACCACTCAAACTAACTAATGCGCTGCACTAAATTATTAATCATAACTTATGTATTTAATAATTGTATTTTAAATCCAGAGGGGGTAGGTGTAGTGTATGTATACCTCCTTAGACTTTACAAGTCAAATGGTTGGGTGAATGAGGTCCCTTGTCCTACAAACAAGGGGGTCTCATACACCAATTTTGTGTGACTTGGTTGTGACCTTAAAAATAGATAATTATTATTTATTATTATCAATAAAAGTGAATTAAAAAATAAACAATTTTTTTTTTAGCCAGGCATAGTTCCACTTCAGGATGTTATTCTTTTAATTTTTAATGATTTAGATATTTTTAAATGGACTAAAACCTTTAGGACAAAGTTTCACAGTCAAATGCTCATTATTTAAGCCAAAATATAATGTCAACAAAATTTGTGTCCTATTTGAAAAAAAAAATTAACAAAAAAATGATTGAGTTTGTCCACTTTTTATTTCAGTGCATATATATCAATTCCTCCCAATAAGAACTCAACAACTTATGGTTAAAATAAATTAAAGAAGTACCCTAACAAACTACTAAATGAAATATACATGTTTAATAATTACACCACATATCTCAGTGGGTATATCAATTTCAATTTCTTAATATTTATCACAATCTCTATGACTCTTTGCATAGGTATTCTCCTCTCCATTTAAGTGGGAAAAATCCCCACTTTCTCCTCCCTAATGAGAGATGGTATCTTCATTTTGAAATTGATTTTTCATGTGTGCCTTTGAAATTGTTGTGATTACACATAAAATGGAGTATTTGAAATAGCAATTACTATGTGTTTAAGTTGGAAAAGTCTGCACTTGTTCATGCCTTTTTAGAAATGGTACTTTGATTTTGACCTTCACTTTTTTGAGTGTGTTTTTGAATTTATTAGGAGTGCACATAGAATGGAATCTTTTAAATTAGTGTATGAAACCCTTTTGTTTGTGGGGAAAATGATCCCCTCTTGTTGAGTGTGTATATAAAACAAAATATTTTGATTTGGTGTATAAAGATATTTTCTTTGTAAGACAAAGAACTCTTCTTATTCAATGTTCAGATAGAATGAATGTAATATACCAACCAATCTACCAAAATAAAAATAAAAATTCCTTCTTACAAACATAGGAGAATATAAAGGTTCATTTATATTAAGAACCTATACTATACAAAAGTTCTAACAACACCAATACACTTTCTCTTTGTGCCTCTAGCTCCTTATGACTTTATCTAAAGCTGTTGATTGATTTTATATTCAACAAAACTAAAAGCTATGTTCACAAGTTTCTTTCTTTGTTTAGAAGTTGCTAGTCTTTTTTTCCATGGAAAAATTGACTCAAATTTATAAAATGTATAAAATCATTTACAAAATAGGAACAACAGCGAGAATACTGTGTATCGGCACTCCAAGACAGTGAGCCATTCAATACAATGGACCCTCATTACAAACAGTCCGGCGACCATGTATTGTCTTTGCGCTCCAAATTGGTGAGGCATCTGATACAATGGATCCTCCTAACAATCAGACCGGCGACCATGAAATGCCATTGAATCAATGAAAATCTGAGCTGTCTGTGCCATAGGAACGCCAAGACAATGCGGGCAGGAGGTGAATTATGACAGACAGTCAGAAGGAAAGAAATGGACAACAGATCAATCAGAAGATACTAAGAAAGGAGGGAGGACTCTCGATCCCCTCATCGCTATGAGAGATTTTGAGTTTCCCTGCTACCTCGATTAGTGCTCTTTTGGATAGAGCCTCCGCTTCTCGGTTGAAAGATCTAGGGAAATGCTGGACGATTAATGTAGTGAAGTTTTTTGAGAGTGCCAGCGTTCTTTGTTTCCAGCACTCAATCTGGACTGTGTGGAGATTGGATTTGAGATTAATCCAATCTATGATGACTTTCGAGTCACCCCGGACCAGCAAATGCTTGATTGACCAAGTGGAAGCTAAAAAGAGGGTAGTCCATAGCCCCAAAAGCTCCGCTTTTGTATTCGATCCCATGCCACAGTTGAGATACCATTTTCAGATTCTCGACGAGTGAGCTTTGAAAAATCCTCCAGCCCCGCAGCAAAATCCAGATGAAAGGGCAGCGCCATCAAAGCAGGCAAGGGTGAATCCTTCTGGCAAGCTCAGATCAATTTCTTTGTGAAGGAAAGAATTGACTGAAGGCTGCTTCCATTTGTAAGAGGCAAGAACTCTGAAAAATACAGCCTGGATGGAAGGAGACCGGTCATCAAAAAGAGCTCTATTCCTTTCAATCCAAAGATTCCCGCTAACGTAGACTGCCAAGCAAATCGGGGAGGAGCGATCAGAGTGCCACGCACTGAAGCAATCTGATACAGTGTCCCCTCGCCAGGTTGAAAGAAGATTAAAATGTGAAAGCAATCGATACCACACCTCCGCCGAGAAGTCACAACGGATCAGA
Organism: Picea engelmannii; assembly: GCA_009831015.1. NCBI lineage: Eukaryota > Viridiplantae > Streptophyta > Pinopsida > Pinales > Pinaceae > Picea > Picea engelmannii. The sequence goes on along the minus strand of ML786769.1, from coordinate 130,455 downwards.
AGATGGTGGATGTCTTCTTGGGCATGTCGACAAAGTGGGCAGACACCGGGTCCCTCCCAACCTCTCCGGTGCAGTGAATCCCATGTCAGAACTTTTTCATGTCCGGCCAGCCAAACAAAACACTTATACTTTAAAGGAACGTTCCAAGACCAAATCTGTGAGAACCAAGATAGAGCGGAACCATTATCCTGCAAATTCTGTAGGGCAGCGTAGATGTTTTTCACACTAATGATGCCCGAGGCATCCCCCCCAGACCACATGAGGGTGTCCGGCTGATCAGAAAGATAAATGCCCGCTCTTTTTAAAGCCAAAGTGAAATCGGACCACTCAAGTGCCCACAGACCATCAAGGGACAAGTTGCTACTTTTCAGCTAGTTATCCGGCAATGCAGGGGAATCGGTTCGAACTCTAGCCTGAGCAAGGTTTATCATATTCAATGAGTCAAGCTTCAAACAAAGTGTTGGAGAAAGGAGCGAGCTGCCCTCAAGACCAATGATCTGATCCCGTCCTAACTTTATTTCAGAACCAGTGCCCGGCTTCCATCGGAGCCAATGAAGTATAATAGGGGAAGAAGGGACCAGCCCCTTCCAGAAAGGGGAATCCCTGTTTTGCTGTAGAGTAGGCTTACGTAACCAGCTACTAAGTTTCAGGGGACCCAAGTACTTATCAACTATGATCCTGTGCCAAATACTATCTAGATTCACATCCCTCCAAAAAGAGTTTGCCAGGAGGGCGGTGTTAAAAGTGAACAAGTCTTTGAAGCCCCAGCCTCCCGCCCTTTTTGGCTGAGTCAAAGTTTCCCACTTGCAGAGATGAAATCCTTGTTTACTCCCATGGCCATTCCAGAGGAAGTTTGCAGTGAGTCTACGGATGGTGACGAGGATCTTTTTTGGTATCCTCTCCAAAGTCATTCAGAAGACCACTAGGCTTTCCAGCACTGACTTAACCAGGATTAGGCGTCCTCCTAGTGAAAGCCACTTGTAACACCAGAATCCTATCTTTCTTTCAAACAATTTGATAAGCCAAATCCAGTCTATTGGAGAGGAAGATCCCACCCGGAGATGGAAACCCAGGTAATTGAATCCATCTCTCAGATCAATAAAAGTGTAAGGCAAGGTAGCCTTAAATGAAAGAAGATCAGCCTCCGAGAGTCCCCAGTAGTGGACTGTGGATTTTGCTTGGTTGATGGAAAGTCCCGAAGCCGAGCAAAAGGTGCATAGGACATCCAGGATGACTGTCCACTCCTCTAGATCAGATTTTGTCATAAGGAGGACATCGTCAACGAACATTAGATGTACGATCTGAATAAACTTTGAAACTTTAATTCCAGAGATCTTGTGTTCGTTGAGGCTTTTTGTGAGCAGTAGGCTGAGGCCTTCCATGATGAGAATAAAGAGATAGGGGGAGAGTGGGCATCCCTGTCGGAGGCCCCTCTCGCAATTAAAAAAACTCGTAGGCTCACCGTTGATTAACACTGCTAAATTTACGCTTGTGACACATGCAAGTATCCAATTTGTAAGCTTTTCCTCAAGACCCACAGCAAGAAGCATGAGTCTCAGAAACTCCCAATCTATGCAGTCGAATGCTCTTTTGAGATCCAGTTTCATGATCAAAGCTTTTTTATTTTTCTGTTTGATGCTGTGAAGACACTCGTGTGCAACACCAATAGCATCCTGGATTCTTCGGCCCTTCAAGAATCCAAGTTGTTCCGCTGATAGAAACCTGCCAAGGAAGGGATTTAACCGGTTCGAGATGACTTTAGAGATTAACTTATAGACTAGGTTGCAGAGGGAGATCGGTCGAAAGTCATTAAAAGAGCAAGAGTTTTTCTCTTTCGGAATTAAAACCAGGAAGGTAGCATTTAGGCTTCTAGAAATCTTCCTTTAATACGTGAGTCTTCCACCATCTGGAGTAAGTCCTCGCCTACAAGATCAAAAAAGTGTATAAAAAATTCAGATGTCCAGCCATCCGGCCCTGGACTCCTTTCTTTTTTAAAGTGGATCAGGATTTCTTTGATTTCAGAAAGAGATACCGGTTTGAAAATTTCAGAAGCAGCCTCTGTTGAGATTAATCGTGGGAAAAGCCTGGCTGTCGATGCCTTTTCAAAGAGAAAATGGTTGTTGGATGCACTGTATTGTTGTTTAAAGTGTGCAGCAGCCTCAAGCTTTATCGCTTCTTGCCCTTGTATGAGTCCATTTCCATTGCTATCAATAGACCAAATGGACTTTTTGCTCCTATTAAAACTAGCCACTTTGTGAAAAAACTTCGTATTTGAGTCGCAGCTTTTAAGCCAGGTAGCCCGACTACGCAGTCTCCATGCGTTTTCCTCCTCGCGCAGGATGAAGGCTCTGTTTACTTCATGGGATTTCAGTCGGGCTGTCTCCTCCGCATTCAAATCACGAGCTGTTGATGTAGTGATGAGGTTTGATATCTCCGTCTCCAGCTGTGACAGTCGGGCCTTATCCGCTGTAATTTTTTGCTTATACCACATTTTTGTTTTTGTTTTGAGGACCATTAACTTCCTAGCAAGGCGCCGCTGTGGATTAATCTTGGCCAGGAAAGAGTGGTCAGTCCAGACCCCGTAGACAAGATCCGAATACTCCTCGGACTGTAACCAGTGCAAATTAAACTTGAAGGGGGACAATCGGTGCAAAATCGGAGGTCTCGGCTGTAGGAGTATCGGGGCATGATCCGACACGAATGGGTACTCCACCCACGAAGATGGTAAAGTCGAGTCAGACAGGAAAGCATCGGCTACCAGGAACCGATCAAGTCTTCTGGCAATGGCTTCACGCCCAGAGCGCCCATTCCGCCAGGTAGGGACTAGGCTAGGAGGCTGAATATCTATCAGACTGTTAGATGCAAAGAGATCGCTAAAGGACGGATCGGTGGGTCCCTGCACGGAGGTTCCTCCCCAGTGCTCATGCACAGACAAAATTATGTTAAGATCTCCTCCCAAAATAAGATTCGGAATAACAAGCAGTCCACTATCCGCCAGTTGTTTCCAGAAATGAGGTCTATTTGAGCAAGGACCGTAAACATTAAGAAATGCGATCTCCTGGCAAGTAGCTAAATCTCGGCCAGTCAACAGAATACCACCCTTTGTCATGAAGGGCCTTAGCTTAAAAATCTCTGGATCCCAGGCAACCAACAAGCCTCCGGAGTTTTCTAAGGAGCTTGCAGCCGCAGTGTGCCAAGAAGATCGAAAAAGGTGAATGAAATCCCTGGAGATAATATCGGTCGTAAGAGTCTCTTGGAGAAAGATCAGATCAGGTTTTGTTTTTTCCAGAAGTCTACGGAAGGAGGCAATCTTGAGGGGGCCTCCGATCCCTCGGATGTTTAATGAGAGCACAATCATTACTTCGTTCGTGCGATGGCCTTCATTGCTCTAAGGGCCTTTCCTTCCTGTGAGGGAACATCAATAGCTGGATTTTGCGGACACAATAGCTCCTTCTTCTTTCTGGAACTGCGGGTCATTGGAGGAGAGAGATCAGCAGCTAAGCCCCTCGACCACGCAAAAACTTTAGTTTCTAAATCAGCTGGATGAGTGGAAGAAGATCCTGGATCAGAATCAGGATTAACAATTTGTTTGCCTCTGAAGACCGGTAACTGAGAAATGATGCTTGGATGAGAACCTGGAGAGAGCTTTGAGTTTAAATCTGCCAGTAGGCTAACGTCTTCATCCTCAAGTTGACTGTATCCCAGAGGCAGCTGTGTGGATAGGTCCAGTTGAGAGTGTGTGGTCGGGGGAGGGGGAAGATCATTTAAGAGAGGGTGAGAAGTCTGTTTAGGCTTGGTCGGTGGAGGGAGAGGAAGGTCTGTCAATGAGAGAGTGGATCTCGGGTGAGAACTAGGAGTTGGTGGATGTAGGCCATCGGCTAAGTGAAATGAAGGGACAGTTGGTTGAAGAGACTCAACAGCGGGTATGGGATCTTTCCCACCACTAGAAGATGAGAGCCAAGAGTATCCATTTATGGATACCTTCTCGGCTTTGGAGAGAGTTTTATAGAGAGACGGACAGAGATGGTTGAGTTTAAAACATGGGTCTCCCAGCTGTTCAGAAATAGGGATGGAGATAGGGCTATCCAAAAAGCTCAGTGCAGGGTCCTCCTCCATATAATCAGGGGGGTTGAGAAATAGCTCGCTTTCATCAGTAGAGTCAATAGGTAACTTACCCGGGCAAGAACTGCGGAGATGACCCGTTTCCCGGCACTGGTTGCATCGAAATGGAAGCCCAAGATAATCCAGCTTCTGAATGAGATTTTGTCCTCTCCACTCTATCACCAATGATTCTGGTAAGGCTGCAGTGATGTCTATCTCTACCAATACTCACCCCATTTTTCTCCAAGGACCACTGTGCAGCTGTGTATCCAGAGCAATGAAGGTACGCAAGGAGTTTCCAATGGCTGTTAAAGCATCTTCGTTCCAGAAGTGTAAAGGAAGGCCGGGAAGAAGTACCCAGAGATGCCTGAGTTGGAAGTACTCCGTGTCCGGATGGAACGCTGCTCTCCAGCGCTTTAGCATTAGACTACTTCCTCCGAAAATCCACAGGGTAGACAGTAAACGGGAGGCATCTTCTGGAGTTTTACAACGGAAGCAAAGCCAGCCTTTTTTGAGGTACTGGACCTCCGGCGAGTAGCCTAGAAGAGGGAACCAATTGCTCTTTATCCAGGCTTCCAATGGCTGGGCACTCAATCGCTTGTAGGAGAAGCGACCCACCAAAGCACAGGTAGCCATTTGTACTAGATCTTCAAAACCAACTCCGTCCCCCAGGACCAATCGCTTAGATTTTCTTGTGGATTTCCACGCTTTCCGGCCACCAGAATCTCGTCGAAGTGTAGATGCTACTGGGGGGATTTGTAGCTCATCTCTTGCTTGAAAGGGAAGAGTGGAGTTGTGAAGGGGTCTGTCAGGAGCTGACTGAAAAGGCTTTTGAGGAGGGCAGGTCGTCAGTTTTGAAGGTGCTGTTTCGACAGAAGACTCAGCAGGGACATTTGGAAAATTTGAAGTAGTCGACTTGGAGGGAAAAGAATGTCTCTTTGATTCAAGTGAATCCAGTGAGTCAAACAGTCCCACCTGTTTCCAGGTGAGTTCATCCGAGGGAAGCATCAGTGGAGCAGTCAGTGGGTCCATTTAAAAAGACTAAGGTTCCCGACAGTAGGTCCGGTTGGAAAGGAGCAAGTGGGAACTGCAGTGGATGGAAAGAGACGGAAACTGGATAGTAACAGGTCGGTCAGACCGAGCCGATCAGGAAAAGGCAGACTTGTTTGTCGTTTAGTAGAGTTCGTAGATCATTACAAGAGCGCAGTATCCCCAGGGGTGGACAGCCCAAAGACAGAGACAAGTGGGGAGCAGGCTTATGGGAAAGAGGCAATGGACCCAGAACCAAGATTGTCTGGGAGCAGATAGGGCAAAACAGGAAGCAAAAAGCTAAAAAACTCCTGCAGTCGAAGAGAAAAACGGATACCAAATCGGCTTAGGATTCAATGGTGAGAGGACTAAGTTGGAAATCTATGAATAAAAGGTAAAAACCAGGAACTATGAGATCCCAGTTCGCCTGTAGCTTCCATGGTCGATCGCCTGTAGGAACTATGAGATCCCAGTTCGCCTGTAATTGTATAAAATGCATGTTTGATACGATATCACTGTGGGTCTCGGGGCCGATGACGACCGTGCGGCGATTCTTTAATCGAAGTTGCTAGTCTTACACCCAAGAAAACATATAAATTGTGCACATAAATTACTATTGATATATATAATATCATACTTCATATTGCTATTATAATACTTCATATGAAATACTATTAAAATTCTTCAGATGTAAATTTCACATTTGAACTAAGAATTGTGGACATATATTGTGCTAGCATATATAGTTTCCACACAAAAATTACTCTTGTAATCCTAGAATCATTACACTACAATTATGACATAAGTTGTGAACGTATCTCAAGCCAAGGTTTAAACATACAAAGAACGAACTGGAAATGCTCTTAGAACAAACGGAATCATTTATTACTTAAGGCTTACGTACATGGTATTAACATTCAAAGGGTAATGCTAATTCCATGCTTATAATACGACGTCTCCTCGAGAATTGAATGCATTGTCAGTGTAGTTAATAATTCACTCTACACAGCGCACTACCATTGAGCTTTCAATATTACGAGCACTCCTTCTCTTACTCGCCTTACACGCTATCATGTGCTAGAGCCTTTTCTAGTTTGACATGCATCCTAGACCACCTGCCAGGTGTCTTGCACCATTAACGCCTAACACCATTCGCCAGGCATCGGGTTTTGGAGGAAACTTTGGGTTCTAAGAGTTATTTGTTCCACTATCCTTTCATTCTGCAATCTAGGTAGGCATCGACCCTCCCGAGATTCTGCAATCTAGTTATTTGTTCCACTATCCTTTCCTTTCCTCGGCCTCCAAGGAGGATATCACATAATTTGTCTTCTTTGTAAACTTTTACCAAACATATTAACATAGAAGAAAAATCATTGACTATATAGTGTGTAGTTGAGAAAACATATTTTTTCTGTAGTTTATTGAAAGCATTGTGGAACTTTATTAGTAATTCATCATATTTTCAATGTGAACTTTCCACAGAAATTGTTATCCATCTCATGGTTTCTTTGGAATTTATATTTTCACACTAAAACATATATGTAAAACTTTGGAATTATACATGTATACATATATACTTAGCTATTATATAATTATTTAAGTAATACAAAACCTTTATATGGCTATCCTATTCAGATCTATCTATTTCATAATGATCTACATATTAGAGTACAATTTTGTATAAGTTCACTTGTTACTTTACTATTCCAAATATATAGTAGAAAATGCACATTGTAATATTTCCAAGAAAATAATGACATGACAGTAAACATATATAAATTTAACCTGGAAAAACAGAAGGAGCAATGAAGTTCCACCCAACCATAGAGATGATCATCCAAATTTACTTGATCTAGTCACCCCCAATCCAGATCATGAATCCATAAGGACGAAAAGATAAGCTTTCCTATGAGCAAGTCTTTGTATTTTTGAAGTTACCTAACACATCAATGCTCACAAAACAACTTCTTAGTTCTCTGGTTTTGAAAACAATTTCTTCCAAAGGTTCTTCCTCAGTTCCACATGCTAAGAAACATCTTGTCTCCTCACACATGTGTATTTATCCGTTTTCCTAAGTTTTATTCATTTTCTCAAAGCTGTTCTCCTCTTGAGAATTTTTGCTGCTTCGAAATCCATGATTTTTAGGGTGTGTCAATCATCTAGATTGACTTCTGAAACATGTCATTTCATGCGCATGGTTGGATTCATATTGTTCCCCACTCATGGATTCATAATCATTGCTTTTAACTTGGTTGTTCATTTTGTTCCCTCCTTTATTAATTAAATAAAGATATTGTCTCTTAAATCTATCCAATAAATTCAAACACTTGGCAAGTCATTATCTTTCACAATAATTAAATTAATAACAGTCAATTTTTTCTACAAATTTGAATTTCAAAATTTTTAATTAAGGAAATTTATTATCATGCCAAATACATTATTTGAGGGGTATTACATACTCTCCCCCTTGGACTTAACATTGTACTTAGTGTTAATCACTTATTACATTCTGGTATCCTTGTTATAGAGTAGGATATGTCTTCCTCATGACATCCTCCAACTCCAAAGTAGCTTCTTTGGGACTGAAGTCCTTCCATTGCACTTTTACCTAAACAATGACCCAGTTTCACAACATTATTTCTTTCTTGTCTAGAATGCGCAAATGTTCCACCTAGAACTCACCTTCCGGTTCCACATGTAGCAGGTTCCAATTAATTACATAATTAGGGTCATGAACATACTTCTTAATCAACTATATATGAAAAACATTATGAAATTTTAAATTTTTCGGTAATGGTAGCTGATATGATACTAGGTGAATGCATGCTAGCACTTCAAAAGGTCCAAAAAACCTAGGTGCTAGTTTTGAGCACTTCCCAAGTTTCAGCGAACTCTTTCTTTGCTTCACCCAGAGATAAACATGATCTCCAACACTAAATTCTTTATGTATTTGATTCTAATCCGCATATCTCTTTTGTCGACCTTGTGCCACCTTTAAGTTTTGTTGATCCTTTTTAACCATTTATTTCATTTCCTGTAACGTGTCTGGTCCAAACATGATCATTTCTATAAGTCATCCTAGCTAATAGGAGTCGTACATTTCCTTCCATAAAGGATTTTGAATGGACTCATTCGGCTAAGGATTGGTAGTCATTATTGTGTGTCAAACCTACTAAAGTTAACTAGTCTTCCTATTTTTTCAGTTTGTCCATTACATACATTCAAAGCATGTCTTCAATAATCTTATTAGTACGTTTGGTTTTTCCATCTTCTCTGAATGGTAACTGGTACTAAATTTCATTTGTGTTTCAAGACCTGCAATTAATTCCTTCCAGAAACTTAAAGTGAACTTAACATCTCCGTCAGAGATTAATTACTTTGGTACTCCATGTACTCTAAAAATATCTTTCAGAACAATTTCTGCAATATGAACAAATTTGTAAGTAGACTTTACATGTATAGAATGTGTATATTTACTTAACTTATCAAATACTACCATAATTGAGTCATGTTGTTTTTGAGTTTTTGGAAAACTTGTGATAAAATCCATGAATATTACCTCCCATTTCCATTATGGTATAGGGAAAGGATGCAATAATGTTGTAGGGTGTCGATGTTCCACCTTCACCTCTTGACATTCTAAACATTTCTCCAAGTAATCAGTGGTATAAGTTTTCATAGTAGGCCAATAAAGCAATTTTCTTAGTGATCAAATCGTTTTCTGATATCACCTGAATAAGGATTTTTATGGATTTAATTAAAGATGAGCATTTTTAAATCCATTGAATTAGGTATATATATTATGTTATTAAATTTCAGAATTCCTTCATGGTCGATTTTGAAATCTGTCCCATTTATTTCTTCTTCACTTGTCATCATTTTTTCCTTTAGTTTTACATATTCCTTGTCTCTTGTACCTACATATTTTATTTTATCACCAAGATCATCATCCGCTTTACTCACAACTATTTCATAAATGCCACCTGTCCTTTTGCTAAGTGTGTCTGCAATTTTATTTTCCTTGCCTTTAATATGTTTGATTTCAAAGTCAAATTCACTTAAAAATGCCAACCATATTGCTTGTTGTGCATTTAATCCTTGTTTATTTAACAAGTATTTCACACCATGTTATCAGTTAGAATTGGAAACTTTCTTCATATTGAATAATGACACCATATTTTTATCGCATGAATCATAGAAGCTAATTCTATGTCATGTGTCACATAGTTGCGTTTGTGATCTTTTAATTTTCTTGATTCATAAGCAATCGCATGCCCTTCTTTTGATAAGAATCTACCTAATGCTTCATTACTTCCATATATAATAATATTTAAATCTTTATAATGGTCGTCTACTTTAAGGATTGGTGTAGTAGTTAATCATTCCTTTAGTTGATCAAAACTTTCCTGACACTTTTGTGACCATACAAACTTTATTCCCTTTTTTTGTAAAGATGTAATAGAAAAAGTAATTTTCGAAAAAATCTCAATGAACCTTCTATAATATCATGTTATTCCCATAAACAATTGTATTTATAATACATTCGTGGGTCTAGGCCATTCTACAATTTCCTTTATCTTTTCAGGGTCTATTGCTATTCCATCCTCTGAAATAATATGTCCCAATTACTATATCTTTTTCTTGTAAAAGTCACATTTGAATTTAGCATAGAGTTGATGTTCTCATCACATTTGTAGCACTATTCTTAGTTGGTCTTCATGTTCTTTTTCTATCTTTGAATAAATCAGAATATCATCAATAAAATTAAAACAAACTTATCTAGATACTGACTGAATATATTGTTCATTAGGCACATAAAAGTGGCTAGTGCGTTTGTGAGTGCAAAAAGAATTACCACAAATTCATAATGTCCATATCGCATCCAGAAAAATGTTTTGTTAATGTCCTCATCCTTAATTCCGATTTGATGATAACCAGAGCTTAGATCAATTTTTTAGAATACTTTCGCCCCTCCCACTTGATCAAACAAGTCATTAATTCTAGGCAGGGGATACTTATTTTTTATTGTCATTTTATTTAGTTGTCGATAATCAATGCATAGACAGAATGTATCATCCTTCTATTTAACAAACAAACTTGGTACTCCCCATGGTGATACACAAGGTCTAATGTATCATTTATCCAGTAATTCATGTATATGTATTTTAAGTTTTGTTAACTTCGGAATGCTCATCCTATATGGTGCCTTTCACACAAGGGAAGATCCAAGTATTAAGTCGATATAAAAGGATATCTCCCTTCTTAGAGGTAAATCTGGGATTTCATCAACAAAAACATCTTTGAAATTTCTTAACACCACATAAATTTCTAACTTTGGTTTATCCTCCTCATTATGTATATCCATTATCTGAACTGCATACAATTAGAACCCCTTCCTTATGCATTTGTTAAACTGCATGGTTGATAATTGTCTTACTAAGACTAGTTTCCTTAACCCTTGAAAAAAAAATTTCACACCATTCCCATCTTGATAAACAAATAATTTATCATAAAAATTTAGCAGAAACTTGTGTGATTCCAACTGATCCATACCAATAAGAATGTTATATGATCCTAAGGGTAACACATTTAAGTCAACCAAAGTATTTTTATAATCTATTCCTATATCACAATTAGGAATATACTTTGATACTTTCCTTTTTATACTAGTGGCCAATTGTACTAACCAAGATTTAGGGTGTTTTATCATTTTTAGCTTGTACATATTTCTACTAAAGATGAGGTTATGTAACTCAAACTTTCCCCTAGGTCTATTAGGATAAATACTTGTTTGTTTTTAATATTACCTTCAATTTCTGCTACAGTAGACTCATGATCAACTTGTCTTCTTTCTAGGGAAGCATTAATTATGTGTATCTATTTTCTCATATCTCCAACTGTGGTAGCTTCTTGTAGGTTGTGATCTGTAGTCCTGCTTGTTGGATTTAAACATGGACAACTTTTTGCAAATGTGGTTCTCCACACTCCCATCATTTAAATGGTTCTCTAGGATTTTTGACAATCTTTTTAAATCCCAAATAAACTAGTTTGTTCCCTCCTTGAACTTGATGTGTGTTCGCTGAATGATCATTTCTTTGAAATGGTTTTTTCATATTCCGATAAGGAGTTGGTTTGAACCCTTTCTTTCGTTGGTTTAAGTTATCTTTTTTTTTTATCCTTCCATGCTTTAGGAGTTTAAGATCTATATTTTTATTGTTCATAACACATTCTATCCTTTTGGAACACTTCATTCAATGATTTAGGATTCTCAAATTCAATTATGTCTTTGTATGATTGTGGTAGACAGCTTAGGAATCTCTAAATTTTTACTTATATCCTCTTTGATATAAGGTACGAATCTCAGTAGATCTAGAAATTTATTAATTAGATCATCCATTGAAATTTTTCCTAGCCTCAACTCATAAAATTTCTTGGTATTTCTTTCCTAATAACTTTCTGATAGGTATCGTTTCTTAAAATACTTCTTAAATTCCACTCTATTATTTTCAACTTTAATCATTTTTCTAATTTCAGATCTTTCCACCATATGCTAGCCTTCCCTTTTAAGTTATAAATGGACATTCTAACTTTCATGTTATTGGAATAATTATATATCTGAAAGTATTTTTTGATGGCTAGTAACCAAGCTTCAACTTCTTCACATGTTTTTGAATCTCCATCAAATGTATAGGGTATAATATTTTTTAATTCACCTTCTAGGTGGTCTAACTATTTTATTTTCTTGGAAGAGGGTGTTTTTAATTCATCTCTCAGCTAAGTGTTCCTTGATGATCTATCATTTCACTTAGATTCTCTCCTTGATTTTTCAGATGATTGGTTGGTAGTTTCTTTGTTTACTTTTTATTTCTTTGATTTACTATTCTCTGCCATATTTTGCAATAATCTCATTTAGCTCTTGTTGTTCTTCTTGTTTCTTCTTAATCTTATCATTTTCTTCCTTAAAAGTCTTAAGCTCCACTATGAGGCTCCTCATAGTTTCCAACACCTAAGAGGATGAATTGTTTTCATTTTTTTGTTCAGGGTTTTGTTGGTTGACATTTCCTTTAGGGTTAATTTCTTCTTCATTCTATGTCAACATACTCTATAGTCAAATATTGTCCTCTCACTTTACAAGGAAATATTTATCCAGGTTAAAAATTAATCATTTAGAATTATGTTTAGAATTTTCCTCCCATAAAGTCTAGTGTTGTCAACCTGTGCTCTGATACTATATGTAGTATAACAACCAATCTACCAAAATAAATAAAAAATCCTTCTCATAAACATAGGAGATAAAGTTTGTTCATATTAAAAACCTATACTACACAAAATTTCTAAGAGCACCAATACACTTTCTCTTTCTGCCTTTAGCTCCTTATGACTTTATCTAAATCTATTGATTGATTTTAAATTAAAAAAAAAATCAAAACTATGTTCGCAAGGTCCTTTCTCTGTTTTGCTAGTCTTACACCTAAGACAAACATATAATATTGTGCATATAAATTAGTATTTATGTATATAATATCATACTTCATATTGCTATTAAATACTTCATATAAAATACTATTAAAATTATTGATATGTAAATTTCACATTTGAGCTAAGAATTGTGGACATATATTGTGCTAACATATATAGTGTCCACATAAAAATCACTCACACAATCCTAGAATCATTACACTACGATTATGACATAATTCGTACACATATCTGAAGCCAAGGTTTAAACGTACATAGAACAAACTCGAAATGTTCTTAGAACAACTTAAATCGTTTATTACTTGAGGCTTACTTACCTGCTATTATAATTCAAAGGATAACGTTAATTCCATGCTTATGATACGATGTCTCCTCCAGAATTGAAATCATTTTCAGTGTATTTAAGAATTCACTGAGCCCACTAACGTTGAGCTGTCAATCTTAGGATCACCCCTTCCCTTACTTGGCTTACTCGCTATCACATTCTAGAGCCTCTGCTAATCATGAATCCATAAGAACGAAAAGATTAGCCTTATTATGAGAAAGTCTTTGTATTTTTGCAGTTTCCTAACACCTCTGTACTCACACAACAAATTCTTAGTTCTATGGTTTTGAAATTTTTTTATTCTAGAGGTTCTTCCTCAGTTCCCATAATGAGAAATGTCATGCCTCCTCACACATGTGTATTTATCAGTTTTTCTAGGTCTTGGTCCTTTTCCCAAATCCTCTTGGGAATTTTGGCAACTTGGAAATCTCTAATTTTTAGAGTGTGTCAATCATGGAGATTGACTTCCAACACATGTCCTTTCATGCCCAAGGTTGGCTTCATCTTGTTCCCCACTCATGGATTCATAATCATCTTGTTTAAATTGGTTGTTTCTTTTGTTCCCTCCTTTATTAATTAAACAAAAATATTTTCTTTTACATTTGTCTAGTAAATCAGAAAACATGACAATTCACAGTCTTTCACAATAATTAAATTAATAACAACCAGATTTTCTTACAAATTTTAATTTCGAATTTTCCAATTAAGGAAATTTGTTAACATGACAAATACTTTATTTGAGGAGTATTACGTACTCTCCCCCTTGGAATTAACACTGCTTATTATGTTTTGGTCATCCTTGTAATAGAGTTGGATATGTCTTCATCATGAAATCCTCCAACTCCCAAGTAGTTTCTTTCTTGTCTAGAATGTGCAATGGTTTCATCTGGAACTCGCCTTTTAGTTCCACCTGTAACAAGTTCCAATCAATTACATGAGTAGGATCATGAACACACTTCTTAATCAACTATATATGAAAAACATTATGATGTTTTAAATTTTCCAGTAATGTTAGCTGATATGCTACTAGGAAAATGCGTGCTAGCACTTCAAAAGGTCCACAAAAACTTGGTTCTAGTTTTGAGCACTTCCCAAGTTTCAACAAACTCTTTATTTCCTTCACCCAAAGATAAACATGATCTCCAACTCTAAATTTCTTTATGTATTCGGTTAAGACAGGTGGAGTGAGCACATATATGCTCTAACCGTCGCACACAAATATTATGTCAAATGCCATTAAAATATTAGGGATTGGAGGTGGTGGAAGTGTACTACTCTTCATACCACGAAAGGGATCCCAGACCCACAACCTAGCGTCTGTATTAGAAAAATCGCACCAGGATGATATAACATGTGATACAATCAATTCTGGAGAGGAGAGGCTAGCAGACGGGTTGTAAGCACGATTATACTATAATGGGGAATGCCCAGCGATAGCATTGGCCCACAATCGACTCAACAAGTTCAAGACCGACCTCTTATCCCATGGCGTTTCCCGAGACAATCGATGAATTAATTCCCCCAAAACAACATCATCACTGAATGCAGAAATCAAATCTTTGTCTACAACAAATTACAAAATGCAGAACAAAATGCATAATCACTAACTCCAGAAACTAAATCTCTTTCTGCAGCAAATTATAAAATGCAGTAAAAAAATGTTTAAAGATAATAGTGAAAAGAAAAAATAGCTAACTTGCCTAAGTTTGATGCCTCAGTCCCATCGACAACGCTATCTTTGTGAATTTATTCCATTACATCTAATACTGTCATATTATTTGTTGAATGCACGAAAAACTTGTGCGATAATTCTGACAAGAACAGATTCCACAAATGTATCGATTATACAATCGGGTTTTGCGAGTATTCGAATAGTTGTTAAGTTTTTTTTCCAATAATTTAACAATTTAATAAAAAAATTATACTAAATTAATAATTATAAATTATGTTGGATGGAATATATATTTTTGGAATTTTTTATCATACTTGGACATAAATGAAGCCCAATGTCCCTTGTATTTTTGGTAACCTAACTAACTGGGACATAAGTTGAGCTCAATGTTTGTTGTATTTTTGGTAATCTCATTGGACATCGAGTGAAGTACAATAATATCTATAGAGACAAACTAATGCACCAAACAATCTAAATTATTAATTATAACTTATATATTTAATAATTGTATTTTATATCAATAAAATTGAATTAGAAAATAGACAAATTTAACTTTTTGAGAAGTTAATTTTTTTCTCAAGGCATAGTTCCACTTTATGATATTACTCTTTTAATTTTTAAAAGAATTTAGATATTTTTAAATGGACTAAAACATTGAGGACAAAGTTTTACTCTCAAATTCTCATTGTTTAAGTGAAAATATAATTTCAACAAAATTTGTATCGTATTTGAAAAAAAAAATTAACAAAAAAATAATTGAGTTTGTCCACTTTTTATTTCGGTCCATATATCAAAATAAAATGAAAGAAGTACCCATAAAAAACTACTAAATGAAATATACATGTTTAATTATTAAGCCACATATGCCAATCAGTATATCAATTTCCTAATATTTATCACAATCCTTATGTCTCACTACATTGCAATTTTCCTCTCAATTTAAGTGGAAAAACTCCCCACTTTTTCCTCCCTAATGAGAGATGGTATCTTCATTTTGACATTGAATTGAGTTTCCATGTGTGTTTTTGAAATTGTTTTGATTACACATAGAATGTAGTATTTGAAATAACAATTACTATGTGTTTAAGTTGGAAAAGTCGGCACTTTTTCATGCCTTTTTAGAAATGTTATTTTGATTTTGACTTTGAGTTTTTGTGTGTGCTTTTGAATTTGTTGTGAGTGAACATATAATGGAATTTTTAAAATTTTGATCTTGAGACCCTTTTTTTTGTGGGGAAAACAACCCCTTCTTGTTGAGTGTGTATATAAAACAAAATATTTTGAATTGGTGTATAAGAATATTTTCTTTGTAATACAAAAAATGTTTCTGGTTGAATGTTAAAATATAATAGAACCTTTCAAATTAATAGCTAGACCAAAAACTATTAAGAAGAGAACATGTTATATTTAATGATTAGATATCGATTAAAGTAAGGGAAAATCCCTAACCTGATTATGACTCACACCAATGGCACTACAAAAACATGCATTACATCCAGTGAGAAAAATAACAGCAAGACCACAAACTATTAAGAATAGAAGATATTATATTTGGAAATTAAACATCAATAAAATTAAGGAAAAACCTCAAACCCAATTATGACTCACACCAATAGCACTACACAAACATACTTATGGCTCTATGAAGGGAATAGAAATACATTGTTATACCATATATACAATGTCAAACAAAGGGGAAGTGGAGCTAGTGGGAAATGATTAAAAAACAAGCTCTTTGTACCATGATATTCCCACCAAAAAAAAACACCTTATGCATGAGCTAACACTTGCGAACAAGGAGGAGAACAATTATGACTTGAAATGTGTAAGAACCCCGACTGTTATGACACAAATCGACGTACAACATGTAAAAAAAAAATCTCCCTTTTTTAAACAAGAGGACAATAACATCAATTAACCATGGAGCGAGGGTGATCATTATCGTTATCATTCATACATCGACATTAATTAACATCGCATTAATAATCTGGTTCTAAATCAATCCAACAACATCAAAATTTATTGGCGCATTAGAACATATATTAATTCAATCTTTTTATCTACAAGACACAGGGAATCTAATTACACAACCAGTCATAATCACATCAATTCATAGCGAAAGAGACTCTGATAAATCAAATAAACATAAAACACTTCATTTCATTTCATTAAATTATGATAATTGATATCATCATCATCAGAGTAAGCCCATAACCCAAAGACATGCTATCATAATCACTTACCAGTCAATGCGCACAATAATTCAATCATAAAGAATCATGCCGCCACATTGTGACAAGCACAATAGTAACTAAGGCGCAAACACACAAATTTTTAACCTTCATTCATGACATAAAATCCAATGTGCCAGAAGTCAAAAACTTAAATTGTCATACATTACACGAATATACAAATGAAAACGCCCTAATCCATTAGGCTAAACATCGACCCAGAGTAACCGCAATCAATACTTTTTAATTGTGCAAAGTCTAAACCTATCCATCCAAATTTATCATAGAAAGAATCCAATTCCAATCGAAGATTAATACATATACCATTGTGCGCGCAATGGTATATGTAATCATATATTAGTAGCGAAAAACAATCCACCCACTAAAATGATCCTTCCTCAAGGATCTAAGTGGCGAATTCAAATATAATCATTACGAGGAACTCGCATCAATATCAAGTGGTATCTTCCAGGTCTTAAGGATTAATTAGGCAATAGTCTTATTATTCCTCTTGTGCGCCAAATAATATCCATCTAGCAACTAAGGGTGAAAACAAGGGTCGTGAGCACATGTTGATCATCGCAGAAAGGATTTAATTCCAAACAATCACGCTAAGGTTTTAATCGGAATAGTTGAACATGTAACCGAATTTACTGGTAACCAAAATATTCTAAACATACATGTAACGAAGGGTAACTGGAAAATAAATTATATTTGTTTTAAACGATTTTAGTCGGAACCGAATCTAACTGGAATATATTCAATATTTCTAACCATACATGTAACTAAAGGTAACTGGAAAATAAATTATTTTTATATGATTTTAATCAGAACCAAATCTAACTGTAATATATTTAGTAATTCTAACATACATGTAACGAAAAAGGTAACTGGAAAACAAATTATTATTTTTTAAATGACTTGAGTCAGAATTGAATCTAACTGTAATATATTCAGTGATTCTAACATACATGTAACAAAATCTAACTAGATCAATGATGAAACGTTGATAAGATGAAAAGAATTCTTAAAAGAAGAATATATTAAATTTTATTATTGATTAACAAATAAACTGATATGCTCCATGTATCTGGTGTTAATATTTTAATTTTTGTTAATCACTTAAGTGGCAATCAGTTAGCTATCAAAGTAATTTTTAAATATGATTAAGTAAATGTAAAAAAGTAAACACATAAACGGATGTCTTTATAATAGCTAGAAAGTTAATGATTGAAATCAAAGACATTTATTTTGTGTGACTAATAAGAATATTCCAGCCATATTTAATGGGGTCCATAAAAAACTTATTAAACACTAAACCCCTATTAAATCTACACATTATCAATAGATGTACCCTTTCGACGTAAAAATAAATTATTATTTTTTAAACCATTTTAATCGGAACCAAATCTAACTTTACTATATTCTACTGAAGTATATCCATTAAACGATTAGAATCATCCAGAATAGGTTCTCCATTAAATTGTAACTGTTTTTAAATGCAGAATTTAATTTTCCACAGGATTTAAAATGAAAAAAAAATATTTATGGCGATTTGCTCAGCACAAGGAAGGGATTTCCAACTGGGCGCAGGGTAAGACAACGTTCAGTAAAGGAGGGGGACACCAATCACGTTGGGCAAAAGCGCGACTTCTGCTGGGAAAACTCTCACGAAAACCTCTGGCCATATGCCCTAAAATTCTCTGAAGGAGCAGGCCAGTGCAAACGCCGAGTTGAGGCCGCGTTTTGCTGGGGTAAGATGAGGTGGATCCATAGGCTAAGCTGCGATGGAGCTTCTCTCCACACATTCTCGTGTAAGGGATTTGACAGGAAAAATGTAGTACTTGGTGCGTAAAACTGTGTAGAAGGAAAGGGTCGAGGAGTTTTCCTCAAGTCCTAGGGTCACTGGCGCCGTCCTCCCAATCGATAGTAACCCGAATTACCAAACTCGAGCTCAGGTGATAACACTTTTGTCTGTCTACGTCCTCGGTTTCTTCAAAGTAACTTATGAAACGAAGGATTGGGTTTGTCAGTGCACTTCATCAAAAGGTTTCAACAGAGTCTCCTATCTAGGCCTGGGTAAATTCACACCTTGGTTACAATGGCACCCACGACTCCCAACTCTCTTCTTCACAGTGTTAAGTTACAGGGCCACTAAAATAACAAGCATGGAAGATAAGCTCCTTGGATTTCCAGCAACAAATGATCAGTTGGTTAAAGTAAAGGTCTCAGCAACCAGGGATCGAAATTTGGAAGAGCAACCAAAGAGGGGCGGCTAGAGCGTGAGAAGGGACTAAAATTTGTGGGCAGTCCACTAGAGTCATGGCAGAAAGGAAAACGATCTTTGTGGTAAGATCGTTGAGGTAAAACAATGAGAATTCATCAGTGGCTGAGATTAAAACGCACGGAGAAAGGATACATCTGCTGATATAAAAACGTCAGAGTAAGTAATTATCAACGAAATCCTCATGCTAGTAGCCGCAGAGGCAACTCTAAGGCTACGCCTAGATATATTGTGAAGGGATGGATGGCCAGGGAGGAGTCCCAATGCATGGAGAAGCTCCTTGCAATAAGCCGAGATGAAGCAAAGGAAAACGCCATGGAAAAACAATGGAAACGTGGGGGTAATATTGGTTAATTGCTGAGTAAAGAAGGTAATGTCCCTCTGCGAGAAATTGGTCACAAGGGGGATCTCCTTGGCGGTAAAAAAGAAACTAAAACATGAAGATCGAGGAATTGGTCACAAGGGGGATCTCCTTGGCGGGAAAGAAGAAACTGAAACATGAAGATTCACACCATAAATCATTGATAATACCACACATATACACCAAACCCTCAACCATTGCAACTTCAATTAAATTTTAATAAACAGAATACATAGAAAATTTCATACACACACTTCTCTTCAATGTCAGATCAAGAACATGTGCACCCAATCCCGCTTCAGGGAACCATTAAAATTTTCATCAATGCATAAAAAAAAACTAATTTTAAGCAAAATTAGCACAGAATCCGAAGTGGTTGTCCCATGCTTGTGCTCTATCCCACTTCTGCTAACTGAAACCTCACTGGTACCTCCCAGCCAATGATAGGGGTACTCTTCTTTCCCTTGAGCCCCCCGAGCTGCAAAGGGGCCACGCACACAAACCAGAGAATGCTACCTCCTGGCTCGCCTCGCAAGGTCGAGCTACCACTCTTAATCCGAGCTGGGTATCCCAACTCCCACAAGAAAAATCAGTTAAGTGTAAAATCGAGCAACATAACCTTACTTATACTAGAACGTGATCCCCTCTTCTCCTCTGCCATTTTTTTTATAAAGTTTTCTTAGTGTCTAGTTTCCAAAACGCACAATAAATTATTTTTAATAAAAATTAATTAGGAAAATTTTCCCCCATACACTTGTCACTTGATCCCTTAGTTACACCAAAAATTTATTTAATTAATTAATTTAATTTTCCAAATTACCTTACCCACCTAAAAAAATTCCTAAAAACTCTCCTCAATGTTCTTTTATTCCCTCACATTCCCTTAATGATTGACGCCTTTCTTAAAGCTTCGTTGAGTTCGAAAAAATAAAGTTCTCTAAACTAGATTCCCTCCTATGTTCCCCATTCCTTTTGTAATTAAGTTTCCCCTTTTTTTCTAAGTTCTAAATTAGAAAGTTTGCACAAAAACAACAATTAATCTTTTAAATAATTTAATCTTCCAATTTTTATTTTTATTTTTAAATTAATTTTTTGCCCCCAAATTATTCTGCCCCCTTTATTACTTTCTTAATTCAATTTTAGTTCTCATGACCTACTTATACCTAGGCTTTAAGTTCAACTAGGCTAAGAAAAAAAAAATTAAGAGAATTTTTGTAATTTTTAAACTTTACTCATGTGGCAGTTATCTTAAGGTTGACCAGGTTAAAATGAGAGATTGTTTTCTAGGTACCTAGGTTCATTTACTCACCATTGTTACAATCACGACATGACCTTCAAGACACACTACATGCTCCAAGGGTTCTACTCGCCTTCATGCAAGTTTCATGCATGCGACGTTCCCTTCAAGACGCACTACGTGCTCCAAGGGTCCCACTCACCTTTTGATTGTTTTTGGTAGACGTAAAAAACTTGGAGTCAATACTGTGTCACGTGACCTAGTGGGAGACTAAGGGAATCTAAGGAATAAAGACCATGCCTTATTGCGTGCCCCTTAGAATCATCATGAGTGACTGTCACAGTCTTCATTCATGACATCGTAGAACTCTTGAACTAGGTAATCGTTAACCTACAGTTCTAGCCATGTCGAGAGTGCTAGTAGCCTATAGCAGGGATGTTGCCACACCTCTCCCTCAATATCTATGGTTTTTGTGTGTGACCCCTTTACTCCAAATATTAGTGTTGTAGGGAATCTATCGTCAGCTTGCATCCATCAACGAAACATGTTAGTGATCCAAAATCAACATCATAAATATACCAGTAATATGTCACATATGTAATTGAAAAAATGCTCAAACCATAAACAACCCACTCCTTGACTTGATCCAGCGTCCAAGGAGATCCATCAATGCCATCGACATCCTCAATCAGTCCAGAGTCCTCCAAACTCAGGATAAACCAGTCAATAGCACCTGTCGATACAATATAATCAAATAACCTATCATCATATCCACAATATCATCAAAATCCATAAGCAAAACAATCAATCATATAAGGAACCGGATCACTTGCACACAAGTTTTCTCAAAGAATAAGTCCAATCAGGTGTGCGCAAGAAAAGGATGTTACATACACCCCCTCTTGTTTTAAACTTTGTCCCAAAGTTTCATAGTATACAAGTGAAAAAATAAAGTTCCTGACAATATCTAAGGGTCTAACCACCAAACAAAAATGGATACTATAGACGCATATCATATACATCTTCCCAGGTAGCTGATTGTGGACTATAATTTGTCCTACTAGACCTTGACCTGACCAACAGTTTGAAACTGTGGCTGTCGAATGCGATGGTATAGAAAGTGGATTGGCTCCACCGTGAGTGCACCCTCGCCAAACATCTGCCAAGTACTCAGTCAATCTCATGTGTAGGATCGCTGACCTAAAGTCGCACCTAGATACAAGATAAAAATCATGCAACACCTCAAAGAATGAGGCATGGATAGTCGTTAGGCCCTTCATAATTATGGTCGATGCGATGCACATTGGCAACCCTTCTGTCGATCATGCGCTTCTTCTATCCCCTTTTGTATTGTTTGTAATTGTTCTTTCAATTCTTTGATCGCTTATGGTCCTACCAGGACCCCATCCTCGAGTCAATCCCAACTCAAAGGCGTCCTACATGGTCGCCCGTAAAGAAACTGAAATGGTGCCATCTTAATGGTGCTTTGATAGTTGTTGTTTTAAGCCAACTCTACCAGTGGCAAGAACTATTCCCGACGTTTCTGTCGGTCCAACACACACATACACAACACAACCTTCCAAAGTTTGGTTCATTCATTCTGTTTGCATGTCTTCCTCCAAGTGGTATGTGGTACTAAAGTTAAGTGGGGTTCCTAAGGCCTCTTCGAAACTAGTATAAAATCGTCGTGTAAACACCGACCCTTGATCGAGTAAGATCCTTTTGGTATATCTGGAAGTCTCAATATCTCGCTAATATAAAATCTATCTATACCTAGAGCCTAAATCATAGCACGCACATGGTCAAAATGTGAACTCTTCATTAGAGTGTCAACTAACACAAAAAACTGAGTCGTGCCTCCCTGACGTCAGTGGAAATTCCCCCCAACGAATTCCATCGAAACGACCTCTCATTTCAATTCCAAAATAACGAGTTTTCGTAGAAATCTTGTCGGATGTCTATGTTAAGCCTTCATCTGCCGACCTTCTAGACATCTCACCATGTAGTTGACGATGTCCGCCTATATCCCTTCTAGAAGAATAAGGGCTTAAGGTCTATCCTCACCTTCAGGACTCCTAAATGAGCCATGTACAATGCTCTAGAAGATTCGCATAAAATCAAAACTTCTCAATTCATCATTGGGTTGTAAGTAAATCTGTTTATTATCTCTCAACGATCCGTCATTGTCCACAATATATCCCTCAATTTTGGTACCAACATGGTGTCTTGTCCAATATAATTCCTTAACCTCTTTATACCAGTCATCGTTGCATTGTAGTTAGAATCATTTGATGAAGATTCGTCCGAAGAAGCATCGCCAAAAATATGTGTGGTCTTTGACTTAACACATCAGCCACTCTGTTGAATATTCCTTTTATGTAGTTAATCTCGAAATCGTACTCGTGAAGCAACATCGACCAGTGCCTTTGTTGCACGTTCATGTCGCTTTGCATAAAAATGTGTTGTAAACCATAGTGGTTCGTGTTTAATTCAATTTTTTTCCCAATAAGGTAGTGCCTCCACTCTCTCAGGGAATACACAATGGCTGACAACTCCAAATTGCACGTTGTGTATTTCACTTCATGATTTCTAAACTTTCTCGAGATGTAAGAGATTACTCAACTGTCTTACATCAAGACCTCGCCTAAGCCTTGTTAAAATAGTGTGTAAATGCAAAGAATATTCTTATCCCCTTTTGTGGATAAAGATAAAATATATTTATTATTGATTAGATCAATCCCCTTTTGTGGATTGATCATGTCGATCATTGTAATTGACTAAATCCCCTTTTGCGGATTGGTCAAACCCTAATTGTAATAGGCTAAATAAGAAGTCGGCCCCAGTATATATTAAAGAGGCCCCATAATATATTAAAGGTGGTTATAACCACCCAGAAGAAGAACTCGGCCCTGCCAGTGAAGAGACACTTCCACATGTACCAGAATTGTATAAATAAGAGAGGCCAACGCCTCATTTGAACACACACTCACCTCACTCATCTAGTGCACAAGTTTTGAAGGAAGCTGTAGTTACCAGTTGCCGGAAGAAGGAAGAGAGAGAGGCATGTTGTTCAGTGTTGTATATTCTCTATTGTCTGGTTCATTATCTTGGCATTGTATTGGTTATCTATATTAAGGAAGTTTTGTTGGGTTTTCCTCCCCTTGTGGGTTTCCCAAGATAAATGCTTGTGTACTCTTGTGATTGTGTTTTTCTCAGTGATCATGTCTATGCTATTGTTATCTAGTAAATTGAAAGTAACCTAATAATAGCAGAAACTTTAACATGGTACCAGAGCCAAGCTAAAGAGAGCATCTTTCACAGGAAAAAAAGAAAAACGTCACTATTGCAGTACATGAAAATTAGGGCTTTTTATTGAAGAAGGTTTCCAGCCCCAAATCCATCTAGAAAGGTGTGCCCTACCTCAATGAACATTTTGGCATCTTCAGTGCACATTTTCAGTGGCTAGATCTCCTGAAAAGTGAAACCCTAGTTTTCACAAAGTACTAGAAGTACCAGAAAACCATAGTACCAGAAGTATTAGAGTACCAGAATTACCAGAAAACCAGAAGCACCAGTCCAGAAAACCGCAAATCAAGTTTGAAGGGGTAAAATTTGGATTTTCAGAAATCTGAATGTACCAACATACTCACCTCAGTCTAGCGCATCTTTTGTTGAGTTCAGTTTTCAGATCCAAGAAAATTGATTTTTTATTATTTCTATAGCCCAAAGGGCTAGGGTTTCTACTGCAAGAAACAATGGATACCAACATGAGGTTAGAAGACAATATAGAAGGATCTAGAAACTTCATATCTTGGAAGCATAGGGTGCAGATGATTCTAGACGAGAATGATCTCCTAGAACATGTTACAGTGGGTGTACCAGAACCAGATGAAGAAGAGAAAAAGACCAAGCATAAGAAGAAAGAAAAGAAAGCAAAGAGAATCGTGTCAGATTCAGTAAAAGATCACTTGATCCCTCATATATCTGAACTACAGACAGCAAGGCAAATGTATGAAGAACTCAACAAGTTATATGAAAGCAAAGACATTAGCCATAATCTTACCTTAAGAAATCAACATTGTAATATGAGGATGGACAACTCAGAATCTATCACATCCTACCTTATGAGAGTTTCTCATATCAGAGATCAACTTGCAGCTATTGGAGATGTCATTAGTGACAAGGAGCTTGTAACCACAACCCTAAATGGGTTTCCAACATTTTGGATTCCTTTTGTACAAGGAGTAAATGCAAAAAGCAAGTTACCCAAGTTTGATAAGTTATGGGAAAATTGCACACACGAAGAATATAGACTTGCAGACCAACATAAGAGATTAATTGTTGACGAAGAGGAAGCTCTTACAGTTCAAAAGAACAAAATAAGTTCCTTCAGAAGGAACAATAAAGAAGCTAACTCCGTAAGAGTTCCAAACAAGAAGAAAGATGTTTCAAAGATCAGATGCTACAACTGTCAAAAGTTGGGACATTTTTCCTATGACTGTCCTCACGGAAAAGGGAAAAGAAAACATCAAGCACATGTGGTAGAGGAAGAGGAATATCCTCCCTCAAAGAAAGCCTTAGCAGAAATTAAGGATTATGCACTTTAAGTTGAAGATAGTTGATTTGAAGAAAGATAGAAAATGGTGGAGTCCGTGGAGCCTCCCCACACAAAAACAAAAGATAAGTATTCATGTTTATTTCTAGTATCTTGTTTACTTCA